>OZ023143.1:2392855-2645801 GCA_963675895.2 Styela plicata
CCTACTTCTAGAGCTCATGCGGTGCGAGGGTCGATGAGACAGCTTGGAAACCGTTGTTTTTTGAAACATCAGAGTTTTCACGAATCTTCAGAGCAAATTGATTTTGGGTTTAAATATTTTTGTTTACTTATTATTTTGCGTACTTACATACGTTTAAATGTCGCATTACACATTTGCGTAAGTTGCGTTTTTTCTTGGTTTGTTTTATTTTATCCTTGCGTTTTACGCTAGCGCAATGCTCTCCATGCGTTTACTTACGTTTGTCAAGAAAACAGAACGGTTGGTAAAGCTAACGCAGAGTGTATGTTCATTTTTACGTTTGTTCTTTGTAGGCATGCGAACACGATTAAAGCAAAGCACTGCAGGCGTGTATTGCCGTTTTTATTTTATTACCCGAAACGTAATGCAAGGCATTGGTAAGACCACTTCACGTGTATTGTGGCCTTTAAAGACATGAATATTCCTAGGCTATTTCGACAGTTGAGTTGGATTATTATGGTAGCTTAATGTATATGCGCCGGACATTCCATGTGGAATTGCCAACGTAATTACCTGCATCGCGCTCGTTTTAGAAACTTGGAAGTACCGAAAATTATAAACCAATAATGTCTTTTTTGAGACTCAGATAGTGGCCAATTTTTGCCCGACTAGGTATTGCATTGGTTTTTATTAAACTTGTACCAATAAATAGACGTCAATAACTAAAATTCATTTGGGACATTTCACGACATGATTTATCATGTTCTTGCGGTCTTTAAAAAAGTTATAAATGCAGCAATGTCCACTCCCAACCCACCCCTTTCACCAGTACCGCTTAAAGGAATCCTGGCCAGCCACGTTTACGATTACGCATCTGTACCACGCTGCACTGCCTTTTCACCAACGTTTTAATATATATATATATATATCATTAATCCGCGGCTTGACAACCCGCTGTTTCAAGCAATCAATCGAAAAACTAGTATCGTAGCCGGAATCTAAAAAACGCGATATCACACCCAATCGAAAAGCCCTGTTAAAACCAGCCGTTCATAACATATTAACGCTGTAGGAACGACGAAATCGCAAAATTTGCTCAAGGACCGGAGAAACACATACTAGGTGACAGATGCCAAAACTTGACAGCAAAATTTTTCAAACTAACACTACATGCGAGGTCGCGAGAAAATTTTTCTCCATATTAATTGATTAATTTCACTGGTAAATATAATAATGTGGTGACGCTCGGATATTTTGCTCACTGCAACGGCATTTTGGTATAAAATACCCAATTGAGGGTGGTGAATTGCTCGCGCTTCGCAAACTTCGTTGACATGCCCTGCTCGCCGGTGACAGTAACTAAATTATGAAAGGCAGGCAGTGGCATGTTCAGAAGAGAAAAATGGGAGGGAACAAAATTTGAAAGAAATTGTTGACCAAATGTCTTGGATGGCAACACAGGTGAATGAACTCTTTATGATACAGCAGCTCAGAAAGGCTAAAAACGACATTTTAGGGTCATAATGTGATTAAATATATAAAATTAAATAAATATATGAATTGCGTCGTTTGGAGGTACATCACAAGAAGATCTACTTGCAAAGGTCATGTATTCTGTGGCTATCAGTCCCCCTATAAATATACTGAAAGATAGGCAACTGAACGCGGAACAAGCGTCGTTTGCGGACGATGCGTCAGTTGCACCAACGCTGGAAAACCTCAGAGCTTGGTGGGATGATATTGCGGGCCGGGAAGCTAAATTGTCAAACCCGAATATGAGAAATAAGCTATATAATTTTTCGAAGATACAAATTTAAACATCACGACTCGCGGCAAGAAATATCTGGGAGCAGCTCTTGGCTGACGCGATTATGTAGTCAAATTTGTGGCAAAGAAAGTTAATACATGGATTGCAGAATTACAAAATCTGTCTGTAATTTCAATAACGCAACCTCATGCTGCATATTCCTCTTTTGTGCATGTATTCTTCATTAAATGGACCAACTTACTGAGATCAATACCTAATATTCAAGATCTGTTGAAACCTCTGGAAAAAGTTATTCATTCAACATTTCCTCCAGCGTGGACAGGCAGGCCACTCCCCTCGTCAGTAGAATGAAACTTATTGAGACTTCCTGTACGGCTAGGAGGCCTCGGGGTAGTAGATGCTTGCACATCATCACACGTTGCATCAAGCATTCAAGGTGCTTACATACCACCTTGTTGACCTTATATAAAAAAATCTCCATAAAACCACGAGATGTGTTGCCCTACTGGAGTCTGGAGGTTTCCAGATTGTGAGGCACAATGAAGTTAGAGATATCGGAACAAAGATCCTGACTGAGTCATGTCACAATGTCGCAGTAGAACCGATCCCGCAGCGGAGTCTGACATGTGAAATATTGAACAACCATTCTGCTGACGCTCGTCTTGGCATTCGTGCTAGAGGGTTTTGGAATGCAAATCAAGATGCATTTTTTGACGTAAGAGTGTTTAATCCCAGCGCATCTAGTAATTTGTCACCCAACCTTGCTTCATCGTATTGCAAGCACGAACAAGCCAAGAAACGGGAATACAATTACCGAGTGCGGGAAGTGGAATATGGGGTTTCCACGCCCATAGTGCTTTGGGCGACTGGTGGGATGGGGCGTGAAGCAACAAATTTTTTTGAAAGATTGGCGGACAAATTGTCAGAGAAACGACAGCAGACATATGCAAAAACCGTGGTGGTAGACCTACGTTCCACCAGCAGGTCCACAACGTGGATATACGACTCGCAACGACAGAAAGTCGAATTCCAACAACAATATAATTATTCCACATATTTATAGTTTATTTATTGTCTTATTGACATATTTTGTCAATATTGCTATATACATTGAAATCGAAATTGACACAAATATATGGAATAGAAAATGCGCGCTGTAGGCGTGCAAAAGATTTTGCCTTTATGTCTGTAAAACGGCGAAACAAGATACCGGCAAAAAATTGTTTTGCCGTTTTTGTTTCATTGCTTAATACGCAACACCAACCCCCAAAATCGCTTTAAAATATTTACAATGAGTAAATCTGTTTTCCCTTCTTCTCCGGCGTGACCTGTCGAAACTTCTTCGAATTTCTTTTTTTTTTCTGGCCACTTCAATGTTTTCAGCCGGTGAATTACAGGGTTTAAGCAACCACAGATTTTCAATTAAAAAAAGTGTTGCCATGGAGTCGCATACTCACCCAGCACTCTTTTCCTGAGAAATTCTGCGGTATGTTTGGCAGAGATCCGGGTATCGCGTCTGGAGCAAATATGCTGTCGATTTTCTATTCCAGAAACTAAAGTTGTTCTAAACTAATCCACGCTGGAAATTTTTGGGGATTTAAAAAATCTTGCACAGACTTTCGTAAGACTTATGGAGCCATCCTGGAACGCACATGCAGCCAAATTGCAGATATCAAATGTTTTTCCCCGAAGTAATCTAACGTTAAGTTAAGTTTGTACCGGTATAGATTTTCCTAAACTACACCATGTTTGCACCATAAGTTTGCAAGCTCGCTAGTTCGTAAACTAACTTAGCGAAACTGATATTTTCGAGTTAATTTAACTTATAAGTTAGTCCGATGGTCAAAGTAAAGAATAGGTAACGTTAACGGGTCTAGTGAAGTTTAGTACCGTATTCCCGGATGTCATTAAAATAAAAACTGGCAGAATATTCTCATCCTAACTAGGGGGCACCAATGCTGCAAGCACCTGGCATTGCCTCCTGGGTTAGGATGAGTCGCTTGCAACATGAGAATTTTTATGGTAATCGGATATATGGTACTAAACTTCATGAGACCCACGTTAACTAGGTTATGCAACCAAGTTAATGTTATGTCGTAATTGCGTTTGGTACAATAGCCTGCACTCTGCAATATCGGTTCAGCTGATGATAGATGTCGTGGCGATACAAAATTCTCCTTGCGGCCAATTAAAATTGGATTTCAAATAATTTTCGAAGAATACCTTTTTTGATAAATAAATTTCCCCTGCACGAAAAGTTGCTTTGAAAACAGGAGGGGTGCTTGATGCACTTCAAACGTTCAATATATCTAACGTTGAATTTTTACAGAAAATACCGTACAATACCCTATATTCTATAACAGCCTATGCGATACCATGGGGCAAAACAAATCTAACTTTTATAATAGCGAAGGATCGAGTGTGGATCCGATTCGCAGTACATCAATGGGGACATCTGTCGACCCACCGAATTGCTATCAAAATGAAATTGCGGGGTGAGTAATGGAAACTACTTAGTAAAGTTATGCAACTTAGTCTATATTCATGGTTCATATATTATAACGCTTTGAAATCTCCCTGCACACATACACAAATGTTTGTAACGTTGAAATATAACTAAATTCTTGTTCCCAGTATAGGAGGAGGTTCCGCAACCACTTGGCTAACAGTCATTAACATGCGAATCATCGCAACGCTATTAAAAAATTAAAAGTTATCGCATATATTTCTGAGTTATGCAGAAATGCTAATAAGATATATACTTATTGAAACATATTTTATATTGTAGGATATTTATATAGCAATTTCACGCACTTATTTATATACAATAAAAATTCATAATATTTATATTAACCTATATATTTTACATTATTATTTATTAGTCTTTTGCAGATCTTTAATGACCATAAACTGATACCGACCTTTCCTATATCCGATGCATTCATTGATGCGCATGCTTCCTATTGATCATATATATTATATACGTTGAAGTTATTCTCGCCTATTTTCCTTTCACTTTTTACCGATCCAACAGCAATGAGCTAAGTTTGCATCTTCACACTCTTTTATATCCCGATGTTTCCATGTTACGTGCGACAATTGACCTACAGTGACCAATTTTAAACGCATCTGATGACAAACCGGGGGCTGGGATTCGTTCGAAAAAGGCGATGATGGATTCGAATTCGAGTAATATTTCAACCAAATCCAACATATCAGAATACCGCCATAAATTGCAGGTTTGATCAGAATAAGCAGGGTTATAAATATATTTTTCAATCAGGAATATACCGATGTCGAGTCGGGAACGAGTCACTTTACCTTGATCCCACGTCGAATCGAATCAAAGAACATAGGAAATGCCAGTCGGTCTCAAATCTTTCAAAAATTCGAACTTAGAGTATAGGTTCAAGTAGAGTAACTGTACTTACGAACAACAAGTCAAGTTGGGAGGCGGTTTTTAAATCTTTTCAACCAGCAAGTTGCCACTTCTCTCAGTATCTACACAGAATCATTATTGGGCATATGAACACCAATTTCACAGCACTTGAGATGTTTAAAATTTGACTGAATAATTATCGTACATAGCAAAGTCGAGCCATCCCTACACCACAATTATGTTTACCATAACAGATGACCCAAAATTAGCTGAAGGGACCAGAAATACTAGAGCGTACGTTTGAACAAAAAATATTATGAATAGTGTAGTGCGAATTAGTGATGGCAACCTAGTTTTCACTTAAACTAGATAAAGTGAAACGAATTTACCAGAAAATTAGGTAAAGTATTTCGAGATAACCTAGTTTTATTTTTAAAACTAGGTAGTGCTTGTCTAGATTAAAAACCAGGTAAACTAGGTAATTGTTGCTTCGCTATATTTTAGACATTTTTAATAGATTTGAAGCCTGAAATCACTGAGTTTTTTATTTCAAAATCATTTTCACAATGAATATGCGATTTATCTAGTTTTTCATACTAGGTACCTACATTTTTAAACAATGTATCTAGTTAAAAATTAGGTAAATTTACCTATTTTATCTAATAAATGAACTAGGTAAAACTTTAAACAGAAAACTCGGTAAAAGTTAAGCTAGGTAAATCAGGTATCCGTAAAATCTAGGTAAAAGTACTTACACTCGATGAACTAGGCATAACAGGTAAACTCGATGCTTTTACGTAGAATTGCCAACACTAGTGCGAACATGGTCATTTGTAATCTATATGGTTGGGTATGTTTATCATGTTAACATTACTGAAAATATTACTTTAAATTATTTTGTTAAAAAAATACTTAACAATTGTAATTGCGTCATATAAAGTGACCCCTTATAAATGATACACTCAAAAAGTAATGCCAGACGCCAACACGTAACAGTAGTAGAAAATGGGTTGACATTGTAGAGAATACGAGAAAAATCCATGTTTAGTCGTGAGATATATACTGGTAGTTCATCTTTTCTACCTACACCGTCTCCGTTTGAAATTTTGATGTAAGAAAACGAATGCTATTGTTAATAACGATGCAATTAAACTAATTTTAATATATACTCATATATAATACGAGCAAAGCCCGAACAGTTATAGTTTTGAGAAACGGGCCATAGTATCTTGTCGTATGGATTCGTATGAACAATGTGTGAAACAGACCTGCTGTCACTGAACGGGGTACTGGATAACATCAGTTGATCAGAGTTTTCTACCTGGCCGTACTGCGCTGCGATGCATTTGGGATAGTTTTACTTTACTCAGAACAGATATCTCCTCTGTATTCTAACTGTAACGGCTCAGTTCTGTGTCAAATGTTCCGTGTTTGAGATACAGAGACTGGTTTTATATTCCATGTAGATCTTTGGTATATTTGATGTTGTTACTCGGTAGTATGTGCTCTTATTTCTGCTTCCAACTTGCTTGGACGGAGGTTTTAAAAAAATAAATACATTTCCTATTAATAATGTATTTTTAATTCCCAGATTTCTAAAGAAGGAAGACCGTGACTGTAACACAAATCAGAAAAGTGATAAAAAGGTATATATATCCCTATCGGTACAAATACATTGTGTTGAAAACAAGATATTATCGCTTGTTAATTTATTTATGATGAAGAAAATCATTAAAATTAAAACAGAAACAATAAGTATTTAGTGTTGGAAATAGTCACGTTTCGCGAAACATGATTTTACAATTCGTTTCGTTGCTAAATAAGATTATCAAATATTCGTATTGTTTCAAGTTAAAAAAATGGTTTTATATAAAGATTAGGTTTTTGCTTCATGTCGTCCAACAATTGCAATACAAGATAACAAGGAAATTGATGTTAAATAAAAAAATACTCGGTGAATATTTAAGCGATGTGTTTGAAACATGAAATACAGTCTCACTTTTAATTTATAGATTCGTAACAGACTGTACTTATGGGGAAACTTCGGGTGTGAGATTCCACCGAAATCGACGGAAAAGTCGCGCAAAAAGGAAATGGTGTTGAAAAAGGTATGTTAGCTGCATGCATGTTTTTGCAGTTTTTTACTTTGCATTTTGTATCTCAAGCTTTTTTGAATATATAAAACAAAGGTCACACAGTAAACACTAGAACTTGCTTGCACTAATATATATTGCGTGCACTTTGTGGTAGTTATTGTTTGTAATATGTTCAAGAATCCAAATACTTCAACGAGGTTTTTGTTTACAGGCAACCTTACTACATGATTTTTCTCAGTGGAAAGCAGAACTTGGTAAGTCATTCTTTATCAATATTGCAGATGTGGTTCCTTAGTGCCTTGTTTTATAACACACCTTATTATAATACCAATTGACTAATACGGTTTGGGAATTTGTACATTTCGATTTACCAAACGACCAAAGTCCTTTTTATATTTATACTTTACACATCGGCATGGCGTGGATTTTCAATATTGTGGTTTAAATAAATAAGAATGACTCAGAGTAATCAAAAAAGCAATATTATAATATTTTGTTCAGAATTCAACAATATTCAAGTATTAGATAAAAACTTTAATATGGTTATATACATTTTAGTCATTCAATTTAGTGGATCGCGACATGCAAGCCTACGATTAACTGACGGTATTATACCCTTGGTTGATTAGTGGGCATGGATTGATTCACCGAGACTCCAACCCGAAATATTTAATATGTGATTCCAACATGATAGCCATAAAGACATCGCGGCCGTACATACTTGCACGCAACTCTGTATCATATGATAATAATTCTAAATTCCATTTATTTTTTTTAGATTTCGTCAAAGGCACCCGAAAAACCTCTTGAATATCTTTTCTGATCTCTTATTTACATTATATATTTTATATTTAAATTTTATTATATTTTTTTATTGTATTTTTGTCGGAATCCATGCAATTTGTAGTCCATCCTAAACACGACCCAATATTACCCCTTTTATTCTTATTTATATTTTGGCTTAATATTTCACATATCAGAAGTTTATCGAAATCTGCCTCGTGATAAATTTTTAAACGATAACATCAGTTCCTTCACCCCTTGCTCGGACAGTAGTAAAAAGTTGAAATGTACCCTAATCTCGATAGTGTTTTTGTTCTTTAGCAACTGTATCCAAACAAAAGGTACCGGGTACCTAGGAAAAAAGTGGTTTGATTTGACATTCTGAGTTACTAAATATGTTTTAATTGGAGAACCAAATGAAACCAAAATGAAATGTGGGCCGTTGAGAACGCGTGATTATTCTTTAATATTCTGCAATCAAAAGCAGATCAAAAAGCGAAAAACGCTCAAACGTACGACCACTCGTGTTTTGCATACATTCTTGGCTAAACTAAGTAATTGAGAACTATACTTTACTAGTAGCTTTGTCATAATGAATCCACGGTATTTGGTGAGAATAATTAAAATCGGACATTAATCGGAGGAATACATAACAAAATTGCTTATTTGACATTCATTATAAAAAGGATTTATAATTGATATAGGTCGTGCCCGTGTGCGTTGCAAGACGATGTATCCTTTATATCGCTGTAAATGGTAAAATCGTTACAATTCCAAAGTAAAAAAGACAAATTAAAAAGGTGAAGCTGAACCACCAGGGAGGTGATGCACGAGCTGGGTCTAGCTTACTTCCTTACATGAAAACCTTTAAAAACTAATCGACAGTTTGCTTTTTCTTTCTCATAAAATATTGTTTTGGTTGTGGGCCTTAACAGCGATGTTCGGACTTGAAATATCTCCAAGAACGGATAACGGATTTTGTGTGTATTCGCTTCAAAAATGTGCGCAAAACGTTCTGCAGTGAAAAAGACAATTGGAGCGGGCCCGGTTTGGCGGTATAGATTCCCCAAATTTAAGTTCACAAATAGAGAACTACCTCAAAACATCTATATTTTGGCGCGGCTTCAGTGTATTGGTGAAAGATATAGATTCGTGAATAAAATATTTCACCAGCCGCCATTACTGTACATAATCGAAAGGTAACTGAAACTAAAGCATGTAAGAATGCCTCGTGTATTTCATATCCATTCGTCTTGTGCTCGGTGTGCACATATCATAAACAGGGTCTACTAATATTTAAATATTATAGCTTCTTAATATTACCTATATTTTAAATTGTAGAATAATCACCACTGCGAAAACTAGGCCGCCTGTGAATTGTTGTCGGTGTCGCTTGAGACAAATGTCGATTTTCCAAATCAGAAAATTTTTGTCGAAGCATATTTTTGGCAAGTATGTGACACTAATGGATTGCGACGAAAAACGGTATTTCTGATTATGATATGAGAACTTGTCGTCCGCATGACGCGATGATACCTGTAACCAGTTAAAAATGCTTCTGTCTAACGTTAATTATAATGAGCGTGGACGATCCACATTGCAATAAATATTAGAGGATTTCCACAATGTTTTACATTTAATTGGGAAAAGATATTAATCATGGATCTACTTTTCTACTGTAAGATGTTAAAGAATAATCACGCGTTTTCAATGGCTCACATTTCACCTTCTCAATCCGGTATACCATTGGTTTTATACTTTCGTTGGGTCAATTTTCAATCGACGATATTAAACGAACTCGAACAGTTCAATAATGATGCCATACTGTATTTTGGGATTATTATTAATAAGACTTGACCGGTTTAGCGTTCGCATTAAACAATCCTTTGCTCTGCGTAAAATTGACACCAAAGTCCTCCTCCTTGTTCTTATTGATATTATCATTTGGTAGGTTGAACGGGTCCTATTTCTGTGCACTGTTGATGTTGAGAATAAACGTAGAAAAGCATTTTACATTAGTTTGCTGCACTTATTAAATGGCCGTGTTTTGGATGGACTATTTGAAGTATTAATAAATTATACATTTATATTTGATTTTTTTTTTAAAAACATGGTTGTGGGGTGTTATTCAGATATATGTGGCCGCGTAGTTTTGTCTTCCCGATCTCAAGAAGGAATGACTGATATACCACACCCATGCGGTTCGATCTATAACATATTTGGAGAAAATATTTGTTCGATTGGTTTGTCGTCGATATTTTTTATTCTGACATGCTCACCGAGTTTGCCGCCTGACTTGTTGTATTTCACGTATGATATCGGTCACGCACTACAGATGCGGAGATCTTAATTTTTCGAGAATCCTCTAGATTAGTTTGCAGAATAGTCAATGTAGCTCGATTTCGACTCTAACCTAGACAAACAATGTAACGTATTTATTTATTTTTTTTTTTTTTGGGGGGGGGGGGGGGGGGGTATTCGATAAATGTGCATTCAACTAAATACTGACAAAACTCAGTTGCGGAACCCACGAATGCATTGCTGATTACAAATGTTTTTTTCCAGGGGGCCTATTCACGAAACTAAGCTAGTAAAACGCATTAAGGGCTCGCAAATGAGGCTTGAAATATTCAGTGTGCAGATGCACGTATTTCCTATTCAACAAATAATTGGTTCCGAGTTAACGCCAGATCTGGCAGAATCTCTCGAATTCCTATTCATTTATCTTATTCCAGGACAAAACTCCAGTGGGATCGCTAAAGCGCGACACTTTCAATAAACTGGCACTCGGTGTAGTCGTGCTACAAAAAACATCCCAGCCAGAAAAGTTTTAATCAAGCATGTTCTGTTAAACCTGGAGCACTGATGGATCGCGCCGTCAAAGTCTGTGGCATGGCATGTGAATGTTTGACGAAACGCTCTTGCTTTCGCTTCGACAGATCAATTAGTACGAAGTAATCGAAGCACGATTAATTCGAATCAATCGTGAATCGTTCATAGGAACAAAAACTCATTAAATGAACTACGATTTTCATTTTTAACGAGGAAATGCAATCGATTTTGGTCAAATTTGACCAAAATCAATTATATTTCGTCGTTAAAATATATAAATTGCTCTAAGTGTGAATTGAAAATTCATTACAAACTATAAATTTCTTAATTTTGACAATGGGGGCAAGTTATATTTGGTAATAACAAAGTATTAGTGATTCGAACCGATTCGAAAAATTATTGGAATCAGATTCGAATTGCAAGTGATTGGGCCCAGCCCTAGTATCAAGCCAAACAGAACTGTATGCGGCTAGATTGCAGTTTTGAAACAACATTATCAGTTTATATATTTGCTTTTGGTGATCAACATATAACAACTGTGAATACCAGCTGTAAACAGAAATTGGAATTTCCCATGATCACCTTTCATTTGGCGGAGAAGGCATTGGTTCCGCGACATCTTCATGCTGCAGTGAAAGCAGCAATTCTAAAAAATTTTTTCCCCGAGTATTTGTAACCGCGATTGAAAACGGTACAGTAAAACACTCGCGAATCTCAAGAGTTTAATCGATGTTTCAATAAAACCGATTCCTGCTAAAACTCCTAAAATCAGCGGCAGTCAGTCGGTTTGACAGATAGATTTTTCGCACTTCTTAAACAGTGACCTCGCGAGTTTGTTAACGGATGTTCGATAATGAGATATTTCTGTGTTTGAAAAGGGGAAAAAGGGCTATTTCCACTAGCGTTTTTCGCGAGAAACAGATTCTATCATTTTCTTTAATGAACTTCTAAGAATAGCTTTTTCCTCGTTTAAAAGATTTTTAGTGCTCCGCGACAAGATTTTTGCTTAACGAAGTTTTGTGATTGAGGCCACTGATGATATTTTAAAAGTACTGGCAAAAGACCTTTCTTCAAATTACTCTTACACACGTTGCAAGCTCTTTATGTAAACGTTTGCTCTAAGCAAGGCCGAAAACAGAGCTTTAAAGAAGTCAACTGACGGCGTACGTCAAACAGCTACTACAACATGTAGTGCCAGCAACTGCACACTAAGCGGGAAAAACTGAACCACTATTGTTATAGGGCAGTGGGTGATATCTTACCCGGGCGATGATCAAACTACCTACCACTTCTTTTGTTTTCTTTTAGGAGCCTCTTACGACTTGGGCTGTACCGATGTACATCGGCTATTTTGTGAGTATCGGTATCGGCAGCAAAATTTTGAATATTTAAAGATTTAGGAAACAACCACCTAACGTCCACTGGAAAATTTTTGAAAGTAATTTTACTTGGCGGTATTGAAAAAAATCAAAATTATCTTTTTTGGCCAAATATGGGGTGTTGATGGAACGCACCGCAAAGGAGCGGTCCATCAACAGTCCATAAGTGGAACTTTGAAAATATGAAATTACTGCAACTGACCAGTAAATTTTATGTAGTTTTGTTGTGTGCAACATCAACACCTAATATTTGACCAAAAACGTCAATTTGGAATTTTTTTATCGATACCACCAAGTAAAATTACTGTCAAAGACCAGTGATTTTGTTGCTTTTTTGTTACAGTGTAACGTTGATTATTCTACAGATATTTTAATGACCAATGTTCAAGGAAGCATTCTGCTATGTAAATCCTTTTGAAACATTCAACTTTCAAAAAATATACTTTGCAGTTACTTCACAAGTTCCGAATTAGTTGATGAAGATTTTGAGCTAACCTTCCACACCTTTTCTCGGAAAGTCGTAACATGAAATTTCGAGAATCACGGTGTGCCGGCGAGGTTTCTACTCAATATCCTGTATATAATCTTCCATCACGAGATTCGACCTTTCGTCCTTGCGATCAGTTGCGATGCGCATAATTCCTAACGCTTTTGACGATTGAGCTAACTGGTCGTCTATATCAGTGGCGCAATCAGGATTATCATTTTGGTTTTAGGGTTTCAAAAAAGGCTAAACACTGCCATTCTATTCAGTATCGATATATTCGGATCATTCTCTCTCTCTTCTAGAACTCTCGAGAGACAGATTTAGCTTTCTAGGAGTGTTATTTATATTTTTATTACTTTTGTTTATAGAGTAAGGAATTATTTGAGTAGGACCATCTGTTTTTGACGTTGTCGTTAATTCTTTATGTTGTTTTAGAATATTTCAATTTGTATCAAATTCTTCAATATTCTTTGTTCGGCAATTTTTTGTATTATTCCTTCAAGTGCATTTTATTCACTATAGGCGAGTTTCTTTGCCGCTAGTTTCCATGTGGGTTTATAGAAAATTGCATGCCGGGGTAATTCGGTGTGAGTGAAATTGCGCGTGAGGGTAATTTCCTGAGCCAATCATACGTGAAGCCAATCCTGTGTTCCGAGGGCGAATATTTCTAATAGTAATCACGTTTGGGGGAGTCACATGAGCGCAATGCCTGCGTGAGGGCAATGCGACATCTGCTATCTACATTGGGAATAACAAGCACAACCGACTACGCGAGGGCATAGGTGAAATAGGTGGTTAAAAATCTTAAAGAACATAAATTTGCCCCGTGGTCGTGTTTTTTGATAAATAGGAACCTTGAAATCATTGCTAATACGAATTTTGATACAAATAAAATTGATTAGACAAGTATCAAACTGGCAACTCACATCTATTATCAGAACTTCTGATATTAACACCGCGGTGGAATTGCTAATTCCATATCTACAAATTTACAATCAAAGACATTAAATTCTATAACACCCAGCTAGACAGTCCGGAAGAAAATCCTCAAAATCTTTGGTTTTGCCACAGAATGATCTCTCTGAGGCTGCGAGATGTACCGAAATACTTTCCCATCCGATAAATGCACTTGTCTCAATCTGTTACGTCGTTTTGTTCAAGGAAATGGAGCACCAGCCCAAAACTTTGGATTCAAGATGTTCTACAAAACAGCATCTAACGTATAATTGTGATCCTCTAGTTGTTGATCACCTTGCCAAGACAACCTCACCTCTTAAACGACAGCGAACTTTAGTGAGGAGAATAATTTTACAGGCAAAAAAATTTGCATGGTACCATTTCTGCTGTTCGATTATGAAAAATACTGTAGGTTGACGAAGGTTTGGAACACAAATTAATGCATTCACACATTCTAAATCATGTAACAAAATACAAACTATTAAACAAGACGGAAATATAATATCTGATGAAACTGAAATATTAAATATTTTAGCTATGCCGTTGGGATCTGTTAGTAGTACATCCAATTATGATCATAGATTTTTTATCACAAAAAATACGTTATGAGAGAGCGTATAAAGAGAATAATGCAGAAAATTCATTTGACGGTATTACAAGTCCACTTGATTGTCGATTCATCTTGTATGAGCTGGACAAGACAAAGAGCACCGCCCCAGGACACGACACAGCTTGCTACCAGATGTTAAATAATTTACCCAAAGATATTACTTTCATGACAAATCCTTGCTCGGCAAAATGTAATATTAAAATTTTTATAGATTCTAGGGATTCAGACGTACACAGGGAAATGAACGTGCGGTCAAACTGCCAAAAAAGCTGTACAGAAACAAAGAAAGACTGTTCAAATAAAGCAATACTTAAAAAAAACTTGTGGATCGTTTATAAGTTTTTGTCGTCGACTAAGGAACCAAGAATATTGAAATCATGATGCTACTCAGCATTACAAAGAAATTTATCCAAAAATATCCACAAAAGTACAAAACAATAATTTTTCCAGGAAATACGACATCATTTTAATCAGACTTTCATCAGGACATTGTAAGCTTAACTACCGTTTATTTCGAATCGAACTGCACTCTACTGGCCTATGTGATCATTGCCATTTTATAATGAAATGTGATAAATATGGCCACGAACTAAAGCACTTTCTAAACGTCGTTAAGTTGTATAGGTGCCCGTCCAATATTAAAAGACTTGTTAGTTGATTACCAAATTCTTCCATTTATTATTGAAAACGTTCTCATGACTAAAAGAACTATATAATCGACTAGTTTTGAATGCATTGCCCTGGTGCAAAAAACCTTCGTTGTTAAAAGCATACAAAGTAAACATAACTAAATAAATACACTTTGGACGGACATCATATAGTTCATATTCACTTCAAGAATACGCAAGCATACTTGCTTCCGAACAAGTTTCAAATGCCTGTTTCTGTTCAAAAGCTACAAGGGTTTTCCTCTACTCGCGAGGGCGAATGGAGCAGCTTGGAAAGTGCCGTTTTTGAATATTTCGTAATATTCACGAATCTACAGTTTTGATTTTACATGTTCATTTATGATGGCAATGGCTATGCACCGAACATTCCATGTAAAATTGTCGACGTGATTAACTGCGTTGCGCTTGTTTTAGAGACTTGAAAGTACCTCCGTTTCAAAAAAAAAACAGCAACGCGTTTTTGAGACTTTAATTTTTGATTTAATTTTTATTTTGAGTTGTACCAATAAATGGAAGTCAGTAACCGACAAAATTCATTTGGGATATTTCGAGGCATGCTTTATCAAGTTCTTGCAATCTTTAAAAAAAAGTTTAGAGCGGCCAGAGTCAGAATGGCTTTCGACGCTGTCGTCGGGCCGTCAAGATTGCAAAATTTTTTTATAGGCTGATAAATAATATACGAGTTGGCAGGTGCCAAATTTTGACGGCAAAATACAACTAAAAATTTTTCCAACTAACACTGCGAAGTCGCGCAAAATGTTTTTGCAACTTCATAGATTCAATTCACTAGCAAATATGATTGCGAAAATGTTGCTTACGCTACTTCAACGACATTTTGATGTAAAATTCTCGAATTATGGGATGTTGCGGAATGCTCGCGCTCCACAAACTTTTTGACACGCCTAGCTTGTCAACGATAGCGATAACTGAAATATGGGAGGCAGGCAGTGACATGATTCCGAACAAAGAATGAGTATAATTTAAAAACTTTTTGGATGAAGACACAGACTATTACGGCAAAGCAGCTACGAAATGTTAATAAAACGACATATTAGGGCCGCAATGTGGCTAAACATATGGAATAGAAATTGCGAGCCGGAGATAGCGTATGACCAGTTTTGTGGAGCATCTGAAGAAACGAAGTCGACTATGGTGAACCGGCAAAATTTGTATTGTCGTTTTTTTTATTACTTAAAATGCAAATGCGTCGGTAAGAGAACTGTGGTCTTTGTGGCCAAAATTCCTGGCTGCGCCAATGTGTTCAACCGGAGGTTGTATAGGTTTGTGACTCCGCGTAAAACAGCTCATCCTCGTTGCCATAGAACTACATGGTGATGTAACAAACATAAAGTAATGCGTTGCCATAGAGTCGCATTGGTATCTAAGGTCGCTTACTCACCCAGTATCGTACTCTTTCTTCGTGCTTCACAGCCGGTCGTCTTTGAAGGGAATATGCCATCACGCTTGCCAATTTTCGGGATTATGGGGTTAAAAATCTTTCACTGACTTACGGAGCCGTCGTGGAACTCAACATGGAGCCAAATTGTAAATGTCCATATTCACCCGAAGTGGCCTAATCTCAGTTAGTGCCGTTATAGATAGTTTTAAACCACATTGTGGTCTATTTGAATTGGATTTTATTTTTTTCCAAGAACACTTTTTTGAAAAATTTAAGTTAACTTAGCATCCAAAAAAAGTTTTATGGAAAACGGAAGGGGTGCTCGATGCACTTCAAACGTTCAATATATCTAACGTTCAATTTTACAGAAAATACCATACCATAGCCTATATTCTATAACAGCCTATGCGATACCATGGGGCAATACAAATCCAACTTGTATAATAACGAAGGATCAAGTGTAGATCCGATTCGAAGTACATCAATGGGGACATCTGTCGACCCACCGAATTACTATCAAAACCAAATTGCGGGGTGAGTAATTTACACTAGTAGCTTATGTTTAAGGGAAGTTAAGATAGATAAACAATTAACTTACATTGCTAAGTTATGTCGTGTGTTGTACGAATATGGTTGGTAACTTATATGATAAAGGTTTTAAAATCCGCACCTGAAACCTGCTCGTATAGACAATTGTTTGTAACGCTAAGATATAAATTCGTGTCCCCCTTATAGGAAGAAGGTTCCTGAACCACTGTGATGATGGTAATCATGGTAACACAAATCAGTATACGGGACATGGGAATTTAAAATTAAGTTATCACATATATTTCTGACCCAATGCCAATAAGATATAACTAATATAGCCTATTCTTATTCAAATACTCGTGTTTCAGAACTTAGAACATTCAGCTAACAATTTCACATAGCCTACTTGTTTATATACAATATGACTTTATGATATTTATAACGTTATTATACATTTCATGTTATTGTTGGTTAGCCTATTACAGGTTCTTGATGACCATAAACTAATACCGACCTTTCCTATACCCGATGCATTTATCGATGTGTATGCTTCTTATTGATCGTATATATATATATACATTGCTGTTGGACTCGCCCATTTTTTCACTCTTTACCCATTCAATTTTGCGATGAGCTAATGAGTTTGCATGTTCGCACACTCCTATTTATCCCGATGTTTCCTTGATATGTGTGACAATTGACCTACGATGACCAATTTTAAATGCACTTGATGACAAACCGGGGCCTGGGATGTTATGGATTCGAATCCGAGTAATATTTCAACCAAATCCAACATGTCAGAATGGCGAAATAAATTGCAGGTTTGATCAGAATATTCACTATTAGAAATATATTTTTAAATTAGGAATGCACCGTTAGCCAGTTTCGGGAACGAGTCACTTCACATCGAGTTTCAAGTCAAATCAAAGTCGAGTCGGACGAATCAAAAAACACATCAGTTACAAATCGGGCCAAAGTCTAAAAATTTCACGTAGTTTCACTACTAACACGTCGAGTCTTAGTGTCAAGTAAAGTCACTGTACTTTCTAGCCGCGAGTAAAGTCTGTCTTTGCATTTTCGGGTGGTACGTCAAGTCAGTATGCGATTTTGAAATCTATTCAACAGCATTGATAGTTAACTTGCCATTTCACTCAATATCTACACAGAATCGTTAATATTGGGTATAACTAAACACTAACCACCAATTTCGTAGCATTTTGGAAAATTTGACTGAATAAGTGTGGTACATAGCGAAAGTCCAGCCGCTGAAGGGACCAGGAATAAACTTGTGTAGAGTATAGAATAAAAACAAAAAATGATAAAAATAACAAAAAAAAAAAAATACATAGTCATTCCCACATATTTGCGGCAATCCATATGCTTGGGGATACTGATCTTTTTAACATTAGTGAAAAAATATTATACTTTAAATGTCTAGTCCTGAGATATATACCGGTAGTTTATCTTTTCTACCTACACCGCTCCCATTTGAAGCTTTGACGTAAGAAAGAGAACGCGACTAATAATAACGGAAAAAGGAGGTAATTTTTAGAGCTACTCATATATTGATCTCACGTCAAACTTAACTGGGAACTCAATAACATCAGCGAATCAGAGTTTTCAACCTGGGACGCCTTTTGAGCATTGGTATTATTGCGTAGTGAAGTGTTTTTCAACCTTTTTTGAGCCATGGCACACTTTTTGTGTTGAAAAAATCTTGCGGTACACAAACAAAATGGTAAATTACGTTCCTTTTCAAATATCTATCCATCACTGGAAGTTTAAGGTTTTAAACAGAATATTCGAACTGTTTTCCAATCTAATTATAGCACTGTTGAAGTAATAATAGGCGTACTGTAAACTTACTTACTGTTATTGCCCTATTGCAGCAGCAACAGGCTTACATAATAAGATTCTTATTATTGCGCAACACAGAGACTCACCATAATGGTATACAACGTGATCATTACTCTCCTGCTATATGTAGCAAAACACGTTGAAAGATTCAAACTGGTGATAGTGGATGATTACTTCCATAAAAGAAATGTTTTTCAGACACATTGTGTAAAACTAATGAATTTCTTGCGGAACATCTGATGATCGATCTTCCGCGGAAAACAGGTTGAAAATCACTGGCGTAGTGCGTGTAGTATGGTTTCTTTCATCTTTCCTTGGGACATTCTCTTTACTCTGCTGCAGCGGTTCAGTTTTGTATGGAATGTTCCATGCTTTCATTTATACAACTAGCTTAGACTAAATGTTTCAAAAAAAAAAAATGCATATATTTTCTATTATTTATGTAAGTATCTTTGCTTCCCAGATTTCTCAAAAAAGAAGACAGTGACTATAATACAAATCAGAAAAGTAATAAAAAGGTATATATATCCATTTCGGTACAAATACATTGTGTTGAAAAGATTTAATATAAATATATATTGTCGCTTGCTAATTTATTTATGATGAAAAAGCATCAGTGTTAGAACAGGAACAATCTGATCTGAATAAGTATTCTGATTTCTTAGGTAATGCTGATTCAAGTATTTCACCAAATATTTGAGTTTAAATTCAAGTAGTCACGTTTCGCGAAACACGATTATGCAATTCGTTCTATTGCTAGATACCAAATATTGCCAAATATTTGACCAAAATAATTTATGTTAATAATTCCTGTCAAGTTAATATAAAGGTCTTATATAAGGCATTAGGTATTTGGAATATTTATTACAACAGAACACATCGAGGAAAATGAATAAAAATAAATGAATACTATGTGAATATTGAAGCGATGTGTTTGAAACATGAAATACAGTTTTACTTTTTAATTTATAGATTCGTAACAGACTGTACTTATGGGGAAACTTCGGGTGTGAGATTCCACTGAAATCGATAGAAAAGTCGCGCAAAAAGGAAATGGTGTTGAAAAAGGTATGTTAGCTGCATGCATGTATTTTGCAGTACTTGGTTTTGCATTTTGTGCTGCAGACCTGTTTTTAAATACGCGCGGTCACACAGTAAACACTAGAACTTGCTTTGCACTAATATATCTTTCATGCACTTTGTGGCAATTAATGGTGTTGAGAATGAGGAGTAGTCGAAATTTACCTTATTATTCAACGGATACTATACTTTTGTTATTGCTTGTACTTTGTTCAAGGATTCAAATACTTCAATAATGTTCTTGTTTACAGGCAACGTTACTACATGATTTTTCTCAGTGGAAAGCAGAACTTGGTAAGTCATTCTTTACCAATATTGCAGGTGGGATTCTCTAGCACATTGCTTTGTTACCCACCTTATTGTGTTATACTACCAATTGACCAATATAATTTGACAATTTCAACATTTCGATTTACTGAATGATCAAAATGAACTTTTGATAAAAACCGTCATAGGATTTTATTCATTTTAGTCACTCAATTTAGTGGATCGTGACATGCAAGCACGCGACTAATTAATAGGGTTTGTGTTATAAAAAATTTACGATCTCTCCTAGTAATTTGATCTTACACTCGGTATTGTACCCTCGGTTGCTTAGTGGGCCTGGATTGACTCAGTGAGACTCCAACCAGGAATATGTATTCTGTGATTCCACGAAGATAGACATAAAGACATGGTTACCGTTCTTGGACATAATTAGGACTATTTGTCGTATGATATAGATTCTAATCAACATTTACTTCATACATTTTTTTAGATTTCATCAACGGCACCCGAAAAATCTCTTGACTCTCTTGATTGATTTATTAATTATATTATATATTTTTACTTTTATATTTGTCCTTTATTTTTTTGTCGAAATCCATGCAATTTGTATTCCATCCAAAACACGGCCGACCCGATCAACCCTGTTCTTTTTGTACTTAACCTAATTTTGGCGAAATGTTTTACATATCAAAAGTTCACTTAAATCTAACCCGTGTAAAATTTTCAAATGATCTTCTAATATCAGTATATTCAGCCTTTTGCTTTTTCCCGGGTAGCAGGAAACGCAGACACAGATAATAAGTGCTAAAAAGTTTTAAGATTTTTTAAAATGCGAATTCGTCGCGGCGGCATGAACACGTATCAAATAACTTAGCCTATATAAAATAACCTACCTGATCTTGTGTAGATGTAATTGTTTTTATCCTCGATTTAACAAATTTAGTTAAGAAAACTTTTACTAAATTATATTTAAGATTTAATATTTGCAGAACCAAAAATTAAAATGTAAGTCGTTGAAAAGGCGTGATTATTGCTCATTATTTTATGATCAAAAATAGATCTTTCGATCACCGCTCATCGTATCTTTTGAATATATTCTGGGCCAAACCAAATAATTGAGCAGTATTTCATTTTTATTATGGTAGCTAAGGCGTAATGTGACGGTAGTATTGACGGAGATAATAATTAAAGCTGGAAATAAATCAGAAGAAAAATAATAGGTCATAATGGAACGCTGTGTTACTTTGGAATACAAACACAAAATTTATTTGAAGACGTGATGTGGCATTTATTTACAGTTTAATCTGCGATCGATTTAGTGGTGGGCTAGACTCCATTTAACTAAATTTTCCGAGATTTGGAAGGCAACAAAATAATTATTGATATCCCTAACTGTTATGGTCGATAATGGTTGGCAAACAGATTCGTTTTTTTTCACAAAATATTGTTATGATCTAAAGTCATCGATGTCCTTACCAAAATGTGTATAAAAGCATGAACTGATTGAGTTCTACTGTGAATATGGCAATTCGACCGGAACCGGAATAGCGGTATAGATACCCAGTGTTGTTTCAAGTTAACAAATATAAATCAGCAATATACGATCACCTTGCCACTTTATGATACGAATTCCGTTTGTTTCAAACCTATAATCTTACCCGAATAATTTTTTTCCCAAAAGTCAAATCCTCAAAAATTATTCAATCCAAAAATTTGAAACAGCTATAAAATTGAAAAGTTTGTTTAGAATTAACAAAATCAGGGTTACTTTGTGACACAATCACATGATGATTGTGCACGAATTCCCTCCAAATTCAACGAATTCCGAATTGTTTGACAATGACACCATGATGTAATTTTGTGTTTATATTGAAATACACTAGAATGTTTTAGCTTCCCCATTATAAAATTTCTTCTTCAGTTCTATGAAGCGCAGTAAAATCCAAATTACATAAAATAAAAACTATAAATTTCTGTAAAATTGGTACCGCATTTTATATTTTTGTGTAATTTGGCAGCTTAAATATCGAGGGTGAAAGTTCAACATCTACACATTAGAAAAAGTAGATTTTGAGGGCTCGCCCTTCCCCTCATATTTCGAATTCGGCCAGTTATGGTGAATTTTTGTAAGTTAGTATTGATATTATTATTTGAAAGGTTTCAAGAACGGATCGCATTTCTGTGAACTTTTGATATGTAGAAAGTGAACTTTTTGTTAGATGTCGTTACATTAGAATTTACATTTTTGCACTTTTTGAAGAGCCGTGTTTTGAATGGAGTTTTTGTGTATAGAATATTAATAAATTATATGTCTATTTATAAGAATTGTTCTTTTTTCAAGGAGGGTTGTGTAGCTGCATAGTTTGTTTCATATGTCTAATTCTTATTATTGTCTGGAAGGGCTAAGGTCTATCATTAATGAATCAATTTTATTTTAATTTCTCAACAAAGCGTCACAAAAAATCACACAGGAGAAATGGATGAAGATGACAGTGTATCATTTGTGTGAAACACGACCACTGTTAGAATGCTGCCTATTATAAAACGAGCATAATAATATGTGTAGGCCACATAGCTACTATCTCTAGCTTCTATCTAGAGATGGGCCTATGTATCGGTATCGGTGATTTTTGAAGTATCGGTACCGGTATAGGAAAATTTATCACCGATACCGGATACGTCTTTTTTACAACGGAGCGTACGAATACTCTCTATTTATGTGGTAATAAATGGAAAGACAACTGTTTTATTACCCAACAATGAAACTTCCTAGGATTTTTCTTTTCTTTATTTTTCTATTAAATAAAACCCATCTATCCACTGTCAATATTTTTGACTATATGTTCTTTCGGTGCAGAAAAAATGTGTTAGGTGTCCCGTTAGTTGTGTAACCACAAACATTTCCACCGTCTATTTGCACGCAATCTTGGGACCCATGTAAGCTTGAATGCAGCATCAATTCAGTATATTTTCATCCATAAAAATTTGCGCTCAAATCGATGCAAGAGTTCAAACGTACGTATATAGGCGCACACATACGTGGGTACTACTATACAAAGAGCATAAGTATGTGAATACCAAAGAACTTTAACATATTCAATAAAGTACTCGGTATCGGAATATAAATTACGAAAGCGGTATCAGTTCTTGTATCGGTATCGGCGAAAATTTGGGGTCGGCCCATCACTGATTTTATTCCCAGGCGGTTAATTAATCATCCATCGCAGGACAATATATAACATAAATGTTCAGCAACAATGTCCGGTTTCAAGTCAAACGAATCACCAATAAATGATTAGAACATATATTTATTCCTTACTGAAGGATAACACGTTGGTCCGAAGTTAGATTCCAACACCAGTCAATACGCCATCCCAACAAACCAAGGTAATAATAGAACTTACACAAACGTATGATTTTTGTTGAAATAGATATGCGGGTTCAAAAAGTACGCTAAAATACTGTGAAATATTCCGCCAGTATTCCATATAAAGAAAAAAATCCTCAAGAGACTCAGCGCTATATTAAAATTTATGCGACGAGTCCAGCAGTGAGTCGACGCCATGGACATTCGAATATGCCACGTTTATTATATTTACACCCCGCTTTGGAGTGAATGCGGCAATTATTACCAGGTTTTGAACAACATTTCGAGGTTATTGTTCATACCACTTCACATTTTACTTTGGAATGGCCAAAGAGCTCCCTTAATATTGCAGGTTCCTATTTATCCTATTCCTACCTGTATCTTTCCTGCTAAATTTACCAATCTTCATTGTCATACAAACTCGTCTATTCTTATGGCGATATCGGACAAAAGTAATCTCAATCTTTTTGTTTAATTTAAAAACACGTTTCATGTTCGGCAAAAGCGATTTTAATCGACTAGTCGTGATCTCACAGTCTGAGCGGGCGAATAGATCATTAGACATGATGAAATTAAAATTTGCGCATAAGGTAGAACAGTTTTGGGTAAAACAACATCGGAATACAAAATACATGAAATCGTGGAAACGCGCCGAAGGCCTATTATAATCGCGACCTTATTAGGAACACTTAGATTTGCGCAAAGAAAATTTCTGCGTTTACAGGCCCATTTAATTTTATATTATATTAATTCATATTTCGGTTTTTAGATGATAGTATTTCACCCTGTACAGTCTCGTTAAATATAACGACACTTCAGCTTATCAATAAATTGGAAGTGGGTATATTCAAACTTGCATCATCTTGATGTAGTATAATTTTCAGGTCCCAATAGCTCAAATGCTTTGAAACAATTCATATAACGCGCTTCTCGTACATGACAATGCAACCACAATATACCTGTCCTTAAAGTGGTGTGGTCGAGCAGATAACGTTGTTTCCTTTTGTGAAATCAAAACAATCGAGAAGCGCTAAGAAAGGAAACTTGGAGGGTGTTGACACAAGCAGTCCATTCGATACTCGACGGTACTCTGACGACGATTTATCACGCGTCATTTTGTGTGCTCTCGTCGTTTGTCGATTGGATATATATATATGTATAAAACCGAGTATGGGCAATCGATGGATCGCGGTTACGAGGCACAATTCTACCATGGGCCCTTCTTGAAGAACGGGCGAAAGTTTCGTATAATAAGGGGAGTTTGATCGCGACAGATAATGCGATTCCAAGTCCATACACTGTGTTGAACCAAGGTTAGACTTGCCTTTGTGTCAGAAGGCGGATATTTGTCTTTGGTCACAAATTGGGAGATATAATGAGGAATACAGTTTATGATATTGGAATACATGAGGCGACATATTGTACCAGTTAGTATAAAATAGATAAGACTTAAGTTGAGGGGAATGATAAATTTAATGCCTGATTAGGCACGACAAAGACAGGAGAACGTTAGTCAATATTAACAAAAATTATTTGGAGGTAGTGCCTTTCGTTATTCTGAAAACTGCGAATGAAATGTTCCCTCAGAATTGCACTCGTTGGTACAGCATTTTGTAGTAAATGTTTCTCATATAGGCGGCTGTGAAAAAAATGCCGTATAGGCGGCTGTTAGTTAGTCTTTTTTATACGCTTCTGGTCGTCTTAAAGCGAATTGCAGCATGAAAGTCCTTTCATTCACAGGTTGACTTCAATGGGATGTTCAGTCAGTTTATATAGTTAAGATTGCCTCAATCTACAAAATTTATGCACTATCGAAAGTATTGAATTCGATTTCAAAACTTATAATAAATCATAACGGAAGAAGCTTACGCGAAAGCAAGGTAGGAGATGATTTCTTAGCAAGGGCTTGGTAGAGTTCGTTGGTTACGCTTCCGATGTACTATAAAAAGTATATCTGGCTTGCGATGCTCATTACAACATGATAGATTTCTTCCTAATTTGATCGCATTTTCACTAAACGTTGTTTATACGTCAAAGCGGTTGAGGGCATTGCTAGAAAATTATTCTAATCCATTAACGCATATGCCTGATCACTTTATCGTATCCATTATCATAAATTGACCTATTTGCTAGAAGGACTAATTTGTGCAGATTTATAAATAATGACCCCGGAATACACAAGTGACGTTATTTCTGGAAATCGAAATATCGGACGTACGACAGGCTCTTCTCATAAACATCATCGGAGAGGAAAAACAGGACGACAGAGAAAGTAAGTCAAAGAGAACTTTAATCAAACCACACGCCAGGGTGCTTTAAAGATAAAATGTTTCAAAAAAATCGTGAAAGTTTGTTCATTTAATCTTTACCCATGCTAAAATATATGAACAATTATAAAACGACACAAATTGACGTTTCACACCAAATGGTAAAATGTAATTGTAAACAATGTACGACAAATTCCGATCCGCCCATTGTAGACTTACTCCGGCGACTCATTTCTAAGCCGTACATTGAGTTTTAACTATACGACAGGCTTAACCAGAGGGATGCCACGTCCCTTCCTGTAGATTCCATTAACCGTAATTGCGTTAAAAACTAAAACGTTAACGGTTTTTTTAAATGTTTTACCCGTTGCTGTTGTTGTTTTCCGACGAATGATATATTTATAAACTATTCCTATATTGCTTTTGTGTAATATTTAATTTAGGTTTAGTAGATGAATAATTATTACGAATAAGTATATCTAAAACTATTTTACGTGTGCGTATTATTATGGCCTAAGGCTCATGTATAGATAAGCGTGCAATTCCTGTGTTAGTAGTCAAAGCCCTTTTTGACCCGTATAACATGACCTATCATAAAGGGCGACAAAGGATACGTGAAAAGTATTAGGTGGCTCTTTGTGTATTGTTTAAATCGCTTGCGTTTAAATCCCATCGCCATTGTGCCATATTATAGAGTGGAAGAGAACATTTGTAGTCTGTTTGCTTCGCACATTACTATAGTATCAATTTCATAATTAAGTAAGCGGCCGATTTTTACAAATACACGGAGGAATACAATGGAGACACTGTGTGCTCTGGACAGATTGATTTGTGTTTCCCCGCCCTCAGGTCAGCTGAAGGCCACCCAAGAATAACGATGCCAGAGCTGGAATAAATCCTTAGCGGTGATTAAAATAGGTGTGTCAAACCAAACACAAATTTTCATATTATCATCGTGCGCCAGATTGACCACGCCCAGTTAGCGACGAAATATAAATTTACGTCTTTATACTAATGACGCAGTATTTTGCGGAAGGGGCAAAATTTTACAGGGGCACTTCCCAACCACGCTTCTGACATTAGTGATCACGCCTTATTCATGGGTCCTATCACCCTTTACAAAAAATGTCGCTGTAGAAATCTTCTGCATGTGGATAAGAATAATAAAAATATTTTTTTCAATGGTTTACCTTACTAACAGTACGGATTCGATTCATCATATTTTGTGGTTGTTTCACAGAAAGCGGAAGCACTGGGGATATTTTTCAAGATGGGGGACTCCAGGAGAGAGCGAAGACGAAGACGATATCGGTATCTAACTTTTTTACAGCATAATAAGATATACTTAATCTCAATACAAGCACGATTTTTATTATTGCTCACGAATTACCAAAATATTCCGGGGAGGAATAAATATCCATACATGTACCGGAAACTTGTGCAGTTGTTTGTAGAATACCAATATTTATCGGCAGTAGTTTTAACACTTTAACAAGATGGCTAAGAGTTCCTAGATCGATTATTACTACATTTTATCACGTTTTCAGAACTTTACCAGTGGAGTAAATCACGTGGGCTGACGTCAAGAAATCATTCATTCTCGTCATCAGAAACAACCAAATCTGGTCCAAGCTCAAGTAGAAATAAAGCTTCAAATAGCAATGTCAGTTCGAAAAACTCGATGACGCATCGCACTGGCAAAATTCACAACTCTTCTTCGTGTAATAACAATACAAATACCTCTTTCGAAAACACTCGGCGACCTGCATCCACGGGCGCTGCGGAAGCTGTTCAAGAGAAAATATTTTTCACCCAGTTATGCTCCTCGATTGAAAACAAAAAACGTTTTGTCGATCAGAGTCAAATGAAAAATACGGGAGATACCTTTAAGGTAACAAAGCCTGCGACAGAAAGTTCCTCTCCTTTCCCAAAAAACAATTTACCAAGGTCTGGTTATTCTACCCGTTCTTTTAATACCGATGTAATTCGAAAAGATCAAGCCAGGGAATCACCAACGTCGAATCGCAAAAAATCGTCATCTTCAAGGCAAACAATCGATACAAAATCCGAATACAGTAGCAGAGATTCTTCTATTTCAAGATCAACTATTTCACTAGATAACGTCACATATGACGCCAACGGAAGGAAAGTCATTCAACAACCAGGGTAAGATTGGGGTGTTGTGGAATTCACCATAAGCTCCATTTATGAATATTTGACACAATTCAGAGGACAATACTTTCAGAAATGGAGTCCACTTTCACACACATTTATTTTCGAATAAAATATATAATCATATAAACGTGAATTGACTTTGATTATGTTTCAAAAGTTGATGAGAAAATTTGATAAATGGACATTCGTTCACAGGATTAAGTATTATAATTATACACTTATTACATGTATTCTAGTCAATCCGAACATTTGATGTGAAAGTGGCATGAAAGTTCTAACTAATATTTTCAGATACAATAAGCACCGACATATGCTGATACAAAAGTATTTAATTTGGCATCACTAAACGTGTAAACATATCCCGATAGGGCTATGTTTCTCGAATATGTGTTTAATATAATTATCTTAAAAACATGTTCTAAGATTATAATTTGATTGTAAAAGGCAGTAAAAAAGAAAATTGCAACGACGGCGCGCAAAAATCAGCGCTTTTCTGCACTTTTTGGGGATTTTTTTGATTTACTGAGTGGGTTGGGGGCCCTTTTCAAACTTTCGATAGATACAAAAACACCTGTACCTAACGTTTTGGTATCGTTGTTATTGAACAGTAATTCGATGTTTTCTATTTTGTAGAAGAAGGCGGACGGATCTTCACTGCTTGACCATTGTGGTTGTCAATCGGCAGGCAAGGCATACATATATTGTCCTAATAAATATACTTTTTTTCAACACAGATTGATCTCCGATAAAGTGACTTCACCGCCAATTCTAAAAAAGACATGGTGTGCAAACGTAGAAAGCGATATTTTACGTTTATACAAAAGTGGGTGTGATGTATCAGCAACAGACACAAGTACGAAGTCTAGTCAGCAGTTGGGCGAGCGCAGGTAACCAGAAAGAAAATCGACGACGACGACCGGCTAAACATGATTTATCATCCAACATATCTCAGTCTATTGAAAAGAAATTAGAGAATACTGAACAAACACCGAGCTACGTTCAATCCTTGGCAAAAATATTGAAATGCAGGGTCCAAGTAAGTTGATCAGAGGTGGTTTCGGAAGTATGTATTAAGAATATATTTTTCAATTCCAACTCTTTTTATATATTTTTCTAAAACTTGCAATATATATATATAACAGGGGTATGTACGATTAGCAAATAATGACTGCCTGATGCCCTTATCATTTGAAAATGCTTTCAGGGAGCGACGGTATCACTTTCAAGTCCACGTGACACATCCTCTCCACAAATGTAAAATACTTCACAAAAACTTGTTTTCTACATCTTATTCTCAGTTGTTGAGAATAGATATTTATCAAGCTTGGTTGATCATATCCCACAACGGTAACAATCTTGGATATGACCCGAATTTAACCCGACCAATATTAGATCTCATTACTGTTAAAGGTGGTTCTAGTGTTCGAACATGTTCAGTGTTAAGGTCGCGATAGTCAAATATATTGCATAACGTTAGCAGTTAGGGTTGGGCAATTCGAACACAATTCTTTGCATCAGTCGCGAATCGCGAATCAGCTATAAAGGAACAAGTCCTGTAAAATCAAATTCGATTTATCACATTTTTACGACTAAATAAAGCCAAAATATTTGATGAAGCCTCTGTTGAAGATGCAGTGGATCTTACAATCCGTTTGATAGAGATGAAACTGAATATTCGCTTCATATGTTTGAAAGTAGTTCGATCGGATCCGACTAGAGAAAATTATCCGAATTCAAATCGGAATTTCAAACGATTCGGCTTTGCCCATATCAGGCAATACCACAATATTACTATAATCTTATGTGCAAATGTATTGAATCGCGAGGGAATTTATAATATTTTTGTAGATGCGGAAAGAAAGGGAGCAAATTTTAGAACAAAATATAAAAAAGTTGGAACAATTGAAAAACGGGATAACACATGAACGTGTGGAAAGCAATAACAGGAACACTGAAGTTGATGTATTTGATTCATCAATTAACGCTGGAGTGTTGCAACCAGAGGGTAAGCATGATAGTAAGGTACTTCGCGGTTTGCCGTGTCAAAAACGCAAATGCAGTATAACAATTGCAGCAGCAAGCCGGTGCCTTTTTATAGCCACTACTTAGAGTGGATCACCCTGCCCAAGACGGCCACTTATACACGGACAGGGTTAGAATTGCCGACAGATATGATCTTTTCCTGTTCGGCTTAGCCTACCCAAGTTATTACATCCTGGGTTGAGTGGTGAGCATGGATTAACGAGCCGGACTCGCCGGGACTCGAACCCGAGATCTTCCACCTGCACCTCCAACACGTTTAAACGCCTTACGTATTTTTTTTACCCCATGAAGCGTTGTTTCTGTTTTCCAGAGTCTTCTTCCACCCACCTCCGCTATAGACATATCGAGGACAATTTACCAAGAGTCGTAGGTGGTTCTCAGTTCCAAGGTGAAAGTACCAGATTCAGTCCAACCCATTCTTTTTCTTCGCAATATTCATATCTCCATCCATTACAATCGATTTCGATAAAGACTCGTAATAACGTCAACACAAAATTGTCCAAAGACAAAAACTGGGGTCCAGCAAAAGTTGCAACTGAAAGAAAACGGTCTGACGTAAAACCCCATTTTAATTCGAGGTCAATATCTCCAGAGGACCGTCGGACGCGATTGCCGGATTTCACGTGGGATAACGTCGCTCCGATCACATTCAACAACGAAAAAGAGTTGGACATGTGGAATCGTGATCATGTCGATAGCAGTGAGATTCTCATCCAATCAATAACAAAAAGATTAGAAAAAGAAGCCAGATCTTCCGAAAATGATACACTTGCTTATCGGTTAGGGAGCAGCAGTGAACGTCAAACTGCTAAGTTACAAAAACCCGCACAAATGTTATATACTGCGGACGGCGTTAGAAATCCAGCGTATACCGTCTCTAAAACGGCGAGGATGTGTCTGGAGTCAAATTCTCGATTGAAGGCTAATCTTGGAGATGAAAACATAGCTAAACAAAGAAAAGCGGACTTAAGTGCAATGTCGGTGCAGAAACCTTTGGAGGTGAAAAGTGTTCGATCCGGCCCTAACATGCAACTTCGATGGCCAGCTTCTGCAGGAAGCTTATATATTCGTCCACCCGGAAAATCTTTGATCAAAACACCCGCCCAGAAAGCGTGATCAGATCATTTTTTGCAAAATTAATTTATGCAGAACGTAAATCTATTTTCACTATTTGCCTATATAAAATCTTTTCGTGATTTCAAATAAACCATTTTTTATTTCAATGCTTCAAATATATGTTAATATGTACACTGTAACAAAAGTACAGTGAATATACTGGTCATTTGCAGTAATTGTGAAATTCCAAAGCTAAAACACGTCATGTTGATGAGATTTATGCCAATTATGAGCTGATGATGGACCGCATCGTCGCGATGCGTTCCATTAACAACCCATATTCGGCCAATAAAATCAAATTTAAATTTTTTTCAATACCGCCAGTTGAAATTACTGTAAAAGACCAGTGATTTTGTTGCATTTTTTGTTACAGTGTAATCACATGCCTACCAGGCGGAGGTCTTAAGAAGGTTATTATCTTTTTTCGAAGTATAGCGCTTGGGATTCAATTTGAACAGGTAAAACTAAAGTAAATGAACAAGAAAATGTGTACGATAAGCGATCCCTGATATTCAACCGCTTCGTTTAGAACATATCACCCTGAGAAAAGTCATGTACTGGCGACAACTTATAGGCGAACGTAGCAGATTTGTTAGAAATATATGAACATTCCGATTCGGTCGAGTCGAGCAAGCCGGAATTGCCGTGATTTGAACCAGAGATAATAAACCGGCGATGCAAACACGATAACTACTAGGCCACCGGCGCCACGCCGGCGACAAAAGTATCGCAACCATATCTTTTTTATACGATATGTTCTCACTGAACGCAATGTGCACAATATTCCACAACTCACAACTGGTTACCAACACCAGGGTCAGTTTTATTGTTGCCTGACAATGACAGTCTAATTCTACCTAATTTGCAAAGCTATGAATCTAAATTTGCTTCTACTGAAGCTAGACACAGTAAGAACAAACATAATATAAACTGTGCAACAGAAAAAATTACCCTAAGTTAGGGGATTGCGAAATCCCCGCAGTTCAAATCCCATCTAACTGAACTTCCTCAAAGTTATCAAATCTCAACACCATAACAGTGCGTATTGGGTTCAGCTCCGGTATATATACACCTAGGAACTACAATTAAGAACTATATATTTACAAATACAGCTTAAGTATAGTCAGTATTAGATAATATTGGTGCGACGTTTTTAGTTCCAGAAAAATACGTAACTCGGAGACACAAACTTGAATTAAGACCAGTACAGTGAAGCACTGGTCGCGGGATACTGGGCGCTTGTGCCAACAGTCATACTGATTACTCATTTGTTATGATCGTGATTACCCGGTCTAAGATCACAAATTGGTAAACACGGTCGACGCTGCTCAGGATGTAAACAATGTCAGCGAAGTTTACGATTATCCGGAAAATCATAATGAGCAAATATTCGTAACAATATGCCACGAGAGCTGGGAAATGTGTGATGATGATGGTAAGCCAGGGATCTAGAATAACTAAGAAGAATAGAAAAATTTGAATGATTTAACACAAGTCTCTCGTGATTAACAGTTTATTTTGAACATAATAAAATTTATTTACAAGCCTCGCCTGTACCTTACAGCACCTCAGGGTACCGGATCTATGGAAAACAATTTGGTGAGAACAGGGCGAACACGCATTGGTACAAAAATAAGCATCGCTAGTTGAATCTGACAAAAATATTTCATTAAAAAACACAAATATACTAAAAAATAGCATAAGATACAAAAACTCACCGCAATTTACATGATATTTTCCTCTGATACTGCTCTGGTACTAATAAATGGACCTATGTGATGATGTCGGAGTGCCTGCATTTTCTGCCTTGTTTAAGCCGAACACCTGTTTGTCAATCCAGATAGCTTCATCCATTATGCCATCCGTCTTGCGAGTTTTTGTATGGTTCGGATCATGTTGTGTTTTTTTTGTTTTTTTTTTTTTTTTTTTTTTTTTGAAGATGACATTCATGACATGTTTTATTCCATCTTTTTACTAGTCCAGTAAAGAGATGTTGTTGGATTGCAGAGTGTGTCTTTCGATTTTATCGGATTAGATTACATCACGTATATTAGATTTGGTTGTTCGTGTTCAGGGTACGATACTGAATTGGTGATACCGCTATTTGCAAAAGTATGACGGCCTGCGCGGATCTGAAACTCCAAAATGTATTTGTAGTCATAGAAAAACAAGATAAAAATATCCCAATAATGTGCTAAAGTTTACGTTGTAAAATGTAACAAGACCCATGTCTTAGGTGCAAAATAGGCAAAAAGCAGTAAAATATTCACAATTTCGTTTATCTGAAATGTGGAAACATGTTATTTTAATGACGAATGTTTTGAACGACGAATACCGTTTAAACCAACAACTTTACCAGGACGATCTTACCATTAAAAATATTCTCAATAATGACACTACCTTCAGCTTCATACATTAAAAGAGATATGTCAAATGTACCGTTAACTTAATCGTTAAAAGATACTTGCGCTAGCGCAAAACAACTTACACACTGACAAACTACAAATGACATCACCTTTAGCCTCATACAAGACAATAGATTTGCCTACTGTACCGTTAACTTAACAAGATGTACTTGCGTCAGCACAAATAACCTACATACCATGAGTAGACTTTGACTGACTAATCACGGCCATGATAAATGGGTAATCTCTGATTACACATTTGTTATTGTTATGGTCGTGATGAGATCACAGATCTGTTGACACCGTCGGCGGCGTCTAGGATATAAACAGTACTCGTAAAGCTTACAATTATCCAGAGAATCATTACAACGAGCGAAAGTAAGTATTCGTAGCAATATCCCGAGAGAGCTGGGAAATAATAGACATAGATATAGTTTAGACACATAGACTTAGTTAATAAATGGGGTGGTTGTAAGCCAGGGCTTAAAAATAGCCAAGGAAAGGAGATAAAACTTTTTCGCACGATGAACAGTTTATTTTGGAATTCACAAAATGCAAAACCTGTCTATTACATACAGCAGCTGAAGGAATTCGGCAATTGGATTTATATAAAACATTTTGCGAGGCACAAAGCGGCCAAGCTGTGTTACAAAAATTAGACGCTGCGAGTTAAATCTGACAAGTAATATTTAAGTAAAAAAAACACAAAAATATGCTGAAAAATAGCAAAAGCTTCAGAAACTCATCAAAATTTATTTACAAGTCATTATTCCATGGTAATAATATACCTATGTGATTGTGTCTGCTTTTCATTGGCTTTATCTGTCATGTTTTACCTAGGGGATTCTACAAGTTCTTGTGCGTCAAACAGGATGGCATCATTTTTAATGTTATAGCACCGACAGATATACATCGAATTTTTCCGTCTTGCAGCTTTCTGGTTCAAGTAGAAGCTACTGGATTTTGATCAAAACAAAGGTAATGCACATTACGTTGCTTCTGAAAGTCATTTATTTCTATATGTATCCACTATTTACCAGCCGTCTTGCAGCTTTCTGGTTCAAGTAGAAGCTACTGGATTTTTATCAAAACACAGGTAATGCACATTACGTTGCTTCTGAAAGTCATTTATTTCTATATGTATCCACTATTTACCAGCCAAGTAGAAAGATATTGTTCGATTGTGGATAGTTCCTTTTGGTTTAATCAGATTAGGTTACAGCACGTATGATTAAAGTTGTTTTTTTTCCAATTAGAAATATTTTACGCACATATGCTTTTGTTAAACCTGAATCATTGATGGACCAAGCCAACTAAGCACGTCTGTGTCTCATACTTGACAAAATAAATTTTGACTAGGCTAATATGGTACCTTCCACTTTTAACTTTAATTCGATATAGAATATGTTAATCAACTTAATCAACTCACAGAGTACGCCCAGTGTCTATTTGATTTGCGCTTAAAACTTGATTTGCCCGGAAGCAATTCCCCGCCATTGATTTCTAACCTTCGGCAATGATTTCATTTTGCATTCACTGACTTTATGCAATCTGTGACGACTATAATCAATGGTCTGCCCATTTCTACGAGGACGGCGGAATAAGCGCGGAAACAGGATTGTAACGACGAAGTATGCGTCCTGCGTCGGCACAACATCACTCCCACAGTCTCCGAAGCAACAAAATTTATTAAACAGGAACACGAAAACACTTTCTGCACACCGATATTCACAACTTTGAAATGCTTCAAACGGACAAACAAAAATAATTTCCTTACGACTTGCGAGGCATGCGCAATAAATGTAGCAAGGCGCGTTCTTATAACACAGGAAAATGTACGGCTTATATTTGGAGTCTAGGCATAGATATGGTACAAAGGCAGGCGTCCGGGGTGTGAAAAGCTTTCGAAAAATGTGATTTAAGGGCGGGGAACTGCCTAAATAATAGCAATAATTTATGCAAGCCGAAGATGCGTAAATTTTTTTTGGCGTTTTTTTGCGTTTTAATGCACATTTTGGAACTTCCTACGTTTTAATGCACTTAGTGGCATATTTTTGAGGTCGGTGAAGAGGTGTGGGTGGCATGACACCATGGCATTCCCGCTTAATACACTATGCAAAAGGTTTAGTTCAGAATTAAATTAATCTAAGGAGAGTACATGAGAATTTAAACTAGTTATTTGAACATTTTAACCCTTTTAGTTGAATTAACTATTGATTCGGTTTCGAAGTTTCGCTTTTGTGAAATTTTGCTTAATTTTGTTTTTGTTCTTTATATTTTCTGCCGCCTTTTTATTTTGCTGAAACCGTCTGATTTTTGGGATCATTTGCAAGAATCTTTATTCATTAAATCGTAAAAAGACTTTTGAGCATTGTCGAATATCTACCTATCTTGGTTATTGAGCTTTAGTGCAGTTTTTGCGTATTCGAACATCAACATTTACCCGTGACATATGAAAAATATAATAGAATTATCGTAAATACACTTAATGATGTTCTGACATTCAATGTATTATCAATGTATCATGCTTATTAGTGATAGCAATTAAGGTACGGGTAGTTGAACTTACATTTGATAGAAAGGAAATTTCTCGAATTCCTCGTTTATGATATCTTCTGGAAGTTCCTGTAAAAAATATTATTGTGCATTAAGTTTTGAATTTTGACTTTTATTGAACTTAAAAACTTGTTTGAAATGAAAAGCTCTCGTATAGACTTATTTTTTAAAATTTTATGAAACATTCAAGCTGTCTTCATTGAACGTTTCCAATTTACACCTTACAATTATAAAAATCTACTTACGGGCTTTCTCAATTTGAGGAGTAAGTTGTTTAGAGGAAACAACGTTAAATGTAAACAAGAATGCACAAGAAAAACATATGAACAGATTTAAGTATTTGACATAAAGTTCTATCGTATACCAGCTACAATACGCTGCAACTGTAATAAATCATATTATATTGACTTACGGTGGTTCCTCACTGGTGTTATTTATCTCAACAAACTCTTTCTACAAACTTTCTGAAGATAATATGGAAAAACGTCGTCTTCCTTCTCTATAATCGTTCTCAAAGCTACTCTTTCGTTCAATTTGCACAGGTGGGGAGACGAAAGCATTCTTCCAGTATCATCAGCTTTCCTTTTCGCAGAAGTGTGTGTTTTGGAGAGAGCTTTGACTGTTTGAACTTTTGGTGACAATACCGTATTAGTACCTGAAAATAAACGTCCGTTAACAGATTTTTTTGCGCGGTTTTCTCCACAATCGTTTTTTTGACGCTACGTAAAGAAAGAACCTTGCCATCGTCGAGATCTGAGAAGTTGTACTACAGCGTCGCTAGCAATAAGTCCATTTTCTGATACAGGAATATTAAACAATCACTTTTAGTAAACTTAAATTAACATGGCTTTGACATTCGGTAGAAAAGTAAATTGAGACTCTAGCTAAGATGGACAAAAAGTTCTGCGTGTGCAATTTACAGACAAGACATTTGTTCGATTGAGATTTGGTCGCACGACGGCAATTTTATGCAGTGCGGTACATCAATCCGTAAGCCATTCTGAACACAGTATTTATTTAAGTTTAGCTTAAATACTACAAAATATGAAGTTGAACAAGCTGAAATTTTATTTTCTCAAGCGTGAACGGCGGTGTGCTTAAATCTTTGTGTAATTGCCGATCTTGTGTATAGTGTATGTCTTGACTCACCTCCATGAACCCGAGACTTTCTTGTCGAATCGGTTGATACATCGAGCTTGAGCTGATGATGGAGTTGAAAAAATTGTGCTCAATCGCATATTCTAACTCCTAATCTTGCTATTTGTGACTTCTTATTGAAAGTTGGGTAATATTGAATGAGATCGTCTGCACAATCGCCGTGAACAACAGCCTTCCCTAATACAAGTTGTAATGCTGATTACAAACCGAATAATCGACTTCCTTATGATTCTGTTCATATACAAGCTACTGAATGAACAGTTTTCTATACAGCCTTATTGTCTCGGCTAATTGTCCTTACCAGGGAGACGGGATATAGCAAAAAAATTTCAAAAATCAACCCGAAATATAACGTATTATTATGGTCATTAAATTGTTTATTTAATTATATCGGTTTTGGCCAAATCAAAATAGTAAATAATTTATTTTTAATTTTATAATTTAATTCGATTTATCAAATTTTTTTGGCTATTTTTACAGTCACTTCTTGGAGTGGATCACCCTGACCAAGACACTGCAGCAGCGGCCCCTTATGTACGGATAGGGTTAGAGTTGTTGAAAAGATGTGAGAGTCCAAGTTCGGCTCAGCCTACCCAAGTACATCCTGGGTTGAGTGGTGGGCAAGGATTAACGAGCCAGGATCGCCAGGACTCGAATTGAAGATCTTCGATGCCTAATCAATTTATTCATCTCCCATTTTTCACTCATGAGAAAACGAACGCGCCTCTACGACGCGATCAATCAGTAAGCCCATGCAAACGTCTCCTGCAATAATACTTGAATTTGAACAAAAGCTGTTTTCAAGTTCGAATGGCGTACTGATATCTCATGCCCAACAAACAATTTTCTTTGGGATCCGAGCTGTGGAATGCTCGCGCCCTGGCCCACCCCTTAATACAGTAATAAATGCTCCAGGTTTTTGTGGTATTTTATTTTGCATAAACAGGTGCAATACGAGAACAAACGATGAAAATTGAGCAATTAATAAAAGGAACAAACTATAACAATTAAACAAGGTAAAAGATGTAGTTCAAAATTAAACTAATCAGTGGATAAAGTACATGAGTAAACTGATTATTTGGTCATTTTAATCTTTTTAGTTGTATCAACTGATGGTTCGCTTTCGAAGTTTCGCTTTTTTGAAATGTACTTTGATTTTGTCTTTTGTTTTACTTTCTGCCGCCATTTTCATTTGCTGAAAAATATCTGATTCTTGGAATCTTCTGTAAGAATCTTTATTCATTAGATCGTAAATATGACTTTGAGCATCTTCGAATATCAAACTATCTGGGTTATTGAGCTTTGCTGCAATTTCTTTGCGGATTCCCACGTCCACGTTTACCTGTGATATGAAAAATATGTAGTATAATTAACTTCAATGCATATAATATTGCTCTGACATTGAAGGTGCTTTTGATAGATAATAATGAAACTATTTTGAAGTTTCATATTATGTTTGATACTAAACAGATATGAAAAGTTGTGTCATTAGCAATGTATCGTGCATAATGTTTGACCTAAGATCACTATAAAAAACAAAATAATAAATGTTGAATACTAAGCTTACCTCTCTCAATGCTTCCGTTGCCAGGTATTTCGAAAATATTTTTGGTGCCATTTTAACCTGTCGTGACAATTTCTGGTGTTTGTAAGATTCACATTCCAACCAGAAATCAAGATTTTCTTCGCTAAATTCGGACTCCAGAAATGTTCGGAACGCCCATGCAAATACTGTAATATTAAATAAAAGAAGTTAGATAGCGTTTTCATTAATTTTTTTTTCTAGTTTGAAGTTATTACTCACTCGCATATTTTAAATTAAGAAATGTAAAGTTTACATAAATCATGATTTTGTTGCACATTAAAAATACGCAAATAGTCAAATTTTTTTCTGAGATATAAAACACAGTGTGTTCAAGTATATTTAATTTTAAAAGCCGCGTTTGAAATGATAATATTAAAAGTTAGCTAAAAATTGAACCAGTCAGTAGCGATTTGGTGAAATATACTTAGCGATAATAGTAGTAATCAATATATACAGATAGTCTTAACTTACATTTGATTGAAAGAAAACTTCTCAAATTGTTGATTTCTGACATCCTATCAAAATTCCTGTAAAAAATCATATAGTGAATTAAAATATAAAAACTTTTGAAATTGTTAGTTTCATTCAAACGCAATTTTTTTTCAAACATCCTGAAATATTGATTAAACGTTACAAGTATACTTTTGATAACCATATTCTACTTACAGGCTTTCTTGACTTGAGTGTTTCTTCTCAAATGACTTAGTTGGGGTATGGGGTAGTGAGTTTCTTCTCCATCTGGCTGAGTACCGGAATGGGTTATCGTGTGTTCTCGTTTTGAATCCAAGAACTTGTTTGGACAATTCCCTGTAGAATTTAGACATAGTTATGGTCACTTGTCTGTACATTTACGTTTTGATATTTAAGTCAAAAATTTCCATTTCTTATATACATTTTGCAAACATCTACAAAAATACGGATATTCCGTCTGCAGGTTCTTGTTTTGTACAAACTGTATCATAGTCACTTCAAAATGGATATTGTCTTGCAAAGACATTGTTAATTTGTTTGCTTTGCTGCCTGTAGTTCGCGATTGCACAATAGAGTAGGATGTTTAATGAAAGTTAATAATATCCGATTTTGCTCAGAACAAACGAACGCTAAACGTAAACAGGAATCCCCGAAAAGACGAAACGGGTCTTGCGCAGGTCGTCATGTTCCGCGCATATATTAGATATAATTATATTGACTTACGGTTCTTCTCTGATGTGATTAATTTCGGCAAATTCTTTCCACAAACTTTCTGCAGATAATATAGAAATTTCGTCGCCCGCTTTTTCGATTATTGATGTCAAATTTATTCTGTCGTTTAATTTGCACGGATGAGGAGATGAGGTTGTTTTTTCTGTGTTGTCAGTTTTTCTTTTTGTTGAAGTGCGTGTTTTAGGTAGAGCTTCGTCTTTCTGTACATTTGGTGATGATACCACTTTACTGCCTGAAACCATTCGTCCTTTATCAGAATTTTTAGCTCTTGGCTTTCTCCACAGTCTGCTTTTTGACATTGCGGATAAAAATCCTTTTCCAGTGTTGCCTTTCACTTTTTTGCTATCGCACACGCTGAGAGTAGAACCATATCGACGTCGAGATTTGAGAAGTTCCATTACAGCGTCGCTAGCAATTGGTATGTAGTCTTCGTCTATTTTTTTATACTGAAAAGTAATAAATAACATATATTTTTTTCAATTTTAATAAATTTAAATTAGCAATTCCTGAGCCATTGGTATCCTTTGGATTGCTACTGGAAAGGTGAGATTGAAGCTAAGGGATGATTTGTTTACTTATTCACATACTGGGGATTCGGGGATTCATGTAGTGCATTAATAGCCCACACCAAACTAAGTCCAGAAAACAGAGTTTCATTTTAATTTGATTATTGCAACAATGTGAAATAGGGCTACATGAAATTTTATTCACTCGAACATGAACAGCCACTCGTATCATTACTGACTCATACCTACAAACCAGTAGGAGTCATTTGCAACTGTTTAATAATACTAATAATATCTCAATTTACCTTTGGTGAACCAGATTCTTCCTTTTCGAATCGATTGATGCATCGAGTTTGAGAAGGAGGTGGAGTTGAAAAGATTGTGCTCAAACCCATATTCCTAACTCTTTGTATTTCAAACCCAGAAATACTTTTTCTTTTGTTGACGTGTGATATTTGTGAGCTTGTATTTAGCGACGGATAATATTGGATAAGGTCGTTTGCACAGTCACCACAAAGACGAGAACAGCAGCCTGAAGATAGATAGATTTTTCTTTGTGAAATATTCCCTAATGCAAGGTTTGCAATTCTGATTACAATATTAATAACCAACGTTCTAATAATCCTGTTTATATACCATAAGCTACTGAATAAACAATCTTTTTCTTTTAATCGGCTACAAATGCAATAGTTCGCGTTATCGGATATTTTAAACGACCCCCATTGTTGTGATTGCGAGGTAATTATGATAAGATATAGAATAAGTGGGCCGATTTTCACTTCAAAAGGAGCGTAGTGTTACCGACAAGTCCAGATAATTATCATTGACTGCAAATAGGATAAGACTTTCGTCTAAGTTCGTTGAATTTTTATCGCATAAATTGAACGTTATTATAGCCTCATTGTCTCAGCTAATTGTCTTTATCATCGAGCCCGGATGAACTCCAGCAAAATTTCCTAAGAATCAAAGATGCCGAAATATAAGTTATTATAGTCATTACATTGTTTATTAAGGCAATTTCTACTAAGATAGGATTTTTTATTTCGAACGTCTGCTGTGCGGTGATACAAATGTAAAAGCATGAGGATTTCACGGCCTAATGCTAATGTAATGTAAATGATTACATTAGAACATTATACAAGAATTTTATGTCCTAATGTAAATTATTAGAATTGCCCGGATACACATCGTTTCATAAACTTCATTCTATGTGCCTAGTATCCCTCCAAAAAGTTCATATTTTGGAAATATAAACCACAAAACTAAATACACAATCCGATCCTTAAGTCCTTGTACAAATATTACCCGGCACGATTATTCGAAGCAATGGTTTAATGACTAATTGTAAAGGTTTTCCTCTCACGCTAATTTTATCTGAAAATGTATTTTTTGTGGAAAAATACCAAGGATATTAATAAAAATCTTACCATGATTTGTTCTGCAGAAATCCAGCCTTGATTCGTACGAGTCGTCTAGTTTACCGGGTACACTGAATTCTTTCGCTGACAGTGATATCGCCTGACCAGATCTTCTTCTGGTATGAATAGCTCGTACAAGACTATTCATCTTGTCATTTGCTGAATATTTATCGCTCAAAACTGCAACTGAATGTCTTCTATTTTCGATTGTATTTACTCCAGATGCTAAGTTTGGTCGCGGAGAGTTTCTACTTAATCGAAATGCACCTGTTCGTCGAAGCTCAGCGCTCTTGATCAAATGTGAAGAGCTTTTGTTCTTTGCGCAAACTAAGTCATTTCGCTCTTCGACTGTCAAAGAAAGAAAAGAAACGTGATTATCTCTTCGTAAATGCAACAAATACCCTTCGGGTGTTGTTATTAAATTATTTAATAAATGATTTTTTTGTCCGATTTTGAACAATGGAATATTGACGTATGGAACTAGGTTATTGGATCATATTTAATCAATAAAAAGTTTAAAGATTTAATTTCAATTTATTCTTTTTTGGAGTCGTATTGTGTACGATACACAAATGAATACAATTACATTATCTTTACATTTGCATTATCTTGTAATACAAATACTACGTATTTTGTACGATACGACTCAAACTGTTTCAATGTGTAAATACATTTATTGATTGCAGAACCAAAACCTTTTTCACAACTACGAATACTGCCCGAAATGTCGTAAAGCGAACTTAATTTAATAAAAAATCCCGCATTTACTTTATCAATATGTAAACGCTTTTCGTACTCCAAGGTGCTTTGTTTACATACATATTATCTACAAGCAACAGTTAGACATAGTGGAAAGGCACGATTCACCCACTTCGATGGGAGTTTGTTTAGAAAAATATCTTAAAAAAATAATAAAAATAATACAAAATACTTACTCCGCTGCAAATTGATCACGTCGCACGAATTGACGATTTTTGCTACTTTTGATATTTCTGAAGTTTGCGAAATTCCGTTGCCTTGTTTAAAGTTTGTGGAAGTCCTCTTTGCTATTTTTATTATTCGACCGTCACTATGTAACGCTAAAAATAGGTAATTTGTATGTAATAAATATAAATATCTATGTTACCAAAACCATTCATTGATTAAACAATCTTTCAAATTTTCGCCAAGCATACGAAAAGACGGATATATAAATTTGCGTCCGTTCTGGGAAAAACGTTATACATTGTCAAATTTGCAAAAAATTCAAAATCTTTGGGTAAGCAGTTTGAACGTGCATGCGCTAAAACAGCAGATTTGAAATAACAAGAACCAGAGGTAGCTTATTAATACTCTGCACTTGTTCAGTGATTCTTAAAATCGGTGAGCTCGACAGGAATCTAGAGACAAAATAACATATTGTTGGATTATGGGACCAATAAATAATAAATGTACCTTCACATGTGCGACGACAATGTGTTGGACGGATCATCGGCACGCTCTCAACCCTCTAAATATCAAACGATTATAAAATATTAAAATAATAATACAAAAATAATAGTATTAATAATATAACCAGACGTAGGTCACCAATTAGCGATACACACTCCTCAATAATCAAAAAAGGGTGAAAATTAGTCCAAAATGTTGGAATGTATGTTGTCAAAGATATGTGACAACCAAGCATAAATCACTCGAATGCAGAATTAAAACAACACTATGTTTTTACAAATGTCAAATCGCTTTAAACAAGAAAGCAAGTGACCATATGTATCTATGGGTCACAGAATATATTGAACTCATGTTATGAAACATTATTCCAAAATTCTTAAATTTTCTGGACCAGTCCAAAATTCGACAGAAATCTTTGTCAAAACAGATTTTGTTAAGCAGGAGTCACCGATGAATCACGCTTTTGAGGCGTGGCCCATCTGTGGTTCATGCTTGACAAGAACTATATTTATGTCTAGGGGAGCATAAGTTAAAATCGTGTATTGGTGCTTTGTTGAGCTCCGTCGAACTTCGGTCGAAAAATCAATATGTTGTTTTGACTTAATATCAGTAAAATTGATAACAGTTTATCAATCTATTCAATTATTGAATGTTACCAATTACCTTGTGCGTCCCAATCCTTTTATTGACCTTCTCTTCGGTAACTGGAAGCTTATGGATGGTTGCCCACCTGAAATATCATAATCATCATAAAAATGTCATACCTAATTAATTATGATAGTTGTAAATACGAGGTAATAAAAATGTCACCTTGTCGTTTCCGCCCTTTCAAACAAAATGATTGCTAGGTTTTCTGAACCATGACCAATATAATTTGTGTACACGTAACGTGGAACTTAATATCACAGTAAACTAGTTGGATTTCTTTCTGAGCACTCTTTTGTAAATAATTCCTATGCGGCACATAATTACGCCAAAAAAATTTAGGTTACCATACTTATATTTATTAGGTAAAACTGATTCTAATCAATGAAGTGAAACTTGTCCTAACAATTTTGCCTCCGATTTTCTGCGTATATGAGTAGAGGTCTGTCGAGATCAAAGATGTGAATATCAGTGATCGGTGGAATTGATCAAGTTTTTTTATAATTCCACGATCGGGCGATATTTAATAGGATCCATGCTCATTACTATATTAAAAAAATGTTATTCTTGACCAATTAAGATGAAAATTGATATTGTGTAATCTTTGGACCACAAAGGCTGTTTTTACAACTTGCCAATTCACACAATGGCCGTTCCCGTCAGGACAAATACAAAATGAATTGAATAACTTCTTACAATGATGTGCAAATACCATCTTGCATTACGCATACAAAATACGACACACACATAATCCTACTGTGATGTGTGTGCTGCGTTGAATGAATCGGCGCGCGAGTACTCAGCGGGCTGTGCCTTATTCGCTCCCTCCAATTCTTTGTTTTAGTTCATTTATATTTGGTGCGATTTGAGGTTATTTGTCAATCAGCAGGTGATACTCGTGGTCGTTTTGACAAATAGCAGCACAGCGAAAGTCGCTGCGCCGTGACACAAAACGTGAAACAAAATTGCATCGTAAAGAAATAATAAATAAACACTATATTTCAACTGGATAAATTTGTGATCGAACCTTTTTAGCCCAAAACTTTTTTTAAATTATACACATTTTTGCAGTCAAATCGAATTTTTCAGAATACCATGTAGAACAATAATGCACTCAACGTACCAGTAAACCCTTGTTTGAAAGAAATCGGAAATTTGTATCGGGATAGGAATGTAATTTGAGATCGTATCTACCTATACGTTACTACTATGAACTTACTTTTCACATCCAACGTGACGATATTGAAATCTTAATACTCAATACTTTGTTATTAATCTGTTAATGCTATTCGACTCGTATCATTTCTAAAGAAAATATATATTTTTATTACCTTGTTTGGGATCTGCCTTGATTTTCTCTTCTACATTTTGCACAATGTAGTTTAGTTGGTCCGTAGGTTGAATTTACTCTTCCTGGTAATGTCACTCTTGATGTGGAAGTTCTAACAAATACTCGATCTAACGTTGTCATACTAATGGATTTATTTGTGCTTAAATTGAAAATAGATATAAATTTAAACCATTGGTGCTGAGTAATATTCTATTGTATATCAATCATTTAATTTCTATCAGCCTTTAAAATTAAAACCATGTTTTATAATACCGTCTTTGAAACGCACCTGTGCTATAAGACTCTATTAAAATGCTTAGAAAAACGGTTCAAGTTGAAAAAATTTATTTTATTTGATCTTGTTTTGAATCAATCGTTTGGATAAAATTCTCAACTTGTTTTGAAATTACACAACTAGAAAATTGTTTTGTATATTACTAATAAATCGCGCCGTTATCATTATCGTTTGTGTGACAAAATAAAATGATTGGGTGCTTAAGTACATATTAATACAGTAACGGAATAATACTTAACGTTCGAAAAAAAAACTAGAAATTAACTCACTCACCGGAGTAAAACTTTACAACTAGTAACAAAAACTTTCACACGGTCGTTTTTATATTTAATTCTGAAAAAAAATTCTACCTCTATTTAAAAAAAACAGCAGGAGATGAATGATGCTCATTCAACCAAGTTCTTTTGTTTTCATATAACTTGAATTCTAAAGTGTCATCGCTTTGTGTAATCATGAGAAATTAGGGCCGAATAATGAAGGGGGAGCCACGGTTGGTTACCTCGTGATATAACAATAGAATTGGTCGAAAGTTTATGTTCAATCCGTGGCAGATTGGAATAACAGATGATCACACGCTCCATTTCGTTGAACGTTGCATTGAATATCGCAGCTGGTGAATATTGCAGCAACGGTGAGAGAACTTTGTACCCAAATGCCGAAAAATTGCGCATCGTTTTGACAAAGTTCTTTTTTCACAAGCATGAACCACAGATGTGATTCATGCATGGGAAAATCGTTGAAACTATTTAGAGGATATAGATACCTCATACTTGTGTCCAAAACGTTCATGGCTTTTTCTTCGGACGGACAAAAATGCTTCAAAGCCACCAGCACTGCTATTTTATTGCAGGATTGGATATTTTGAACTTTTTATACAGTTTGACTGCAGCAAGACGCTCAAAAGGAAACATTTTTAAGTTTTAATCTTCCGACAGGAGGTAATTATGAAATGTTGTCCCATATGCTTACATTTCTACTGATGGAACTCATTTTTTCGGGTGTTTGAATAGTAGCTGGCAATCTTTCGGCCCGCTTGGCGAAGTGGTTTATGCAGCATTTTTATCGAAGGTTCTCATTTAAGATTTCTACATTTCCCCCGTCAAGAAATGAGATTCTTGCCGTACATCGTAACAAAAGTACAGTAAATTTACTGGTCATTTGCAGTAATTGCATACTTCCAGAGTTAAAAAAACGCCATGTTGAGAAGATTTATGCCGATTATAGGCTGTTGATAGACCGCACCTTAGCGGTGCGTTCCCTCAACACCCATATTTGGCCAAGAAAGTCAATTTTGAATTTTTTTCAACACCGCTAAGTAAAATTACTGTCAAAGAACAGTGATTTGGTTTCATTTTTTGTTACAGTGTACACTTGCATTGAACTATAAGCTATTCTTCTTGGTGTACTAAGACTTATCCTTATGTTATTGTCCTAGAAATTCGTGAGTCTAAAGTTTAAAAACAAAGCAACATAAACTATTTTCAAGATTTCACAGATATTTTCGAAAACCTTCGTTTGGTCATAGCCCAATTCCTTAAAAAAAAACAAGATAAATGACAAATAGTAATATTTTCCCCTCAATAGCTTCTGTACAATTGACTAAATTCCTGCAGTTTGACTCGGGAGGTTTAATATAATGAGATTTGGCCGAAATATTTGGCTATAAAACACGAATCATTTCATAACAGTGCTGTAGACATTCTCCCCAGAGATGGAAAATATTTCTGACAAAATTTCGAATGAAGAAGCTCAAGAATCGTCATAATGAAATATAACATTTTAACATAATCTTAACATTGGATTGAAAAATCGCAATATAACGTATCTGCTCAATAGTAACGAACGAATTAAAATATTTTATTTTATATTCGATCACGCGAGGTCATAATTGCGATATAACTTTTTTTATTTTTCATCAAATTTTATTATTTTTTTATTCGATTGTTTATCCATTTTCCACGAGATAATTGAACCGGGGATTTTTCTGTATTGTCTTTTATTTTTGGATCGAGTTGCCAACATATAAATATGAATACGGTAAAAACCCATTATTATTCCCTATTTGTTTGAAGAAAGTGTTTTCTTGAAATATTGCAGACGAGAAAAGCAAGTTTCGCGAACAAGACAAAAACAAAAATAAACGAATAGCAACAAAAATATTACAATTTATACCAAACAAACAACTAAACTGGCGAATTTTCTATTTTTATCGCAAAACATTGCTTAGTTGCTTTATCAGCCATATATAGCAACGATGAATCTATAAATATTATGAGACATCGTATCATGTGTCTGCTTTTGCGAGTGACGAATGGTAACATCGTCATTTCACGCTGTATAGATATTTGCTCTAGCCATGAAATAGCAAATGTTTTGCTAACATTGACTATTGTTTAATTCTACAGGCTATTTGACGTTTTTTTTTTGTTCTCATCATACGTTTTGTAGAAGCTCTGTTATATAAGTGACTTGTCGTTGGGCTAGTTAAAATCTTTTTTTCATACGTTCGGATTTAGTGACGATAGCCGGCAAACCCGTCACATGAGGGCGTAATGGAAATTAGTGGTTTATTTGTTCGCTTTTGTGTGGTTTGAAATGTGCTCTCTAGTTTGATTTCTTTATCGAGATTTTGAGAAATTACAAGGGAGTGAGGGCTCGGAAGGACTGCTATATACTATATACTTTTTTCATTTTTCAGGTATTGATATTGTCTTTGAAAGATCTTTGATATAAATCAACCTGATAACAATTGACGAATATTTGTCTCAAAAATTTATTCTAAAAAATGAATTGAAACAAAATTTCCCTTTTTTTTCTATGTGGCGGGATCCAACTGTGCCTCATGCTTAACAAGACATATTTAAATGTTATTTTCCAGCACAGATATCACATGGTATAGTAGGCCTATAAATATAGTATAGAGAAAGTCATGTAGTGACATTCACATTATGCATTTAATCGAATATTATGAAAATGAAAACGAAACACGTAATGGTCGATAATTGCGTTATTTTCAATTTATATTTTGACTTCGTGAGGCTATTGAACTTAACATTGATCACTCTTTAAATACAAAATGTTTCTCTGATGTGCGGTAACTTAAATTTTGCTTTGTCGAGCATGAGCAGTAAAAAAATGGTGGTATCATGTTTGGCAAATACCAAAATAAATAAATATCATAAATCAAGCAAGCAAAGTCAGCAAAGTATAAAACGATTCTCCATACTTCTACAATATTACTGTCTTTTTGTACCTGCGTCAATGTGGCAGCATAACAGACCAGATTTGCGATGAAAAATAATGCAACTTCATTTACAATTATCCCGTTCAAATGTCAACTTGAAAATCATAATTCGAATTGATCCTTGGTGATAAGTCTCATGCATGGTCGCGTATAACAGTAGGTGGGATATTTATCTTGATCAATTATCAACGTCCTGCACATCGTGCTTTAAATGAATTCCTAAGCATAAATTCTAAACCAAGTCTACACCAAAGTCCATTATGAGTGCTCAAAGCACATTTTAAGAACAATAACATCATTACCTAACCTTGCTTCTGCTAAAATGTTTTCGAATTCGGGTTACTTGGAAGTGTAACCACATGGATTTGACCATAAACATTCAACGGTATAACCGGTCAGAAAATTTCTTTTCCACGCATGCTTTGTCAAGTATAAGTCACTGATGGATTGCGTCTCGGAGGCGTGGTACATCTGTGACTAAAGCTTGACACAATCATTTCTGGTTGGGTAGTTGTCTTAACAATTTGGATATCTCTCTGATATAATTAAAACCACTGCGAAAGAGTTCCTGTTTTTAGAAGAAATGATGAATAGACTAGAAACGGGCTAGAAATGATTAATACATCTTATTCCAGGTATTAGTTTGTTTTATCCACTGTTTGTTTGGCTATATTTAACCAGTTTCAGGACTAAAATATCGCTTGTAAAATTTTTGCAATTCCGGTGCGAAATTATGATCACATACGGGAACGACACTTCGAGATTAATGATTCGAATTTCATCGAATCCACCCGATATTTTTTCTGCATTTTCATATATTCTCGCCAATATACATTAAACGCTTTGAATATTTATTGAATTTTTAGCTTAATTCGATTTGGAGTGGTATGATTTGAGATTCGATTCGAAAACCCGGAGTCGAATTATTTTACCCTTATTTTTTATAACATAAAAGTCCCAGTAATTTTTTTTGTTTAAATTTATTACCTAATTTCTCTGAATTCTGAAATATCCTAATTTTTGCCCACGGCGTCTCAAATTTTAGTCTGGTTTTGTAGAAAACGTTTTCAGCAGTTAGCAAAGAACTCAGCGTGTTTTCGAATATAGATTGTCTCCAACAAATTGCTTTTGGCCTTGACACTAGAACCCGATATTTTCTTTTTAGTAATTTTAGTCTGTTATATAAACTCGAGCGGAAGTAATCGATTAATTTTAATCAAAAAAGCCTTGAAAATACGTAATGGTTTATCTATCTCGATTAGAAATGTTACTTTGTCAAGCATGTGTCACTGATAGACCGCGCCATATTGTCGCGATCTATCAGTGACACATGCTCGACAAAGCAAGATTGGTTAGAAAATTGTTAACTGTGCATTCCTTTTTGTAAGCTTTACTATTTAAGTATGGTCTGGGGATACTGGCTGCACTTTTTGGCAACGTAAATCAATAATATGTTGGCATCGCAGGTTGAAGATCTCGGGTTCGCGTACCAGCGAGTCCGGCTCGTAATCCATGCCCACCACTCGACCCAGGATGTAATAACTTGGGTTGGCTAATTCGAACAGGAAAAGATCATATCTTTTCAGTAATTCTAACCCTGCCCGTCTGTAAGTGGCCGCTAGTACAGGGCTTTGGTCAGGGTGATCCACTCCAAGAAGTAGCTGCAAAAAAAGAAATCGGGCCCCCTGCAATTGAAAAATATCCCATTTTTCTGGATCACCCTGAGCAAGAACATCACCCTGAGCAGAAGTCATATATAGGCGAAATGGGTCAAGTGTTGTTTGGAAGTCTTAATCTTTTCTATTCAATCGAGCCCATCCAAGTTATTTCACACTTGATTGAGTTGTGGATATGGATTAGCAGGCCGATCGCATTTCAAATCCTAAATCTTCAATGTTTTGAGCGATTGTTTCAAGAATTTACCTTCACAAAACTATGAAAATATAAAAATATCACCCGCACCGGACCTGGCCTGCGTTCAACTACTTGGGTAATCCTGCATTGACTGCACTACACTATAACAAAAATGCAACAAAATCACTGGTCGTCGACAGTAATTTTACTTGGCTGTTTTGAAAAACATTCGAAAATTGACTTTTTTGGCCAAATATGGGGTGTTGTTGGAACGTACCGCGACGGTGCGGTCCATCAACAGCCCATAATGTGCATAAATTTCATCAACATGCCGTTTTTATAACTTTGGAAATATGCAATTACTGCAAATGACCAGTAAATTTACTGTACTTTTGTTACAGTGTAGACAATCACAAATTTTATTCAAGCATAAGCATAAATCGCAGATAAACCGCTCCTCCGAGTCGCGATCCATCATTGACTTACGCTAAATTAAACATCATTTGAGAAAACCTAATTCAAATTTGATAATTTATTAAATTAAAAAATAAAACATTTATGTTGATCAAAATTGGCAAGATCTAGCACGGATCTTTTTTATGTCTACGTGTTTTCTTAGGTTTATCAGTGACTCATGCTTGGTATAGCAGTAATAAATTACTTGGAAGTCGTACAGTCAGTCCAGACAACTTTAATTTCGAATAAATCATTTATAAATCATTTTTTTAATAAACAGCACAAAATCGTGATTCGATTGATTATCATTAGTCACACGCAATTTCATTCACAAAAAATATGATAATTTCTGGTTTCACACCAAGCTTGGCTGTTGCGTTGATGCTCGATTATAAACTTTCTCCCCATTTTCACCCATTAGCTGATCAACGCTTCAATAGAAACATGTGTGAAGCTATAATATCTTCATTGGTTTTTTCTTTATTTTCACCAAATATTGTACCATTACTGTTGAAAATGAATTTTTTTTTAAATTAATAGTCTACCTAGCTTATATTATCAGGTTCCAAGATACTTATTCTAAGTCACTAGTTTGTTTTTCTGTATATTCAGCGTCGAGATGGGTATCGAGTAAACTTACTTTTTTTTTTATCTAATACAATGACCAGGTAAAATCCCAGGTAGGAATCCAAACGCCGTTTAAAACAAATTATATCAAGAAGATCAATTCGGCTAACTAGGTACTTTTACCTAGAATAACCAAAACGATCAAGTTCCTTCCCTTAAAAAAAATCATGAAATATCAAAATTAATAAAGGTCAAGATAATGAAAGGGAGAATGATTACTCTCTTACGTAATTTTTGTTTTATGGTTGTCTTTTTATGATACAGTACATTTCTTAATTGACCTGGAATAAAAGAGCACCGTGGGATATTGAATTTGAAACATTAATCAAGAATGATTCCGATTAGAAAATTTATATTCCCTAGCATACTTAGCGAAAACAGATTTTTGCATTTTTTGTCTGATTGGGTATCTTGCTGAGTGCCAACTTGCACTTTCGATAAGTGGCAATATATAGAACTGTGCTTACCGGTTCCCGCTAACTATCGGTCATTTTTACAGCAATTTTCTTATGTTTATCATGGTCCACAGATACAGTTAGAAAACAATCAAATCAATGAGTATTTCAATTTAATTACGGCCAAATTTCCGAGCGCAAATAAATGTCAAATTTTAAATTTTTTGGTTTAACTACTCAGTTTTGTCTCCAATATCGCAATAAACAATTGTAAAGTCACGAATTAACTAAAAATATTAATTAAAGGCCATTCGAGGCAATATTAGTCGCAAATTGTCATTTCATCACCAAATATAGATTCAAGTTCTACCAAGATGTGAACCCTTTTGACTGACTCCATATGTATTGACGTTACAAGGAGTCAATTCAACTTTCATTGATCAACACATTTACTTTGATGAAAAGTCTAATTATTCAAATGATCTGTGTGTCGAGGGGTGGATAGATTCATTTGATCGCAAAAATATAACAAAATGCAAACGGATAACAACAAATTATTTTTTTCGCTATTGAATAGGGGGTACAAGGTCATCGAAGTCAGCTTCTACCAATCATATTTAACAACGATAGGGCCTTATGATGCCTTATCAATCTGAAACAAAGTTTCAGTTAAATCAAAATTTAGACGCAATAAATGTTTACACAAAGCTCCAGTAGTGGGTACATAAATTCAATGATATGGATATCCAAGATATGTTTTTGGGCTCCGTGCGACGAACTGCTAGTATGAATGCTGCAAAAATTATTTTTGTTTTGTCTAGCGGATCAGTGATGACGTATATAACATTTGTCTTGCTGTATTATTGGCATTCGTGCTTGATTGTTTTTCACGATATATTAAACAGGAATATGAAAAATGTGAAAAACAACGATAGTTTAATAAATGATATGTACAGTCTGGTGTTTTAAACTTCGTAGTTCTCGGAAAAGACATTGGCAAATATAATAAAAAAATCACGTTCATTTCCGTTCCAAATTATTGATACCGTAAGATTTTAAGTATGTACATCGATAGCACCCAATCCTCTGGGGCCTTGTAGTTGCGTTTTTTTGAATTAATTGCCTTAACGTATATTTTCAGCGTGTCAGAAGAGGCGACTAAAGAAAACTAACTAGGAGGTAAATGACGGTTTTGGTATCACCCAGGGCATATACCCCACACTGTACTCCAATGTTGTTTCCGATCTTGCACGGGTTTTATTACGCAAAACTTTGCCCCAGTTGTTGAAAAGCTTAAAGCAATGCTCAAAATGCTGCTGTATACGTCTGCATCTGCTGTAAACGTTTTTACCCAAACGCGCAGCCGGTCAAAAATATTGAAGAACAAACATGGTTTGTTAAGCACCAGTCCACCACCGTGCTCAAAATCAATTTTCTGACCTCTATTTCATAACAACAAATCTTCATGGTCAAAATTTGTAGTGTGTTCCACTAAATTGCAAAATACACTCAATTTGGGGTGTACGGTTACGAAGAGAGTTCATTACTTGCAAAGAAATTCTGTTGAGAAATCTTTCACTGATGGATTTCGTCGACGAGGAGTGGCCAATCTGACTTGTGCTTTCACGAAATAAAATATCTAGTTGGGAATTCAGAATATTCATATCCGACTCAACTTATCTCGTGAGTGAATTATCACACCCATGGACTAAAGTAGCAGATGTTTGATATACTTTGAAATTTTTTTTTTCCATGTTTACAAGTTTTGTTGTTTTGTTTTATTTGATAATGCCCGTGCTCGACAATTAATAAAAGAATATAAAATCAATTCCACGAATTAATGGCACGAAATTCAGGAAACATCCATTACTTTGTGCGTCAGAACTAATATTAATTGCATCCAAACCGGTAATAACGTTGCTAATTTAAGATTTATTTGTTTATCAAATCAATTCATCTGTTCCAAAATAAATATTTAAAAAAACCTTCTGCACTGAAACCCAGAGGTAACGATAACGTTTTCATTCCTACCAGTGTGGCCCTCTGAATTTTCCCCCATGTATTTTCATGCGAGTAGGCGAGTAAAATGAGCAAAAATGGGTATATGTTCATACCATTTTCAAAATGTGAATACCACCGATTGCACCTTTTTATAGCGTTCAAAATCTGTTTGAGATACTGTTCACTTATATTCCAATGCCTGGTGCTATTTTTATGTATAGCAACTTGTCATAAACTTACTTGGCCGTTATACCGTTCCGTTTAAGTACTACATCAGGACTTGTCTAAAGTGTATTTAAATATTTAAATAGGAGATAAAATAGATAAATAAAATAGAGAAACAACAACCGTTTTGGGCATTTTTGAGTGTTCGGCTAGATCAGTAAGCTCATATGCTTCACCTTGTTTTGATAATAAACATTATAGATCTACTCTGAGTTTGAGCGTGTCGGGCGGACATTAACAGGTGAACCGTGTTCCATACCAGAACCCTTTTTGTGATATGCTGGCGTGCTGAATGAACACAAACCCGTCATACCAGATCTTAATTTAGCTGATCACATTTTTTCTATCAAAGCGAAAACCCGTTTTGTCGAACACAATCTACAGAAGAACCCCGTCCGACTCGTCGACGCGATCCATCAATGACAAACGTCCAACATGCTAAGAAAATATGACGTGACACTTTGCATGATTTTGAAAATATACATATATGAACTTTCACCCTCAAAGTGTCGTTTTACAAACTCATGGAACATATTAAACGCATTATCGGAAATTGTTGTTGGGCCAAATAAGTTACATGAACTAAAACATACAGTGTCGTTACGTTGTTGTGTTGCTTTGTGTTTATTGGGAAACATTTGATGCTTCCCCCGCTACCCAATGATTCGTTACAGTGTTTCTAGGCTACTTCAATATATCTAATATTTAAACGAGGCAGACTCATTAATATCTTCAATTACGGACTCTAATGCATCACTGTTCATTGATTTTAGTTTATTGGATATATTTATATTACACTGTCTTAATAGACTACATTTTTATAGACATAAAAAAAATACACAGGAGATGTACTCCGCCATAATGTTTTACAAAACGTGTTTTGAAATAGAAGTATTTGGCATATTATTATATTTAAATTTGATTTTTGTAAACATGTTTTACAATTTGACGTCAATACCAGTGAAATCTAGCATCATTACAAGTTCGATCATCGTGAAGCTTTTTATAATTCTTTCATTGTGACTTATTTTCATGAAAACTCACTTGAGCAAGGGTGATGGCCATATTATCTGAACGGGCCGAATCTACTTTGACTCGAACCCGAGATATTTAAGTTGCGGTATCAACTCGTTATTCACTAAGTTCAATTACGTACAAAATACATATTTCCGTTTCCAACTATTTGTGTGTGTTGAAATATCATCCAATTTAAGAATTTTTGTGTTATGGCAATTATTTTCTTTTAGTAGCGAAGTACAGCTAACATTTTGTCAGTTTGACAAGCCCTGTACAGTCATGACAGACGTTTATATTTGTTAGACGTTATGCACATGAAACTGAGGGAAAACTTTCGTATATATTTGAAGAAATGATGATATGAAATATTTGCTAAATTGCCAATTTTGGTTGTTTTTGCAAATTGTCTGGCCGACTTCTTGTCAAAACCCAATCTCAAATATTTTTCGTCAGGCATAAGCCACAGATAGACCACCCCTCGGCGGCGCGATCAATCAGTTACTCATACTTAACGAAATAATTCGTATTAAAAAGTGTTTTGGCTGTTAACAACTTAAACGGGCAATAATTTTGTTATGATCAACTTCAGAATATTCTTACGAAACTGAAAAAAGTTCATATTTTAGTGATAAGTTTATTATTTTGTATTCAAATTAACGATGCTCAGACAGACTAATTATCAACAATTCACGATTATAAACAATATAAAATTATTTGTTACATTTGCATTTAATGAGGGAAAAATATTTTTGGACGAGTGAGAAACATTGCTTTACTGTAATAAAAAGAATTATCAAAACTCGAAAATCTTATGCTCGTTAAATATTTTGGAAAGATGAATCTTTGTTTAAAACTTTCAGTTAGCTTACATGGATTTCGCTTATCATTGAAGATATCTACTTTTTACTATGGGCCATACGAGATATCAAAGATCACTCCAAAAATCTAGTAAATTTACTAGTTTTTTTTTAATTTATGAAATTGAAAATTTCCATCACTTAGCAACTAGACAGAAAAATCTTTCCAGAATAAAACAATCAAGTTATAAAGTAGAAACTGACGTAGCTGGCACGTCTATGGTTGTGTAGAACTGGCCTTTTAAAATCGGCAGATGTTAAACTTGAATTCCGGTTTCGTTGGGTTCTGGGGTTATCAAGTTGAAAGCTAAACGCGTCATTGATATATTAATATATACTAAATATTTCTTAACATTTATTTTAAAAGTAGCTTGACTGAGAATAAAAACAAATGTTGAATTTTTTTTATAAAAATTGACCATACAATTTTCTATTTGGAACGAAATCAACATATTGAAACTTTTCTATTTTGTACCTTGTCTATATTTTACGAACTCTTGTTTTAAGATAAATTTCAGTTCGTCTTTATTCCAAGCAAATTGCTCAGAAACAGAAAAATATTTTGAAATCGTGAATTAAAAATAAAAGATACAAAAAGGAACCAAACCGACGCCCTGGTACATCTGAATCACATTGCAGGGACTTTTTAAAACGTCCCGTTTTAAGGAAAGTACTATGCACGTAACCTTATTGTTTTTGTGAATTCATGAATCGAAATTATACATAATATTCACTTCAGTGTAAAGTATATCCTGTACGCCCTCAATCACGGATTAGTACGGAAACATCGCGGGGTATTTTTGCTCTAATAATCCTAATCTTCATCCGAAAGCAACTGCATTGCTGGTTTTTTTCTTGTATATTTAACCAGGAATTAGGTTCAACACAAAGTGTTAAGAACTCAGAATTCTCTGGATGTTTTCCCCGTGGAGAACCCGTTGCGATCATTGGTCATTGATGCTTTTATACATCTGTCATTATCGAGAACAAAAATTTTATGTTACACCGATGGAACCCATTCATTTTTTTTCAAATATGAGCCACAGATGGACCGCGCCTTGTCGGCGCGTTCCATCAGTGACTCACGCTTAACAAGGCATTTCAATTAAAGAAAAATGTGTATGTCTGGTAAGTCCAAGTCATTGTGGATGAAAAACTCTTACAATTCTAGATTTTGAGAGCAATGTTCATCACTATAGTAATGGTAACATGTTTGTAATCGGCTCGCGTGGTCATAACGAGCATCTCATTCAAGAAAGCTCTGAAAAACCTTTCATTTTAGTTACAAGTCGTAGTAAGAGCAACTGAATTTCTAAAGGAAAATCACCATTCCGCAAATTCGGGGTTAGTTGAATATTTCCTTCGTTGGGCGCAACAAAAATTTTATAGAAACGTATCGCTAAGCTGCTAGTTTCCGAATTTTCATTTTTGATGTACTTATCTATTTATCTACCAACAATGCGTATTTCCGCAAGATCACAATTATTCACAATATTTGAATTTGCAATCGGCTCAACTCATACACAGCGGCGAACTGATATATTTACGTCACTAACCTATAAGCAAGACAGAAAAACAAACATACAGTTTTCAGTTTTAATAAATAATGTATTTGGAACGAAATAAAATAAAACATCTGCGAAAAAATTGAAAGAAAAACAGTCGATATCATATTAAAAAAGAATGAAAAACTCCAATGGGCAGTGAATAGAAAACAAAATCAGTTATTGGCTGTTAAACCAACGACGTCATAAAATGGCGATGACGTAATTGTTCATTGGTCATATTTTTCATGCAGAGAAATAAACAAAATCAAATACTGACCTCACAATAAAATGTAAGAAAATTTAATTTTTTGAAAACTCTTGCAAAAGAAAATTGATATTAATATGAAAATGAAATAGATCAGCCAAGGCTGTCAATCTTGATGCCACTGCCGCCAATATTCGTCCGTGCGTCATTCAAATTCATTGCGCACATGTTGAGACTAATACAATATTTGAAACAATACATTCGACTTTGAATAGACGAAAATAATATCGCACAAAATTTTGCAATTGTTATTTGTATGGGTTTATCGATTTTCAGAGGAGAAATAAACAAATGTGTATATATGCAAACGATCATTTTTCGGTTCACATTTTTTTCAGACCAAAAATGTCTGAAACGTGTAAGTATACGAAAATAATTTGTTTTCATATCAAATTTTGCGTTTTGAACAATTGAGGTGTAATACATTTAAATACTCAAACAAAAGTACAACTTATTAATCAAGCGTGGCACATGATAAAATTGCGCTTATCGAGCGCAATTTAACATATGCCAAGCTTGATTGAATATCCAAAAATTTCCAACGCAATAGAAATATTTCAATAGGAAACGTTTAACAACACAGTGGTCGGGCCATAGTTGAAAATTAGATAAATAAGACTATACATCCTATGTTTTTGTCAGGTCATACTTGAAAATATCAAAGCAACAACGACCAAAAACTTGTCAATGCTACGTTTTTAGAAAGAAAAATGCGATTTTGCATCGTTGCCACTTTTAGGCGAATCCGGTAGTCATATGAAAGCTATTTGGCAATTGAATGCAAAATTGTGAAATTTATTTTAAGATACTTTCTAGTTTTTGTGTAACGCCGAATGAGAGTTCACTTGATATTTAATAGCTAAGTTAGCTAATTCCGTTATTTTTCCAGCAAATATGGACATTCGAAATATAATAAATGTCGAAAACGTCTGAAATTGGCATTTTCAATTTGAAAAGTCTTTCAAATGTTTGCACGTTTTGTCTCGCTTGAGACAGGTTGAAATTTGACAGACACCAGTAAGATTATATGCTCATAAGCAAGTCAAATGTCCGATGATGTCATAGGACGGTACTCAGCGTTCCAACTGCTTCCTTTTTTGCACTGAATTGAATTCAACAATACGTCTGGCGAATGTTACTTTCCGGAAGTAGGGATTTATCGTGATGGTTTTTTCTTTTTTGAACCGTTCATAAAACCGATCTTTAACGTATTCATACGGTTCTCAAAACCATTTTTGTCGCTTGCTATTTGAGGTTGAAGTTTCAGAAATTTTTCTGAAGCCACGAATCTTCTGAACGAATCACATTTCATGAGGCTGTAAATGCAATTCTGTGGCTCAACGAATGTGTCTTTATCGGGGTTCTTTAGCCTTTCTTCTGTTCTTGCACGAGTTTCAAAATCAATATTGACCTATAAAAAAGGAAATAATATTTATTATTGCGTTAAAATCTGTGGGTACTGTGTATATTGGACAAGTTATTTAACTATCCTCCGTTGTAAATTTTTTGAACAGGATGCTATTCCAATCATATCAAGGCATAAAACGTTATTCAAACATGTTTTGTTAAATACAAGTCACTGATGGATCGCGCCACTGAGGCGCGGTACATCGGTGGCTCGTATTTGACAAAAAATTGTTATTGAATAGAATGGACCATCTTGAATGATCATAAAAATTCATCTTACTCCTAACAATTCGCGAACTTCAAAAAAAGAATTTATTGATTGATATCCCAAACAGCCGGAATGAGTAACAATTTGTAATGGATTTATAGCTGTTGGGAAAGGAAACATTTAACAATCAATAACCATTATATATGAAGATGACTTTCAATTTTCCCACCTAATTATAGATTTTATTACTTTGGTTTTAAAATATCGTATGCAAAACGAACCGATGACTTGAATTTTAGGCTGTAAGAATGAAATGTCCATTTTGATTGCATAATCGAAATACTTGTTCTAAAATGTCGCTAAAACTCAAAAATTATAAGCTTCACATTATTTATAAAAGCCTCAAAACTTTTGAAAGTTTCTTTATATTTTCATGTTGCAAATGTTTGCATGTTGCATATATATGCATGTTTTTAACGTGAATTTTTTTAAGAAATTAAGAAGTATTCTTACCTCTCTCGGTGCAGATCTGGCGAGATATTGTGAAAATATTTTGAACGCCATTTTTGTTTGTTTTGATGATTTCAATGTTTTGTATGTCTCACAATCCAACCAAAAATCTAAATTTTCTTCACTGTATTCCGATTTTAGAAAATCACGAAACGCTTGCATGGCAGCTGTAAAATATTAAAAAAGGATTTAGATATTAAAATTTTTAGTAAATCAATAAAAAAACTCACGATTATCATAAAATAATAACTTAAAAATTTAAAAATATTGAATTTAAATTACCTTTGTTTTTCATCATTTCTTCGAGGGAAACTTCAGTAGGCTTCGCATTTTCGTCCATTCTGAAATAGTATGAAAATAAAAATATTTTAATTTTTAACCAAACAATAATTTTTTTTTGTCAATTGTGCGAAACGGATGGACCGCGCCTATGCGGCGGGATCCATCAGTGACTCATACTTGACAAAATATAATTTGATAGAACTTTTCTGACTAGTAACCATTAATATTATCAAAAATGAAAAAAAAAAGAAAACTTTACAACGTGAATGAGAACTTACAAGGATCGTTTAGATTGACGGAATGATCTTTTACTAATTGATCTTCGACCATTTGTAAATGAATTCCTTCTCATCATAGTAATCGTTAGTTTCGTCGGAATCTGCTCTTCGTTCTCTGTTTACAGCCATCCTACAGAAAAGATAAAGATTGTGAGAAACTAAACATTTCTGATTTCTAAACTCTAATATTTCTTTTTCTTAACTTTAGAGTGGAATCGCAGAAGCAAAACATTTTAATCCGATAATTCCAAATTTTAATTTGATCTAGCAATCGAATAGAACTGACAAATATCTGTCAGATTCGTGTATGAATGCACAAAAAATGGCGTTTGAGTAACACATCGTTTTGACATGATAACATTTTGGAAATATTACGGAAATCTATAAAATTCTAATAAATAAATATTTGCGCACACACTGTAGGTAGGGTACAGTAAATTTGAAGTAGATTTACAGTAATGGTATTTTCAAAATTAATGAGATTTATGCTAAGTAAGTCGATTTTATTTATTTTTTTCGTAATTATCTATTGAATTTACTGTATAAAGACGGTAATTTTACTACATTTTATTACAGTAAATACCGTGTTTTTTCAACTTACGTGTCAGTACGAGAGAAAGATCTTGACCTTCTTGAAAGCGTCGATGACGGTCTTCCAGAAAGACTTGCACTCCTATGGCCAAACGGTGAGGAATCTCTGCTATCAGGCGATTTTCGCTGAAACCATGTCATGAGTGTACCCCTGCGAAACAAAATATGAGACTTGTAAACTAATGAAGTAGTGAAAGAATTCAAACCGTTTTTGAATCTAGTTATGAATAGTCCATGTGTCACATAGCACAGACTATTCAAAAGCAGATTTAAAAGCAGTTAAAAACATCTTGTTATCCGATATAATAGACTTGAAACCGAAACACCATACGTTTTTTTGTGATTTTCAATAGTATTTCCTTAAATGACCAAAAATGAAGAATAACTTACAATGCGTTACTTTTTCTGTTAATATCTTCGACTTCATCATTTGCTTGAAATCTCGAACCGTCTCTCAAGTAATTAACATCTGACGATTTGCATTCCATATGTCTTCGAGTGAGATGTACATATCCGCCATTTTCTTCCACAAATTTTCTTGATCTTGGTAACCTACTCAGCGTCATTGAGGGAGGTGAAAGATTGACAGTGTTTAAGAGTGAGCGAGTGGATTCCTCATTGGCGGAGTTTGAGCGAAGCTTCCGTGAGGGAGAGTCGATTTCAACGACTGAGTCTTCGGTGATCAGTATTTGAGTTTCGTCGCTATGAGTTGAGGAAAACTTCGAACGAGATAACTTATTTTTTCGCAATTTTCGAATTCTGTTCATTGCTGATTTTTCTCGTCGAATTCGGTAACTTCTTTCTGAACACAGGCTTTGTGAGGATCCAAACACTGGGTTTGATTGCGAAAATAAAGCATGAGTATCTTGTGGCGTTATTGCAGAGTTCCTTTGGCAGCATGGAGAGGATTTTTCTAACAATGGAATAAGATCTGCCGGTACTTCGTCGATGAAAGATGAATTTGATTTTGAAGTGAAATATTGACTCATGTCGTATTTCTGTAAATATTAAAAAGAGATATTTTTGAAAATTGAGAAAAAGTCGCGATTCGATTTATGAAATATTGCATTCATTGAGGTGATCATGTATATGTTGCGAAACTATGATCAAGACTTCGAAGCTATTTTCAAACACTAAGGAATATAAATTTAAAATAATTTGAAAATGAAGCGCCTCTATCAAATATAAGTTGACAAACTTACCTCTACATTTCCTTTAAACGGCTGAAGAAGAGCAATCAAGAATGACGGTCGTCGTCTCTTTTTTGGCATGACGTCAATGCGTCGGGGACCGCGTGACACGTCATTTAATGTCAAAAGTTCCACTTGTGTTTTGAGGGTGTCCAGATTATCAAGGTGGTCAAATTTTTCTAACATTTTATGAGTTGAGTGCAGAATAGTCGGAGGAGGCGAAAAAACTGGTGGCATTTCGGAATCGGTTTTCTGCACTCGGTATAATTCCACAGTCTGGTCTTCGTCAAATTCAGGCTCGCTGCAATAACCCCGATCTTCGTCGATTTTGCTAGAAATTCTTTTCCAGCGGCAATTTTCAAAATTTTTTGTTGAATTGTTTACAGTCCCGTTTGAAATGTTGAAATCTTCTCTTTCATCTAAAAATGACCAAACTATTGACTCACCAGCCTAATCTTGCGACGTTTAATAGAAAAGATTTCTGTCCAGTTATATTTTCGTTTAGTATGTAATCCCAAGATCAACTTCAAGACTAATTTAATAACCCCGTTCAACTCAATTATATAAGGCAAATTCGGCTTATTAAAGGTTCAATTTGTTTTCAATTGTATAGGATTATTGTTTGCTTTGCGGTATTACAATAAACAAATCTTTGATGTGTGAAATAATATAAACAATGTACATTAGTTTATTAAAACAAATAAAACGTAGATCAGTCGACGCTGTGACTGTGCGTGGGATTTAGAAAGCTTTGCGTCGCGATGATGAGAAGTGTGCGTAGGATTAGAATGCGTAAGACATTTCGCGCTTGATTATCGATTGAAGATATTGTTGCCAGACTATTGATGTTTAGTATACAAATTATTTTTAATGGTTTATATACCGCAGTTTATTTAAAACGTTTGTGAGATAATAATCTGTGTCTATTGTTGTCCGACCAATTTTCACAGAGTAATACATTGGGTGTAGGTATTTCGAAATTCATGTTTAACTTTTTTGTCAAAACTCAAGTATGCGTCACTGATGGACCGCGTCGATAAGACGCGGTCCATCTGTGGCACATAGTTGCAAAATAAAATTCCTGATTTAGTAGTGTCTCGAAAAACAGTTTGCTGTAGCTGAAACGCGCCACAGGCGCATGCTTATTTGTAACTTATCATGAATCAACCACTGCGCAAAAGTAATATGCTACATTATTTTATTTGCAGAATAGATAGATTTATTTTTTAAAATATTCTCCACGCGTTCTCGTGCTTTGCACATAAATTATTATGTATCATAAAAACAGTTTAAGCTTTCACGGAAAGGACATGTGTGTTTTTACGAGCATACCTATCACATGAAGGCAATTGAACCCACTGATTATTGCCATATGACAACAATTTAAAACTCTAGTTTTGATTTAACACGTGTTAGTCATACATTAAACGGCGCACTTTCTAAACCTAATAATATATTATACATATATGGACATTTTCGAATAAACGTATGAAGCAATTTTTATTTTCAATCTTTATCGTCAAAATTAACGTAGAGTTTTTTATGTTTATTTTTTAAAATGCTAATTTTGTGTTTTACGAAGCTGTTAATATTTTTTTTTTAATTAAGTTCCTACCGTTTGAAATGTTCACTGCTTTTTGTGACTCCAGATAAGCTGCCATTCTGAGATGTTGTTTTTTAGCTCTCACTCTTCCAGTTCTTGAGAGAGTGAGTCCATGTTCCAGCATGGCTGAGTCGAAACTCAATTGCTGCTGGTTCAACATACATCATGTCCGGTTGAATAGCTGGCATTTGTGCCGTTGTCGGTTTTGAATCTTGTTGAGATTTTTCGTTTTCGATTATACTCAGATAATCATGCACATCACTATTTGATGGAATTATTTTTGCTGTTTTGCAGTTCACGAGTTCAGCTTGCTGATTACAACTTTTCGATGGTTTTAAATCTGCAAAATCAAATGTAAAAAGATTAAAAAATGAAACACACAGTTCACTAAATAAGTGGTTTGAAATCTTCGAAGTGATATTTCATCTCTGAAAACCGCGTTGAAACAATACCCAATCATAATATTTTGGCAAGTCTTAGTCTTGACAAGTTTAAATATTACACCCTTGGTCGATGCCTCATCGGCGTACATATCATGCGAAGCTGTGCACTTCAGAAGTTCATAAAATAAGCAATGTCTATTTTTATATTTCATGATGAAGAAATTTATTAGTCATACATAGCAGACGCTTTCTCCATCTTTACTTTACATCATTATTCCTATTGCTAAGTTGCGATAACTGAAAACTACGAGTTTACAAGTCTAATCTGACAATTAAAATAACCAGAGAGGACTACCAGTTTTGCTTAACGAACTTGCATATTCAATAGCCTTTAATTATTTACAATTTATAGCCTCTAGCCTCTTCAGCCTGTGCTATTTTCTAATCGACATACTGTCAAACAAACAGCATTTACTTAATTTTCGACCAAATTTCTCCGAAATATCAAAACTAATCGATTTCACGAAAACGTGAATTCAAAACATGCAGCCGGCTATCGGAAACTATCAAATTGGTTAACTGATGATTTTGAATGAATGCCAGGAGTGAATCATCAACCATAAACCAATTTAATTTTCATTTTCATCATTTTACATACTAAAAATTTCCAATTTTACATCTCTATTAGAAATTTATATTTGACCAAGCATGGGCCACTAAAGAACCGCGCCTCGGCGGCGCGATTCATCACCGATCCATACTTGTCAAATCATGTTTTAATACCCTTTCTCTGTCTGGTTTATCTACCTCATTCATAAGTATCTATAAAATATTTTTTCGTACTTCAATAATGGAAATCGTATTGCATTGCCTTTATATATTTTATTTTACAGCCATCCATTCAAATTCGTATTTTTTGATATCTGAACGAAAATTTTCCAACCTTAAAAGTCTGGATACAATGGATATGAAAATAAATCTCTAGATTCCTACGTGCCAGCTTTAACAAAAACAAATCTTGTTTGCTAAGCATTACACGACAACATTGTATCTATTTGCTATAGTCTATTCTGGTACTTATACACAAAGCCTTTGTTGCACAGAACTACAGGAAATACTTTCTTTCTCGAGATCTCGAGTTCCCCATTTATGAAACTACACATGCTTGCTGATGAGTCACAGAAATTGAATGGTGCAAATCTACCCTCGTCCTTCCCATTTCAAGTCCACACAATGACAGAATGAGTTGCTTGCTGGGTCAAAAATAGATGCGTATGCCTGGATAATTCATTTCACGAACCAGCTAGAGCAACTAAAACAATATAAATCCGCCAACCAAGCCTGTTGCGTCACCACGACACGGCGGCTGTCAAGTAGTCAATTCACAAAACCTTCCGTTCAGGAAATCACAATTGGCCAAGCGTTATGTATCAATAAATCGATAATATTATCGATACCTCACGCGTGGTCTGGTGTGTTTATTAACAACATCTGACACAGGGAGAAACTCGTGGCTTAAATGTTATCGTCTCGATTTCACTAATTTTAGATTCGGCCGCAGTCGTGGCCAGTAAATAAATGAATTTTTAACCTACCTGTAAACAAAACCCACAATGGCTTATGTAATAGCAACAAATTACTGAAACGCTATTAGGATATTAAAATTTCATCGAGCAAATAACCCAATATGGTGTATCCTATTTTTTCGAAATACAGAGCCGATTTATCGAAACTGACAACCGCTGTCGGCAACAGTTAGTCTATGCGTTGTAGATCTGTGTTTAATTCAGGTAAAAAATAATTCAATACGACATCTGTGGAGGTGCATAATATTATCGCGAGATTTTTGCAAAAAGGGTTGAATCACCTAATAACAGAAACAGAAAAAACGACAGGTCAACGAAATTTTGCATATCCAATTACACATATAGGTTAATTTCGATTTACTATTGTCACCGTACCAAAAATGTGTCGACAATACCGTTCTTTCACAATAATTTTACCAGGATATATTAAAGTAAAACTGTAAAATCGTTTTCTGATCAATAAAGACTGATGATGGACCGCGCCACCCGAAGCGCGGTCCATCAACAGCTAACACTTGAAATCTCATCAATGAGACGGTTTCTAATTTAAAAAATATACATAAATTTCATTTTGTCAAGCATGAGTCGGTGATGGTTCGCGCCGCTCACTTAACAAAACATCTCATAATGAACCTATTCTTACAGGGAACGGCAAATTACTGTTTATATAAACGCGACGTTCTATCTTGAATATTCGCTTACAATGACAAGTGGAGTTTCCTGTTTCGTAGCTACATACTTTTTATGGTAATTTCTGTCTCAGTTTCCCCTATATAGATTTTGTAGGCACTGTACCTTATAAAGCATATAGGTTACGGGCTTGGGTGCTATATTTGTAAAAGGTACTTCACGTGACGAATATATTTTTCGGATAAAAATTTTATTTAGAGAACGTGTTTCAAAGGTTTTCGGACCTGTAATCATTAAAGAAATAAAGTGGTAACTACTAACCTAACCTCAACTGCGCTTGTTAGGGGAAATTGGTTCCTGCGTTTCTGTAGCAAGTTATGTTGTGCAGTAAAGATGAAGTACTATTATACTAGATTTTTCTTTCCAAAATATTTTAAATTGCACTACCCTCATTTCAAAATCAACATATATTTTTGGACCTCGCTCATATTTCCCTTGAACAACATGGTTTAAAATTTCTAGATTTTCTATTTGTTTACCGACTACCTGTGCCTGGATCCAACAAACGCGCCGAACAAAACTACATTCCTGTCCGAATTCTCCTTTTTATCTCATAAGACTCGCCCACATATTTACTTAAATACTTCCGCAGAGCGTGGTCCATCTGTGGTTCAAGCTCGGCAAAATAAAAACTCTGATGGGGAATACTTCACAACGAATGGTTCAAAGTTTAAACTTTGCAAAAAAATTGAAAGAGACTAGAAAATCTATTCAAAATACGGATTTGAGAGTCACGGCTAATTGCATAGAAGGTTAGACTGAATTTTTCTTTCAGATAAATCGCAACTTATATTTGATTATAATTAGAATAAATCCAGTTATAACTTCCGATATAAATGTCTACTGTCGTATTTCGGGAACTCACTACACAGAAAAAAATTAAAGAATATCCGACCTATCTTTTCACGGAATAAGCTAATGAGCAATTGATCTTACGCTATAGATCAATGAAATAAAATGTAACGAATGATATGGTACCGTGGTGGACTACAAGTCGTGCTAATAGTGATGTATAACTGGATCAAAGCAAGACTAAAAATAGATTCGACCTAAACTCGAACTGGCTCGCATTCAAATTGGTTTGGTGCAGAAAAGGTTGGGGCGAGTATTACAAACTGATAGTTGGGGTTTCCTTAGGGCATACAAGGATTACGCACGTCGTTTAAAGACAAAATTTCCTTTGTCATTTTAAGAACAAATAGGGAATGAATGGGTTACACGAGGGCAATGGCCGTTCGGGGAAAGATTCTATAAAACGGTGACATATCAGTTATTAGTTTGTATATAGTTATCTTTGATAAACCTGCTTGACCAAAATTTACAGCACTTACCCTTTGCTGACGTGGTGCAAGTGACGTCATCTTGACTAGAAATCGATATGGGACGAAAATTACTTGAAGATGATTGACATTCGAGTTCATCAGAATATAAAACTCTGAAAGTTGTGTCGTTAATCGATTTGCCTTGATTGCTTAACTTCAATTTTAATTGGGACTGATGTTTGGAAATTATTCTTGCTGACTTTGTGCGGTAGGATCTGACAAATGCCGGCCCAAAAACCATATTTGGCGAGTCTGACAGAACTCTAGCGCCTCTTCGCCTTGGTGTTCGTGGTTGATGAAAAGGCCGTGTCAGCGGAGAAGTAATATTCTCTCGTTTTTTGTTTCTCTCGTTCCGTCCAGTTTCAGAAATTACGCGACGCAATGCAGTGTTGTTTCTGGTACGTAGGTCTTTTCTGCGACGAACGACTTTGACGTCTCTTTGCTGCATTATTACGTTTTCTTTTTCTTGACCTAAGAACGTGATGATTAGATTTTTTACGTGACTGCAAATATGAAATATTGTACTATGCAATGAAACGTCAAATGACGTTACATACCTGAGACTTTTCCGGGTATTTTTCTTTCTTTCGGTGATCCATCAAAGTTGAACAAATTCTGTCAAAGGAGAATTTAAAAATTAAATTTTTGAAACAATCTGCACTCAGTCATTTAGTATTATCCAACAATCATGCTAGAAGAGAGTTTAAGTTACCTTATAATAGGCATCGATTGCATTTTCATTTGCTCTTGCATTAAGCTGGGCTTCTGCTAATGGCCGGAGCTTAGAACTAAGCGTCGATTTAGATTTTGTCATATTTCCATGTTGTCGATGCTTGAAATCTCTCTTATGGGTTTTACGAATACCCTGACTGATATCTGAAAAATAAAGAAATATATAAATCTTAATTAATTACCCGGGTCTTTAGTGGCAAAGCTGAAAATTTGTCGCTAGGGTGATGGTTAAAACATTGCATTTTACTAACATACAGAAATTATATAAATAAATATATAGGAAAATTCCTTACTGTTTTCTGGCATTGTTCTTGCAGCCAAATGTTTTCTTCTTCCTAATATTTCTCCAAGTAATTGATACCAACCATGAATGACCTGAATTTCGAATAAAATTATTATTAGTTCTTGGCTTTTCGTAATAGGAAGGAAAAAAATGGAAAAATTAAAAAAAAATTGTACCTTTTGTTGAACTTTTAATTTTCTGACGCTGAAACTCATGCAACCAATAAATTCTGAATTTTCTCTGTGTTCAAATCTTTGCCATGCTGAAATGAGCAACCTTCTGCTGGTAGTTTCCTCTGGAAGTTGACTGTTAAAATTAAAGGTCTTTTGATATACTTCATTGTTAACATTCAATCTTCTAGTAAATTGGGGAATAACATTGTTTTTCATCAGTTCATGACCAGCCATCCTTCTCAAATATTTGATCAGAACGCTGTCGGAAATGTTTTATTACGTATGAGCTACTAGTGGATGGCGTCGACGAGACGACATCCATCTGTGACTCATGCTTAACCAATTAAAATGGCTCATGATAGAGTAGAGATAACGACTGTACAAACAAGGTTGGTAAGTGTAACAGAATGTTAATGGACTTTGTCAAAATCCTTCTGGTTCCAAGGAGTATCTTCGTAATCCAGTCAAAGTTATCAACAAAGTTATCCAAACATTTTATTTTAAATATGAGTCAATTATGGATCGCGCCATCTAGGCGCGTTCTATCTGTGACACATGTTTGACAAATTCACTTCAACTCGAATCGCACGTAAAGTTTTTCAAATTATACGACCATATACTTACAATGTGAACGTTTCATGAAAATTTGCTGTTTGTCCGTTGGCTTCATTAACTGATGTTTTGTATCTCTCGCCTTCATATGCATCGGGTGAAAGGGAGAGCTGAATTAATGAAACGACTTTTTAATAATTATAATCTAAGTGTTGCAATAACCTATTTTGGACCGTTATTTCCAACCATGGTGTATAATTTCACACTTCACTTGTAACTTTTCTTTCAAGTTGATTTGCAGAAACGACCTTTGCGTACTCCAACCAAAAAAAATATATATATACAAAAATATGCTTATAAACATACAGAAATATGCTTGAATATCGTCATCTACATACTACTTACTCTTATATAAACTGATCTTTGTGGTCTGTTTGCAGGCATTGTTTCAATTCCTCGTAATTCCAGAACAGTAACCGTTAGGCGGCGCTCACTTCCACATACCACGAGTTTGAGCTGACCTAAATGTACGTTGCAAACATCTACGTGAATTTCAAGCATATTGACATGTTTTTGAATCGACATTTAAAAATAAATGTTTGCAGTATTTATATATTCGAAGTATTTAATTTTTTCACCCAGCCAAATCTCGTCGCAGACATACAGACATGTCTGAACCACCTGTTTGTAACATACCCTGAGGTGGCCTGGTTTGGACGAGCAGACGCATTTCGTGTAACTCGTAAGTTTTCGAACAATTGTCACTAATTAAAGCTAATTATGGAGGATTAGAAAACTTGCCACGCGAACCAGTTGTTTCATAAAATAATTTGTAACTTCTTATCCTCGCTAATGTTTGGAGACAGTTATGTTGTTATCAAAGTTGATGTATATTTTCAAAACATAGTTTGTCAAGCGTGGATCACTGATGGATCGCGTCGCTAAATCTTGGATCATCTGTGAGGCAAGCTTGACAAAATAAAATATCTGCTTGGGAAACTATACTTGACATGATGGACTCAATATCGATTATATGAATATTATTATCAAACATACTTACCTAACATCATAAAAATGTATTGAATTTCGAAGATTACTTTTATTTGGTATTTATTACAAAAACTAAAAACTAAGCTAAAAATTCACAGAATAGTTACTTAGTTAATAAAGATCAAGATACAACAGATTGAGCTTCGTGTTAATAGGCTTCTCAAGAATATACCAAACACAACTTGCTTGCTTGCTATACCTAGCCCTATTTCCCCCAATGCTCAAACTAAAGAATATGGTTGACCGGGTTATGTAACCTAGCACTCGGCAGCTGCTATGAACAACAATAACAAAACTGTTCAAATGTCCCTGCTGAGAAATGAACTCTGAAGTGTAGCCTTACTGAAAAGCACTTTCGTAAACTCTTTTAAATATAGCCACACAATAGAGTGCCATCGAGGCGCTCTAATCTGTGGCTCATGATTAGTCATGACTCAAAAATCAACCTAACACTTGAAGCGTACAAGTAAAGTGATGTACTCCTCAACAACGTTTAAAACGGAAAAGCACTTGACGACGTTTTTAAAGTAGCTGCTACTGATGATGATGATGATAACAGTTATTTACTTTTCAGATCAAAATTTATATTCCAGAACATGCGTGGCGTGGTGGAATAAATACATAAATCCCAAAGGTTAAGCTTTCCGTATTCCCTGGCGTATGTATATACCGTATACACTTTGCAGTGCCCGAAAACAGTCTAATATTTTATCCGTTCACGGCTTAGAAATCTAGCATATTAGAGCAAGTTTAGTAAGTAATTTCTTGTCACGTTTGGTTAAGCATGAGTCACTGATAGAACTTTTGCTCACAACAAATTCGATTTGTCTATGATTTACAATTTCATGTTAGATTTAACTATTTTGGTCATGGGAAAAAATTCCGGAAATCGTACCGTACATATTGTCTGCCATGGTGTTTGCATTTGCAACCAACTATAATATTTGGGTTTTACTCAAGTGAAATATAAACACTCTTAAAAGCAAACAATATTGACTAAAATTTGAAGGTTCATTTGAAATTTCTTTTTATATGGTCACTTATTCAAGTAAATCACCTTTATTTAGCAAGCCAAATCGGAATAAATTACCCCGGCGGCGCGATCTATCTGTGACACACGTTTAAAAAAAACGGACAGGCATTTTTAGTGTTGTTGTTGGAAAGATAATAACTTACCAGTTTGGCCGAGGCTACCCATAAACGTAGATCAAATGGTTATCAACAATCCTGATTTTAATTATATCCAACCTCCACTCGAATTTCCTAATTTCCCCCTGATAAAGTCTAATTAAAAAACTAAATTCTGCTGCCAACTGTGTAAAAGTTCTAAATAATGTCATTAGTGCACGGCAACTGATTCAGCAATATGTTAAATCAACCATAAATCCCGTAAACTTCAACAATAACAATAACTCCTGATGATGGGATTTAAAATCCAGGTCTATTCGCAACATGACGGCAAATAAATCTTCATTACTTCGTCACGATAATCATCTATTTTTATTTATTCAAAAATAAATCCCTGTTTACATGCGGATATATTAACAAGGTCGTCGTGGACTGCCACTGAGACACTCTGGTAATTGCTACATTTGTAAAATGACGTCATAATTAATATGACGTGTCAAAGGAAAAACAAAAGCTAACAAATATTTTTAAATTTATTTTTTGTACATCATGCCATTCAATCCTCTTATACAATTCTTAAATTTCTGCTTTACTTACATATTATATACCTTCAATTCAATTACAAAACGGTACTACTTAAATCGATTTTTCCAATTCTTTGCATTATAAGACGAATACACTCATGACTTCCTTTGCATATACACTCGAGTCCACTTCATACTATCACTGATAAGTCTTTGTAATATTCAACAATATAATTGCAGCCGTTTACGACCACCGCAAGCAATATTACTTTTTGCAATTAAATAATTTTCAATAATAATATTCTCTAATGAGCGGTTCTGATAAACGATCCATTAAGTTTTAATTTGAGGAACTAACGGAAGAATTTTACAAAAACATTGCGACAATCTTAATGTAATGTCTTCAAAAAACATGGCCAAAAATAAAATGTCACTTTGATATAGGAACATCTATTGTATATTTTGATTCCGTCGATCAGGAGTCACCAATGGACCGCGCCTTAGCGGCGCGATCCATCAGTGACCTCCTGCTCGACAAACTGTATTTTTTAATGTGTAAAAGCAGATAACCTCACCTCGCTTCGAAAAGTTTCCTTCTGATTGGCAGCTGTTAGTCGGACTGCTCGATTCCACTTCGACTTGTTGGTGTGGTTGGTTTGAAGGTGATGGACACAATCTCGTATAAATGCGTTCTGAGTCATTGGTAGGTGAATCCGCAAAAACGTCATCCTCGCAGTTCCTCAAACTAAAATGAACATAATTATTGGACGTAATGAATTGCAATGACAAAATACCACAAAAATTATTTCTTCATGGATGATAATTATATTTAATGATTTTAAGAAACTTTATACAGAAATTTATCGAACCGACAGTTTATAAAGTATTAAATTGTACAATATACCTTTGCACCCTTTTTGATGTGAAGCTCTTTTTTACTAAACGCTTAGTCATCCGTGACGATTTTCTTGTGACGTATGATCCAGGTGAAGATGACGTGTTGGTTGAAGACGAATAACTTCTGTTGTATAACAATCTACACCAAGCTAATGATTCACTTTCAGTAGCGTTATGATTTTCCATTGTTGTTCTGACTGTTTCTAACTCTCCGAAGCTCGACTCTCTTTGATTTAATTCGGTTTCGGAGTCGTACAACGTTAAATACCGTAAAGAGAGAGACGTCGATGCATCGCCTGCGTCACTGACGTTTCTCTCCTGCGACGTAAAACAATGGAACTCCGAATCAACTTCTGCGGGGTGGGTGGTGTCTATTATAGATTTCATAGACGACGTCTGCGAGATACCGACTACTTTCTCTTGTAATTGGACTTGCCTGCGAATCCCTCTTCGACTGAAATCATATAATTTATTTATTACTTTGCTCATAGTGATTTAATCTAATTCTGAACAAGAGAAATTCGATCGTTATATTTGAGTCTTTTGATTTTGACGTGTCACACATTACCAATTTTGCCTTTCACAGGCGGATTGCAGATGAATACGCTGCGTTGCAGATGGATAGTATGTAAAAAACATTCTCCATTAAATTCAATGACATGTTCCATTTTTCATCTCTAAATCGAATTTCTAAAGTGTCAATAGAATATGTCATCAGCTACCATGACACAAATATAAAAAAAAAACAGTGAAAATAACTGCAGAACATTTCTGCATTCACGTAAACTAAATTCTTAAAACGTCTGTTACAATAGTAAGACAACTCAATATTCCAACTTTTCTATGCTTTTCTTGAAACTCTAGACCTGACAAAAATTTCCACATGAATTAGCTTAACGTTTCCGACCCAGTTAGTCGGACATCCACTTTGCGCAACTGATGTCATAAACAAATAAAACCATCGTTATATTTTCTTTATGCAAAACTGGTTGTTATGAAAATCCTGCCGCGTATGTCCCGACGGCTGATGCGTACCATTGTTCTACGGACTTTCTATTGTTTCTTATATCGCTCAATCGAGTGGAAGACGTTCAAATCGGAAACGGCAATTAAGTTTATCTACCTGTTTCAAATGAGATATTGGAAAATACAAAACGAAGCGGAAACGCATTTCAAGTAGCTCAAACTGGTTATTAAAATTCCAAAAAATCCAAAATGCTACAAAATCATTTTAATTGGCATTTAGCACTAAAGTTCTGAATGCGATGAAAAAATGTGCAGCGTCGGAGTATGGCCTTTTTGCACTGTGCCGGGAAGCATTTAATTTTTTGTAAAAAATGTTATTCTCACTCCAAACTAAAGGAAGGAGATAAGCGATTTAAATTCAAATCACAACTAAACATTACAAAATCATTTTAAATAAAAAAAAAACGTTTTTTGTATTTTTTGTAAGTGTTCTATAGTAAGATTTTGGTGCTGGGAATTCATACGCAAAAAATTGGCGTTTCCTTTAGATCTTCAACCATCAAGGTGAAAAAGGTTCGTCTCGCCCGTTTGTACGATTCACAATCAACTAAAATTGGAAAAGTAGCCGTCAAGTCTGTTCATTGAAAATTGTTGACAAAGGCAACTTCATGTCTAAAATTGTACAATTGCTTGACTCAACAATAGACAAAATTTGCCGACTCGTGGTCGTGTTATCTACTTATATTGGCGCAGTAAAAAACCTGTGACTGATATGATTTCAATTCGGTGGTATAAAGAATGTTATCGCATGTAGGCTATTACAGACATGAAATATGAAAATATCTCGAACCTATGTTTTATCCCACTATCGATTTTTATTTATTTGCATAGGTGAGCTCATATACTCAGGTACACACACAGATTATTTATGCAAATTAAACTAAAATCCAGTGAGAAATTCAGCACGAGCTCTTCACACCTATTAACTCTCACTCTTAATCTTATTTCAAAACATTAGTTAATCCGTTTGATTGATTTAGTTATCAGTTTTATGTGGGGACTTTAATGAGTTTTCAATCTGCATTATGGGACTTGGGAATAAGTCTTGGCAAAAATAGTGTTATCTTATACAAAAATTGTCCAAAAAAGATTTGCAGGTCATGCAGGAAAGATGCCAAACGGAACTTCACATCCCACAGAGAGTCTTTCTGCTGTTACTAAATCACTTTGATTTATTAGACTATCTCGCTATCACAGTATTACATCCAAAATTGACTTAATTTAAAATACCCAGAAACACATAAATTAATTGCATTGGAAATTTAGCATAATCAAATATTGTTAGCGTACCTCTATTTGCATAATATGACTTTGGCTTATTGGTTCCAACTACATTGATGTAGTTCAGACCGTATTTCTGTATGATGATTGAATGCTTCCTTCTCTACTTCATCTGGTCCAGAAAAAAATTGAAAGCCAGTGAATGCAAACGCAAGATTCTGTTACTATTACATATTTATAATAGGCAATGTGAGTCTGTACGAAAGAAAATTAACAAGCTTTGCTTTCACCTCGATTTATAGTTAGCTAATTTACAACACGGCCCTTTTACAACACAATGCTAATTTTGAGGACAAAAATGAAGAAATAGTTACTTTTCTTTTGGTATAATTTTACTCTACTCTTGGCGCACGAAATTTCATATGCCCTATGGATATTTGAACATCTTTTATTGAAATTCGCACTCAATTTTATGCGACAAGTATGCGATACTGATAGACCGCATCTCTTCGTCGCCATCAACCATTGACACATAAGATGTTTTAGAGAAATTATTCCGTGTGAGGGGCAGTCAACAAGTACTCAAGATCATTCTCTTCTCGCCAGTCAAAATAATACATTTCATTCAAAATATTTTGTCTTGCAGTATGATTTATGAAATCACGATTCTTCAGATGCAACTTTTGGGGTAATATTTGTTCAGCATACCCGTGGAAAAGTAAAATGTTGTTTCAAGTTATATATGCGTGAAACATCACCCTAAGGGTATGTGACTAGAGCTAATACGAGGTTTTTGACAAATTCGATTGAACTTAATCATCATTTTGATTGAAAAAATATTGTATTAAAACTTTCCCGGAAATGTTTTACTGCTTCGTCTTCCTGTACCCAACCTTATCTTGTGAAAGAGTTTATTATAACAAAACAGTAATTATTTCATTCGACGGAAATAAAAACATCTCCGCGACGGAAATTTTTAACAAAAGATCTTTATCAATAAATAACTTGAAAGACCCAGACAATAACTACGGGGTACGACGGCCAATAATGAGAATATACATCCATCATCGCAAACCTTTAAACCTCTGACCCGAGTAAAACGGGTTTGATTTGATTTTCTATTTCAATTCAGAAATTTTAAATTTGGCGAGCGTAAGCCACAGAGGAATCGCGCCTGCGGGCCGCCATCCATCAGTGACTCACACTCAGCCAAAGATGTCCGGAATGAATTTGATTAAATGCGCAAAATCGCTACGTTGGAAATATTTTGTTTCATTTGTCACTTTTCGTGACCACTTTGGTGATTTAATTTATAAAGTTCGTGATTAACACAACCTTGTTTTCTCTTTTTCCTTTCTTCTTGATAGGATACCGGTGCTTTTCGTAACAGCCAATGAGAAGTGAAGAAATGGTGGAATGTTTTACTCTCGACCAGAGCGAATACTACCCAACCCCCTTCATTATGGCGAGGTTCACGGTGTTTTCTGCTTGAAGCACAGTCACCGGCAATACATTTTAGTAGCTCTGTGCCACATAAGTGACTGAAATTTGTTATCCTGATTTTAGCCTTGCTTAAAGTGAATTTAGTTAATAAAAAATGATGGATCAGGCGATGAAATAATGATTCACCCTACATTTGTTTTTAAACGAAAAAAATTATGTCAAAAATGCATTTGTTGCGGAAACTGAGTGAATGTGAATATGAATATTGATAGACGGAGATTGGAAGCAAGAATGTCAATCGCCTGGTGTCAGCCAAGAGTAAAAACAAAAAGAAAAAGGGAGGATTTATTGACATATGAATTTCTAGTTTTACAGCAATGTCAAAACATCCATTTCATTTTTATGAATTGGGTTCATCTCATAAATTTGTGAGATAGCCTACACTTTGAATTTGTTAGGGTATAGTCCACGGTAAGGCTGGGCAATTTGATTCGGGGATACTAATCGATTCGAAGCACAATATAATCGAATCGATCGTAAATCGTTCATAAGAACAAATACTTACGGACTAAACGGGCTAGAATTTTCATTTTCAACAATAAAATGCAATTTGACCAAAATCGATTATATTTTGTCGTTAACATATGAAAATTGTTGCTCTTAGACATTGAGCGTCAATTGGATATACGCTATAAACTATAAATTTCTCGATTTTTCACAATGGAAACAAGTTGTAATAGTAAAAATGAGATATTTGTTATTTACATGGAATTCGTGATTCGGTCCGATTCGACAAAAATTCTTCGAATCAAATTCGAATTCCAAATGATTCGCTTTTGCCCTGCCCTAGTCCAGAGTGATCCACTCAATTGAGTGCCTATAAAAGTATGAACAGGCACATCATGAAAAGGTTCTGGTTCTGGTTCATAGAATGTACCTTCCTTATTTCTCCGCCTATACACGCGCTGAGAATATGTTCCAGTTTTAAAATGTTTTTGAAAGTTATCATACTAATAAGTTCATATTTTAAAAAATGTGTGTTTTTTTATCACGGAAGTGCAAGTGCAGAACTGACCTATTTTGGAATTAATTTGGGCCGTTGACCGGCATGAATCCAATTGTCCTTATATATTTGTAAACACAAGTGATGGGGAGTAAGTAGTCTTTCATAAGGTTTCCGGAGTAGGAAATAGGGATTTTAAATAGCATATTTATATATAATATACTAATTAAAAGATATTAAAGATAACATTTTTTCGTAGATGTTATTCGGAATAAAAAACAATGTTCGTAAATTAGGTTTATCAAAGCACTAACACTAAGCACGCAAGTATTGGTATGAGGAGTAGCTTCCGGAGTGTCCTTTGAAAAATAAGCATTTCTAAAATTTGTTTACATTTTTCTTATCATTTCCTGTAAAAAGTATTAAAAATGTGTGTTATATAATAGGATGTTAATGCAATAGTTTACTCCCACAGTACTTCACAGTGAGTAATTAACAATGTTTTCAATTATATCTGGTTTCGAAATTTACCTTGTGTCTTGTCGTCGAATCGAGAGTGGAACCAATGAGGAACCGGTAAAGTTACCGAGCATCATCCAAAGACTGTGGGTTACAATGCCTCGACCAAGGGCACCCCGCATGTATTGCTCTTGAAGCCTTTTTCGTTCATCGATCTTGACCACACTTTGCCGGGCTCCGAACCCGAATCATTCATTACATGTTGCTTTCGGCTGCTATCGTCTGTTTTTATAATAGCATTCTCAAAAACATAATAATATAATTCTAGCCAATAATAAGTGTTCTTTCTGCTCACGTTTGCTATTTACCACTTAACCTTTTGGAATATTGAAAATCGATTTTCAATCAAATCATCATAGACCGCGTTCATATTCCACGTGATCAATGACATATTCTGTCGCTACCTTAATCAGATATTTCAATCGGTCAATCGTGAGCCACAGATGGACCGCGTCTCGTCGGCACGATCCATCAGTGATACGTTTAACAAAACATATAAAGACTAATTTCTTCTAACTGAGATCTTTCGAGTAAACGACGTGTTATGTACTTGAAGGGCGTATGATGAATAAAATTTTTTAACTTCTAGATAATTTTTGATACCTTTTGACGTAATGCTGTTTGCTAAATAAATCAAATCAGCACGCTCACAAGTGTATTTTGTCAAGAATGAGCCACAGATAGACCGCACCTTGTCGGTGCAGTCCATCAGTGCGCATACTTGTCAAAAGGTAATAAAATGAAAATTTTCTGATTGAGAGAGTCGGGATAGTGGAACAGATGATTGGTTAAACATCTGGGCGAACTCTGTTACAATGCAAACGTATAATAGAAACCGTCTAATGACCTGGCGCAAAAGACCGAGCAGTTTTGAGCAACAAAAAATTTATATAATTATACAATTCAACCGTTTTTCACCGGGTTAATGCCGTTACACCAGATTTTTGGTTTTTGTGTGTTTCACTTTAACATTGGATACCTTCCAAGGAATAGAAACTGTCCAGTCGATACTTCAAATGACCAATGTAGTGGGAGCCGCAATTTTTGCGTTAAACATACACACTAATCAAATACGAATATTGGTTTAATTCTTCACTGGCAGTTTAAAAAGACATTTTGCGCAGAAAACATCTTAAATAGGGCTTAACCGCTATAATAAAGTGCAGTGCAGAGTGGTATTTACTCTGGGAGATGGTACACCATTCACCACGCCAAAGTTTGTTTAGTGAAATAACTTTACTGCTTGGTTTTGGTGTATGAGCAGTAACATCACATTCAAGAAATTCGTTTTTCCAGTCCTAGTATTTGAAGTTGTTGTCACGCCAAATTGGTCGAAAATTTTTTTTCGTCGTGCTTGGGCCAGAAATGAACTGTGACTCGACAACGCCATCCATCAGGGACCAACGCCATCCACCAGGCTTAACGAAAGAGCTCTCGATGAAAACTTTTTTATAAGGCATACCGGTAGCCATATGGACGCGCTAAGGTGATGCTGTTGAAAAAATACTTGGCCAAGCTGAAATTTTATTTTGATTACCATGAATCACAGATGGAATCAGCGAATCATACTTTACAAAAGTACAATATATTGGCTTTGATCGCGCGTAAATACCTGTTATAAAATTGCAGTAAACTAGTGATGGCAGCCAAGTTATTTCTTAAAAGGTGAAGGTTCTAGGTAAAGGGAAACGAAATTACCGCAAAACTAGGTAAGGTATTACTAGGTAATCTAGTTTCACTTTCAATACTAGTTAGTTAATAAATGTTAATACAAGCACTTTTAATAGATTTGAAAAATAAAATCTCCAAATCGTCTATTTTTAAAGCTCTTTTCATCCTGAAAAAATTGTTCACCTGTTTTATTTTATACGAGGTCCACTGTAACAAAAATAGAGTGAATTTACTGGTCATTTGCAGTAATTGCATCTTTCTGAAGTTTAAAAAACGTCGTGTTGATGAGATTTTTGCCAATTATGGGCTGCGAGGTACGTTCTATCAACACACAATATTTGACCAAAAAAGTCAATTTTGAATATTTTTTCAAACCAACGGGAAAAATTACTGTCAAAGACCAGTGATTTTGTTGCATTTTATTGTTACAGTTTACCTAGTTGTTGAATAGATAAAGCTACCTATTTTACGTTATAGTGAATTTACTAGGTAAAATAATAAACAGAAAACTCGGTGTAAGTTAAACGGTAATTTATATTATAGTTTGAAAATACGTAAAAGTACTTTTGAAGTAATTATGTAAACTAGGTACTTTTATCTAGAATTGGAAACACTACAATAAACTTGCTCTTTATGTGTTGATGGACCGTACAGTCCAAAATTCGGTAAAAAATCTTTATATTGTTGTCTTTCAATATCGTCACGTAAAACAACTGTCAAAAAGCAGCGATTTTACTGCAATTTTGTTACAGTGGAAGTTAAGATAACGCGGTTGATTTTCGAGCGTAGAATTGCCACGCCCCCTAAAACTCGATGAAGCGTTTTTACCTGGAATGTTTTATAACATTTTGTAGATAATCAAATCCGAAAAATTGTGCGTGTCCGGTTCATTCACGAAAAATAGTAATTAATAGTACACTATATATATCTTCACGCTGTAACAAAAGTGCAGTAAATTTACTTGTCATTTGCAGTACTTGCATATTTCCGAAGGTTGAAAAACACGCCATGTTGATGAACGTGGTGCATTCCATCAACACACACATTTGTCAAAAAAAAAATTTCAAATTTTTTTCAATACCGCCAAGTGAAATTACTGTCAAAGACCAGTGACTTTGTTGCATTTTTTTGTTAAAGGGCATCTATCTTGGATCGTTACACTTTCGAATCTATTTGAATTTGCATAAAAATCCAATTCGGAAATGACATGATATTACAGATATTTAACGCAATATGATTTAATTATTGTAAAAATAACTTTTTTAAGACCAACCACTTCCTTAATCTTGTACTATTATCACATCTTTCGAGAGTTTAAATTTGAGGTAACAATTGATAAAAAAAGGCCACTTTCACTGGTAACGCAGAGTTTAACTTTTCGAATTTGTCACTTTTCTCGATAATTTTTATTGAAACCGTTTTACTGTTAAGTCAAATTGTATCAGAAATATTTTATGTAAACCAATGAGAAGACACACACTAAAAATCCCGAATTTCACCAAAATCAACCGTATTTTTGTTAAAATATGAATTTTTGCTCTTAGCCAAGCACTATCAATTGAAAATAGATCATCCCCCAATCTGCTTATGCTATTATTATTAGTTCGTAGTTATTTTTCTTGAATATGAAATTTCAATAGTAAAAATCGAATATTTGCTTCTATATGGAACGAGTGGTTCGCTTCGTTTTGGAAAAAAATTTCTGAATCAGATTCGAATTCCAAATGATTTGGCCAGCCCTATATATAAATTGTTCGTTAGTTCGTTCCTGTTAGGTACTGTTTTAGGCCTTGTGAGGAGTAAATTTCATAAAGCGAGAATTTGTTATCGCACTTATGAATACAATTATGAACCATTTGATGATTGTGCGTATGCTGCCATCTTTGGACCTATTACAGGCGGGTGTTCTTTTTTGGCTGCAAGCTGAAAACGAATTATGTATGGTACAGATCGGTATATTTGCTAACATATAAGTTTTAATCGCTTACCATAATATGCTAACCTTAAAGCACGACGTATTTCGTGGTCTGTTTTCTGTTAATCTGGAAATTTATTAGAAAAGTATAACGTCGCTAACAAAATTGGAATATTCCCGGAATACGTTTTATAGAAATTTGTTATGGAATTTTGTCCGCCTAAAATAGGTAAGTGATCACGTTTTATATTAAATAATTTTGTTTCGCGGAGTACGCAATAAATGTAATGTTTGGATATCTCTGTGGGCAACGTCGTAGTCAGTGTTAGTAACGAAATATTCAACAGAAATATTTCTTACCGCTTGTGCGATACGTCATTAGACATTTTTGATTGGCGTTTATAATCTATTTTCCCAACCAAACAAACAAATAAAAATAATCTTACAAATTCCATATAAAAAATACACACACACATACACTTTTTTCGAAGAATAAGTTTATTATTTTTTTTAACATTATCCTCTGCGTATTATAAATTGTGAAAATGTGCGAATATAAATAGTATAAAAACATAAATATACAGTTGTTTGTATATTATAATAAATGTTAATAACATTGTTGAAGAAGAAAGATATAAATATAAAAATATAGTACTGGCAAGAGCGAGATATGCGGTGAACAGAAGTATAAAATTGTTCCATGTGCAACAAAATGATTCAATATTTATTTCAAAAAATGCAGAAAATATTGAAATATTTTGACAGCTCATTAATTTTTCGGTTGAAAGAAGTAAAAGTTGTTTGCGTTATTTAAAATTACAAAGGATAAAATCAAGGTAAAATAATAGAAAAAATGTTAAGCATCTGTCACTGATGAATTAAATTTTAATATTGGAATCACCGAGGCAATTTCGTTTTCTTTGTCGCGTTCTTAAAATTAAACTTCTTTCGTGTTTCCTGGGAAATCTTTTCGTTACATAAAAAATTGGGTAATTTTGAACAAATTTCCGAATTTATAAATCTTCTGAACGTATCATTCTTCATTAAATTATAAATACAATTCTGCGGCTCAATGAATGTATCTTTGTCAGGATTTTTTAACCTTTCTTCAGTCCTTGCTCGCGTTTCAAAATCAATGTTGACCTGAAATATTAAAAAATAATATAAAAATTTGTGGAGAAACATACACACGCATTAATTTATAAAGACACATGTAAATAAACTTTCTCATAACAGGTTGATCACCATTAATCATTTATGCCAATTTGGATTTAACTTTATATTCAAAGATTTTGAATGCTGTGTATGTGTATTAATAGATCTTAAAAAATCAGTGATGTTTCAACAAGCAATGTCTAGAAATTCATATTAAAACTTTGTTTCTAAATCATGTAATGACAAAAAAGATATTTTGGGAATACATGTAAATTACGATGCAAAATTCGAAATATATATTAAATAAAAAAATATATTCCTACCTCTCTCGTTGCAGACCTTGCAAGATATTGTGAAAATATTTTGAAAGCCATCTTCGCCTGTTTTGCAGATTTCAATGATTTATAAATCTCACAATCCAACCAAAAATCCAAATTTTCTTCGCTGTGTTCCAACATCAAAAATTCCCGAAATGCTTGTAGTGCAACTGAAATATATATATATATATATATATATATATAATTATGATACTGGCACATTGGATATGTCTTTGCAATCAAATCAGTTTCACTTTCACCGGCTAAAACTAAATTACTCTGAATAAAACTCGCTAATAAACGAAACTAAAATGCCCGACTTTCATTCGAAATTTGGCATTGGTGATAGATTCAACAGTTCTAATTCAAAATTATGATCTTTCGATTTCATATCATTTATTTAGGTATAAAATAATATGCAACGTAAATAAATATTCCACAGAAATATACACACGGTGTCTGGCATAAATGTCCAGCAATTTTGGACATTGAAATCGATTTATTTGGCGTTTCATTTGCGGCATTTTGCTATTATTTTCAGTTTGACCGGACTGAAATCACGAATTATTCACATTCAAAAGCAGGTAATGTCTAATTTAAACACTATCAAATGCGTTTGCCATATTAATCAATTTGATTTTTTTCAAATTTTGCCTTACACGGGTATGGCAGAAAAAGTCTCCAAGGATATATGAAACGCTCGTATGTAAAATGAAAATGTCTTCATTTATTTCTATAATTACAAAATATTCATAACATACCTTTATTTTTTATCATTTCATCCAAAGTTAATTCTGGCTTTATATTTTCGTCAGCACTGTAAAGAAAAAGGACAATATTTAATTTATCAGTGACAGAGATTTTCTATTTGCTAAAACACGTCAAAAGGTTCCAAAATTTTCAACTTTTTTTAAAAATTTAAAATGTTATTTTCATCATTTTTTGGCCACTATTGTCCATTGTACTGATGAAATGCCTTAAAGTGCACCTGTTGAATAAAATATAAATGCAATATTGAAATATAAATAAAATTACATCGATCTCTTTCCTCGACGGCTTGGTCTTTTTTTGAAAGAACGTCTTCTTCCGCTAGTAAAAGAATTTCTCCTGATAATTACTTCATTTTCGTCTGTTGAATCTGACATTCTGTCTCTTGTATCTTCAAATCTAAACAAAAAAGCAAGAAAAATGTGAGTGAAAAGTGCGAGTCATTTAAGAAGCCCGCCACCAAGGCGTGTTCCATGATTGACTCATTTTTGTCAAAACGTAATTGCAAATAAAACGACGTTGTATTATTTTTTTAGTAAAGGAGAGTTGGGAAATTTTTTTCGCGACTTCTGCGCGCCGTTTTCAAAACATCGTATTGTATAATTTTAGATTTACATACATGCGCTTACGTTTTAATTTCTTCCTCCCTCGGTTATGGGAAAATATTTTCTGTTATGTTATCAAATATTTCAATTCAATTCTTTCCTCATGATAAAATACTGTTTTTCTTTACCGATTTGAAATGAAAAAAATATATAATATTATATGCTTACCCGTTGGCCGCTGCTCTTCGTGATGTTTTCGACGAGGATACACCGTGTAGACTGGCGCTGCGTTTGAATGGTGACCGTTCAGTATTGTCATCGTTTGACGACTTACGCTGAAACCATGCCATCAGGTTTCCCCTGCAATAAATTTACAGTTAAATTTAGAATAAAAATTTTACGTAATGTGATTCAGGCAATAAGCCAATTCTCAGGTCGTAATATGTTTTCAGAAATCGATTAAGTTAAACATGAGCCATTGATAAAACCGTGAAACATAGTGCTGTTTATCTTTGGCTTACGAAAAAAAAAATATCGATTTTGAAACACGATATTACGAGCCACGTAGGTATTTTTGATATTTGCTTATTAAAATGTGATATGACGTAAATAACGTTTTATGAACGCGTAAATCGTGTCGTAAAATTATGTTATCGATAAATCATGAATATTAATTATTTGATTACCAAGCTATGCTTTTGTCGTGTTCAAATAACTTACTCTAAACTCTTAAAAATAAATGCTGACCAAAAAACAACACCAAATTACCAAAATTTTATGCCATAAAAAGTAACTATAAAATTTCCTCTATTTGCAGTGACAATCTAATATTTGTTAGTTCCAAACCTATTAAAGTATAGTCAATAACGTGGCCGTTTTCAAAAAAAAAAAATTTATAAGCATGATCCACAGATGGCCCGCGACTTAACGTCGCGACCCATCACTGCTCCATGTCTAACAAGAAAATATTTTTTTTCAGTTTTTTATAATTGGGTTTTAAATTTTTGGGGAGTTCGTTAAATAACCGCATAAATTTTTGTGTCGAACCTGAGGTCTTTGACCACCATGTCAGCTGAAGTGAAAAAAAGAAGTTTCATAAATGGTTTGTTCATAAATTAATAACACGAGGTCAGTGATATGACATGGAAGAAATGCAATAGGGTAGCGATGGCCCCTCGTAAAATTGAATCGTTGTCAAATATTACAATCGGAAAATTTTGATCACTTTTGGCGGAACTGCACGAAGGCGATGGAATCTGGCGCTTCTATATATAAAAATACTGCAACTTACAGAGCATTGTTCTTCTTTGTTTGATCGTCAGATTCACTGCTAAGAGAAATTTTCCCGACGCTGTTTCTTTTCATGTACATTTCACTCGCTTTTATTTCAGCATTTCGTCGGGTTTGTACAATTTTTCCAGAATCGAAAACATTTTTCGTTTTCGGAACTCTGCTCATCAAAATTGGCGCAAAAACAAGTTCTAAATTGCCGGGTTTTGAGATGTAAATATCTTGTAATGAACTGGAATTCTTTTCCAAAGCTTTCTGTTTTGAAGAAATACCCGAAAGTGGGTACTCCATTTCTTCCAAAAATTTTGATTCAGGTTGTTCTCTTTTGTAATTCATGTAGGTATTCTGTGAACAAAGGCTCAAACTTGACCCAGAGTTATCTTCAGTGAGCAGTTCTGTCGAAACATCATATAAACCTTTTTTTCTTGTGTTGGATCTAGCCAATCTTGACAACGCGGTTCCGCAACCCAGCGTCGTAGAGTCGTCATCGTTATTTGAGTGTATGTACATCTTTTGGGGGAATTCAGGAGCGTAACTCTCAAAGTTATCAGAAATAAAAGTAATGATCTAAAAGCAGAATGCATAAAATATTGAGATCATGGACCATCCGAAAAATGGTTTGAATTATATATCAAAATTGATATTTTATCAAACATGGGTCGCAAACTTAACGCGCCTTCACGGCGCGATCCATGAGTGAGAAATACTTAACAAAACTCTATAAAAACATTAGCAGACTCGCTGAATCGCATCAGCAGATAAAGAGGCTTTCTTGAAGTGAACCGCTCAAATGAGTATCTATAAAAAAAATTATAGACAAAAGAAGAAATATACACTGTCGTAATATATAAGTCACTATGTTAAATATTTATAATCATATATCGCTATTCGTTGGCAAACACTTTTCTTCTGCAACTGAAAACTTTAAAATGATTTTAGAAATTGGAATCCTTGACTAATAAATAGTAACTTGGTGTCATCCGAAGCAAAAAGATACCAAATAAATCTTATGTTGTGAGTCGTGATATGCGAAATTGAAAGATCGCAAAATAACTTATATGCGCCTACTGTTAAATAAATATTCAAATATACTAAAATTTTGTAGTAAAAGGCAAATTTAACGAATTTATGTTCAATTTTCAAATTGGATTATTTGTGGAACAGTTGTGTTGTATTGAAGTGATTTGTGAATACGTTTTAAATTTTACGACTTTATTCATATTCAAATTAAAATGTACAAGAACGTTCTCCACTTCAATTAAAGCGTTCATTCACACAAAAAATTGAGCAAAACAACGGTGGTCTTTTAATTTGATACAAACAATATTTTAAATATAAACAATTTTTCCCAATTTATGCAACATTATGCAACAAGTGTTGTTTTGCGCCATAGAGGCCCTCTCCATCTGTGATTCGTACTTGACAAAAAATCAAATTTCTTGTGCAAACGTCAGATATTTAATCTGACCTCCTTTTGACGCTCGATAATCTCATCGGTTCCTCATATGTTCCACACGGGATGGAATGGCAATATGTAAGAAAAATCTCGTAACCAGATATAATTGTAAACATTGTCAATTGCATACTGTGAAATAAAGTTCATTTCATTTGAAACAGAAGTACCTTCTTATATCATGTTTGTTCTTTCCTTTCATGCCAAACGATATTTAAATTTCGTTTCATTTTTGTTTATTATGTTATTATTATAATTATTAAGACTGCTGATTATTGTTACTTCTAAGCACAAAATCAAAAAACTGTCACTCATATGTAAAGAGCTGCAATAAGTGGGAAACCAGTAAACCTAAAAGAAATAATAGAGCTCAGTGATGGGTATCTATACAAATCAGAAAAAGTTTGACAAATCTTCTTTTGTTAAATATTAGTCAATGATGGATCGCGTCGTTCAGACGCGGTCCATCTTTGGCTTATGTTTGACAAAATAAAATTTCAGATTATGATTTACTTTGGGCATGAGGTAAAATTAATATTTTTCGTGAATCACGCAATATTTTATCATTGAGACAACAGTTGAAATATATATAGCAGTTGAACCAGGGAGAATATGTCGTCATAGCCCATCCGTCTATTATTTTGATTATTGGGTCTGCACCGGAAACAAATAATATTTATAATACCTTTGCAAAATTGCCAAAGCATCTTTTAAACTTCTAAAAGATCTCTGGTTCGAGCCCCGACAAGTCCAACTCGTTAATCCGTGTACAACATTCAATCCAGGGTGTAATAACTTCGGTATGCTCTGACGAACCGGAAAGAAAATATCTTCCCCCCCGCATTACTAAACCTTGCTTAAGAGTGTAATAAATTTGGGGGGGGGGGGGGGTGAGTGGATAAGCCAGACAAAAGAGACCATATCTTTCCAACAAATAACCCTGTCTATAAGTCAGGGTGGTCCAGCACTCCAATGAATGCCTGGCTACTAAAAATACACATACATACGGAGTAATAAGAGACCGAACTAAAGAAATGCGCTAAACTGATATCGCTTCCACCCGATTATTAATCACGGAACAACGAATTGATGCCTCAAAACATATGGAGTTTTCAAACGAATGGATCTTTTCAAATTTGAGCTTAAAACAATAAATGCAACGCTTGATAACTAGCTGATATTTTAGGTTGACGTTAAGAGAAATGTAAAACTTATGTTATATTTTATTCCTACAGAGTTGAAATCAACGCCTCAAATGAAGTAACTAATAACCTTGCGTAGCAAAGAGCTACTTCAAAATATAGTACCAGCAAATGCAATAAGTTGAAAAACATCTGATATACAACCGGAGTGAGTGGTATCGGGTTGGATCTATCTGGATGCAGATGACACAAGTTATTCAAGTTTCAGTTTGCGGAGATGTACAAAGCTCTGTTGATAAATTGCTCTGACTCTGAATTGCCCTAACGTATTTCCTGCCTGTCGTAAGAGGCGACTAAAATGAAACAAAGAAATGGAAGGTTTTATCGCTACCCATGGCAGATACCATTCACTGCACTTTGTGATAGTGGTTTAGTCCACATTTGGATGCTATCCTCAGTTGATGGTGATGCATTTTATAGATGTTCTTTGTTGTATACACGTGATTGGTAGTGGGTTCATTTTAGGCGCTGCTTCCCCTATATAACATTTTACTTTGCCAACAAAACATGTCTGGTAAAAATATTTCCGTCTGGGTTCAGTCTTGCAAGGAGTACAAAACATTATTTTTGTTCTCTCACAGGAATATGACTATTTTGAACATAGACATTTGTACCATTACCTCCTTTTCTATTACCGAATTCCTTGGATTCTACTTTCGTACAGTTGTCTAATTTCCTGAAAAGAGAAACCTAATATGACCGGTTCTTCCGGTTTTCTTATATTTATATTTATGTTACTTATTTTATTTATGTTTGCAATGACCGGAAATTCTCACGTATAGGTTTGTGACGTCAAATAACGTGCTCGGGAAATCTGTGACCCAAAATAGTTACCTATTATTAAATTCAATCAAACCTGCATAATTAAAATGATTACGAGTTGAACTTACATAGCTTCTGTAACAGACACGGCCCCATAAAAATGAATATTTGAAATTGTCAATACAGAATACTACAGTATAGTAACATCAAAATGTCATATCATTTCTTCGTAATTGGTGTAATTGTCTGTAAATAATCCATGCTCTACTAAATAGAAATATTTTATTTAGGTGGCTGCGATATATAAATTGCATCCCGAATTCTTATATGAAATCCGATTTTGCCGGCAAAACATTTCTAGTCAAAATATCACATTTGTCCAATTTTCAATAAATTATATATATTACTATGCATACATCTACTAATTTTACAATTTGCAACTTAAAAAAATTACATACTTTTTATCAATTTGATTTTTCCTAAATGTATCCCTCCATCAGTTGGAGAAATTGATTTTAATATCATTTACAATGAAAATGTAGCGTGCTTTAATTTTATACTTTACTTTTTCTACATTACTGCATGTGGAATGACATTTTCCCTCGGTGTTGTAACGTAAATCATTCAAAAATATGATTAAAATCGCAACGTCATTTATGATATTTGTGCCAACATTTTGTATTATTGGAATTTTCGTATTTTTATTAACTTCCCATTGGTCTAAAACGTGCAAGATGATTCATGCATTACGCACTTTGCGTCAAATTTGCATGTTTAGTGAATATTGCGTGATGCTTAAAAATGACACAAAAGCTGTGTATCCATTTTGGTCGATTCTAAACCGATAAATCAAATCTTACCATATTATATGCCTAAAAATGTATTTTCAACAGCAATAGTATGTGATTCGTTGATATCTTGCATTGAACTACCTATCCCTCCTCCTTGTTTCCTTACAATCCTGGATCTGTGTGTGAGAGAATTCACAACGATACACGAATGAGATAATATCAAGCTAATATACAAAAATATCATGTTCTCATTCCACAGAAATATAAGTTTATTGTAAGCTTTCGTGAGAACATAGTCTAACTTCTTCGGACAAGATTAAAGTCACTTACAATAAACTTATATTTCTGTGGAATGAGAACATGATATTTTTGTATATTAAAACAATAGTATGAAAGGTATTTTGTTGTAAAATCCATTGTTCTTATAATATTATCGAAATCGCTCTCAAATTATTTTTTGTTGTTAGAATCGAACTAACAACGGCCACTTCAATGCCAACCTGCTGGTAACGAGAAATTTTTTTTTGATCATGTTGCATGTTAAGTTACCGGTGGAACGCGTCGCACAGGTGAGTAGGGATGCAGCTTTCGAATATTTTTTTCGTATCGAATCTTTATTAAAATAATTTTGAATTTAATTCCCAACCGTTTTAATATACTGGACTATATCAGTTACTACTATAAAATCAATGAAACACATTCGCTGTTCAGTAGTAGATGGCTTTACCATCGCCCAGGGCAGCTATCACTCGCTGCACTTTATCATGACGGTTCAGTTCCGCTTGGGACGTTTTCAGTTTAGAGTGCAGTTGCTAGTACTACATCCTTCAGTAGCTCTTTACTATTGAATGGCCATTGGTTGCTTTCCTTTGGAAGCTGCTTCTGGTCGTGCTTAGAGTAAATTTCAATGAAAAAATATAAAAAAAATCGAGCAACACTGTGTGTATTTCTTTTAATTCCGGGCCCAATAAAATTAAGAAAAGTTATCACAAAAATCCCCAAATAGACGAATAATTTTAAAATGTTTGTTTTCGCGGTCTGAAAACGAGAGAACTTCACATATGCGACGCAACAAAAATCTATTGGAAACAATGCGAAATTCTAAATCTTACTTCCTTACCGGTGGAACACGCCGCCGAGGAGAGTGAGTGGTGGGTGCTTTTAGTCACCTCTTATTCCTAGCATCTTTGAAAAGAACTTATTTTTCCTACTTCATAATTTTTTTACGAATACTTCTTTGAGTTGACCAACCTGAGCGAGGACCTATAAAAGTGACCGCACATGTGTCCAGCTTAATGTTATTGGGAGGACATGCACTTTTCGATTTGACAAACCTTGCACGGGTTTTTACGTTGGTATGAATTCTGTCAAATACCTTGACGGACTTTTGACCTAATCTTACGTAGAAAAATGGTATATTTTTGCATGAAATGTTAAAATCAAAAAAGTTCATTCACCTTTGTTAAAATACCATGTTTTTATCCGACACTATGAAAAACGTTGTAGTGAATTTAACGGTTATTGGCAGCAATTGTATATTTCCAACATTTGAAGTCGTCTCGTTGTTGAGATCGGTTTTCGTACAAATAAACATTTCTGGTTTAACATCAAATATTTTTTTTTGAGGGAACGTAGATTTTGTATCCCGATGAAAATGCAATATTTAAATTATATATTACTAACGATTAATTACTTCTCAAAAGAAAACTGAAGTTTCGGAAATTCGACAGATCTATTTCTACATTTCAAGTATACAAAGATAAGTTTCGACATTTTTTTGTTTCACAAATCATTGGTGCTGAGTATAGGGTTATATTATTATTGTATTTTTATGGAGTGGAACACAATTATTCGAAATAAGTTGTTGTTTTAGGAACGATTAGTTTAGCATTCTGATGACGAAAATTTAAAATCGAGTTAGTTCAGCTTTTCGGCATATGTCTAAAGTGTTCATTTTACTTTTAAAACAAAGGAAAAAGCTGCTTAGTCGAACACAAAACATGTCCTACTTCTTGACGGTGTAGATCATTGATGCCACATATTTTAAAATCAACAAAATCATGTGAAGAAGGTTTTTCTTGATATGGTTGTTGAAAACACTCTATTATGTCATTACACTATTTTTATTATATAAATATGTGAAACGAAGGGAAAGCAAAAACCTTTTTAAGTAGATAATATTCATTTGCAGATATTCGAAAATAAACAGGAAACGGATGTATCTACAATTCATCGAGTGGAAATCGAGCCAGGAATTGTCATGAACGGCTCGGGAATTTTTCTTTTTCATTTTATCATGAAGTTTGCTAAATTAGGGAGAATGACCTATCTAATATCTTTAATAGGTTCCGTTTCAATCAGAGCTAGCTAAATCAACCCCATGAAACAAATTTAGAGACAAATTTGGAACCACTTTTTCCTAAATCTCAAGCAGGGATTCCCATACGAAAGTACTTTATGAAGAGGAAATGTTTTACTTTTGTACTCATCGGTCAATGCAATAGATAATATTTTCAAGATCCCTGCAAGTATTCGGTAATGCAGCTACTTTCGAGCAAGTTTATTGTGACGTGCCAGCAGGAGTACCCTATTTATATGCAACATCCGAAAATTCCTAAAATCATCTGACCACAGTTCGCAAGCTTTTAATATTAAACAATTGAAATAGGAAAACCGCAAAAAGCTTGTGTTAAGCCAGTTTTTTTTCCAAATACCTCTACTTAGTTTCCCTCAAATGTCATTTACCTAATTTAACTTAACCAAGTTTTCTTTCTATTTGTAGTTTCACCTAGTAAGTTTACTAGATAAATTAGGTATAAATACCTTATTTTTAACTGGTTAGTTTGGACCTCATTCCGAAAAGACGCGTTAAAATTATAACTTTGATGGAAATTTGCAAGGTGGACGGACATTTGAGCATTTTTCAGCGTCCTGGGACAATAAATTTCAGTTTTCTTGGATTGAAAAAGGAGTAGGTCGTATTCCAAACATTGCATCGCTGACACTGTAGAAGCCTCCGGACATAATGTGTCTATTTATTGTTTTAACAATTTGTGGAGAAATTTTGTTCAAATAATGACTATTTGTGGATATTTGTTAGGAAAAGGTATAAATTTGCCTCTAACATTTAAAAATACCGACAAATGTGTACTGAAATATTCGAGTAGCGATAAAAATAAATCTGATATTTTCATCTTGCCTCTAATATGTATCGCCTTTATACATCCTCCGATGCTCTACATTCATATCACAGTACTTTGGAATTAATGTAAGCACCTGGTTACCAAGTAACTTACTGCTAATAGTTTGAATTCAGCACGTTTCAAAAATGGAAAGCAGTATTGTTTCCCTTCAAATGCAATCGTATGATTGCGATAAGTAATCTATTTAGACCAATATACTGCAAGATGCTTTGAAAACACCAGATGTCCAATTAGTTCAATCGGAAAAAGCTACCCAACACTGATGATCCTGGGTTCGAACCCCACGCGTATGGTTATATGCGAGGAGATTGCTGGGCAGCTTCTTCCAACAACCATGAAAGGAAAAATCAGTAAAATGGAAAAAGAACGACTTGGGACCGAGCACGAGAGCTTGGAGTTCACCATGTGGTTAAGCTGTATTCTCGGCTTTCCATTTCAAAAAGATAAAAATGAAATCATATCCCAACGACCCATATGAGAAGTGGTAGAAGAGACTATATCTACCTGTAAGTTTTTCTATAATAACAACCTTTTTACCAAAAATACCTTAATCATTAGAAATATCTGCTCATTTTTCAATTGATATTTATACTCATTAATTGGTTTGAATATATTAGGACCGCTTTTGAAAATAGCGTGATGCTATTTATCCCACCCAGACCTCATTGAACAAAAATAAGGGCCATACTTAGTGGATATGATGCCACGATAGTGCAAAATGCTATACCTATGTATCATGGCTATAGAAAAAAATTCTAATAAAGTAACACTATTTAAAATCTCGCATAGGCGCCACCAGCAACCACAATATTTTCACCAGTAACATAGCTAGAATCATCTGAACAAAGATATGAAGCCAACCCAGCACATTCATGCGGCTCACCGTATCTCCGCATGGGTATATGTGAGAGACTATATTTATGAAAATTCTCATCGTCTTTAAATATTTTGATAAAATTTGTTTCGCACGGTCCTACAGTCATGCAGTTGATTCGTATGTTCGATTTGAGTAAATCTGGCATAAATCCTTTTGTCATGCATATAACCGCTGATTTTGTGATTCCATATATACCAGGATAATCTTGAATACGATAAGCGGCAATTGACGAAGTTAGCAGGATAGATGGGTTGTTGTTCTTCCTTTACATCATGTAAGGAACAACCTCTTGAATAATAGAAAAGTTTGCTTTGATGTGAATTTCACATGATTTGTCGATTGCGCTTTCGGGTGTATCCAGTATCTTCCATGGGTGAGGGTTGACACCAGCATTTTGCACTAATATGTCGACACCTCCTTGATCAGCCTCTGTTTTTGCAAATAATTCAACTCGTTCTTCTTTCTTCCCAATATGACAGGCTATTCCCGAGGCCTGCCGTAATAGGAAACAGTTCAACTAAATTGGCATAGAATGTGAGCATAAATGAACGTAGGCGTACTGAAATCCTCATGAGCTTTTTTCTCGTGTAGCGCTAGCACCGGCGTCGGATGATGAGCTATTGTTGCTGTAATATTTCATCAATCACGATCCTATTTTTACGATCGCAACTGCAAATGTTTTTATTTGGAATTGGTATATACCAAAAAGAAATAATAGCGTCGATAAAACAAGTCTAGAATAAGCAAAGAGATGATTTGAATTTGTAAAAAAAGTTTATAATCATCCGAGAAATAAACATGTATCGATTATTAAGCTGCTTCAAATAAGCAATTTCCATTTGCTTTCCTAAATGTGGAAAACGTATTTGTGAAACAATATGTTGGTCACAGGCAGGGCAACCGGCATTACAATTTGATGAAGAACATAAATGGAACGAAAAGCTATGGCGTCATGGAGCCTGACGAGAGAAAAGTACAGTACCAATCTACCTTCAATCCACGATCTTTTAGTTTAGTAATAGCTTCATCAACGTTTTTCTGTTTTCGACTGCTGACGACGACATGAGCTCCATCTTCAGCCAAACGTTCAGCCACTGCAAATCCGATGCCTTGAGTACCTGCAGTTACGATTGCGATTCTTCCATGTAGTTTTTGATTAAGGTAGCTAGTTGTTGATACATAACGAGACCCGCTGCGGCTGGCTGTTTGCAACCAACGGAATCGTTGCATCTTGATCATCTCTATGAATGCCTAACTATTGAATTGCTCTTCCTATTATTGAAAACGAAATGACAAAAAAATTGCCAGACTTGATGCATCATAATTAACCAACAAGCAAAAAACTTACTATCCAATCGACACATTTGTCATGAAATAAAAACTAAAGTGGACCAAAATCGACCGCCTGAATTTTTCCCTCACTCTCTAAAAAAATCACTGAATTCAATTCATGTCCTCGCGCAACACTGCGGTACATTTCAGACCCCAATCAGTAAATTTATTTTACCAAGCATAACTCGCAAATGGACAGCGCCTCGACGGTCCATCAGTAAAGCATACTCAACAAAATATGATTTTTTCAGCTTGGGGAAAACTGCCTGCGACTGCGTAACGGACATGGAAGCGCGTTCTAATATAAATTGTTTCCCCTTCTCAGGTAGGGCAGTCAAATTACAACAACCGTCTTTTGCTCGATTCTTTTACCGAGTCTCGCTTCAGTATGTTCAGCGGCCAGAGAGTGGCTTGCATGTTTGTCCATTAAAAGTAGAAGGTAATGCCGGGAAATGTTTACTTGACCTATTTACCAGAAATATCTAACTATGATATGAATATTTCACAAAGTTTGAATTGTTAGTTGCAATTATTAACCTAATATGGTATTTTAAGTGTGATTCAAATAAGGTACGGGCCACAACGGGACGATTCGTCAATGGGTTATTGGACAAAATATGGTTGACCAAGAACTTTACTTTATAATAGTATTTGCCACTTTTGTGCGGTTAGCGTAGTCAAGAGCTCGGCAGCTGTAGGCTGTGGTTCTTTAACTCACTGCAACTATTAAATTAAGTTGGAACGCGTAGGATTTTGCTAGCATTTATAATTATTTGTCACGGCTTATCGTTCTGCTTGATAAGATCGACTGAGGGGGGTCGCAGCAACACGGCAACATGTTTTAATAAATACCTAATACCAACGAAATCTGCGAAAATTAAATTCACGCACGCCCACATGTATTTGAACCATACTTTGCCATCTCGTACGCTCCATAATTTACACTCTGCTTCTTTTGGCATCCTCTTGTGTTAGCACCAATATTTGTGCTAGCATGTACTTGCTTGCAACACGCACTAGGGTTTATATTAATATATAAACATATATATATATATATATAACATATAAATATATATATATATTAATATATATTATATTAGTTTCACTTTGACAACTACGTAATGAGTGCAACGTATGCGGATACTGAACATATGTAGTTAAAATCAGAATGCGCAATAATAAATAGATAAAAATACAAAATTGTGTCAAAGTGAAAATGAGGCATATGATAAGCCAAAAACCTTATTTGCCCAGATGTCTTTAAATCAGTTTAAAATGATCTAATATGGTAACTTTTACTAAAGAGACAAAGAAGTTCATTATTATGTTCCTTTGAAATTGGACATCTTCCTTCACTATAAGACAACAGAAGATTCTTTTTAACAAATTAATTTCGTATTCCTGGAAAACCTGATTAAGGATGCCTGGTTAGCTTAATCGGTGAAGCTTTGGGAATACGCTTCGAGCTACGCATCTAACGTCTTGGGTTTAAACCTCCAACCCCGATCCGGAACTGGTTTCAGCAAGAGAGGTCGTGTTCGCCATATGATTAAGCTTTATTTTTGAGCTTCCTCTACTGCAGGATAAAAATGAAACCCTATCTGGACCCTACATTATTTTGCCAAGTTTCTAATTTTTTTCAATACATCAATTCTCGTGCATTTTGGACATATCAAAGTGTACTATGCCTATTTGTGCCAAAGCCTCCAAAATCTTTATTCGTGGAATTCCACAAAACAAGACGGTTCATTTTCTGTAGTTGAGATTTGCGGCGAATAGCCAGAATCAGTACCAAAAATTCACTAATATCCCAACCAGGGTTGTAGTATATGAAGTGTCATCACTCCTGTATTTCCTTCAAAAGCTTCTTGCAACATGCAGGACATACATTATGGCAATTTTAATAAGACTACACCCACCTGGACCGAGAGTTTCTTGTAGTCACAAAACCAGAAAAACAGAGAATGTGACGTGAACGCTCTCTCTTTTTAGTCAAAAACCTCTATTTAAGCAATGTGGTGCAGGAGACGTCTTCATTCCTATTTTTGGCTAGTCTCTGTCGAAAGGACACCCTAGCCCAGATGCAGTTGTCAGTCTGGCTAAGGATATTGGTGCATTTTTTTTTTATTAAAATATTGGAGTCAAAATAGAATTGCACTCACTCGCATAAAAGGTCAAAATAAATTTGTTAAAAATTAAATAATAATTTTTAAAAACATTTAGAATGTATTCAGATTAGATTGAAGATATTGCATTCATTGTATTTTAATTCATTACATTGATGAAAATTTTTATGAAGATATATAAAAAATTAGAGAAATTGTAGAAAACAAAGAACAGTGGAAACAATTGAGAAAATTATACACTTTGTGACTTTCAGATGTTCGATTAGAACCAACCAGACTGAAAGATTCATGATTACGCAAGCACCGGTGCCAAATCCATTTTGAAACACTGTTTTGAATTACAGGATTTTAAAAAATTCACATAATTTCAAGTAGTTTAAGAGGATAGACTTAAATCTTCGTACACCACTTGCCAAAATGTATAGTAGATAAAACAGATTAAAAGAGGATCCAATTGTATATGATAATTATAAGTTTTACAGTGATTGAGATAAACATGTTTTTAGAAATCAAAAGTGGTTAAAACATGTATTTCAAAAAATTTCCCACTTTGAACCAATCAAATGACTCCAAGAATCCAAGCAACGAACACCACAAATACGGCACTCAAAATCAGTCCTCTGAGGCTACTAGTTTCTTCTGACTCAACCTTTCTAGTCATTAGGGGATACAGAACCCTATCTTGCACAGTCATGATTGTTTTACGTGCATCAGGCCATTTACCTGGACCTTCCAATCGATATATGTAAGGTACTGCGGGACCGAAGTAAACCTGAAACATGGAGACTATTAGCATATTGTACATTATGATGCCATGCTTCTCAACCCCTGGCTCACAACTAGGGCTGAGGAAAACAGAATTATTTGGAATTAGAGTATGATTCGAATATTTTTTCGAATCGAATCACCGACTCCATGTAAATAACTAATATCCCATTATTGCAACTTGGTCCATTGTGAAAGTCAAGAAATTGATAGTTTTGGTGTATTTTCCATTCACACTACATGTATAAGAGCAATAATATTCATATTTTAATGACAAAATATAATCGATTTTGGTCAAATTTTTACCAAATCGATTGCATTTTATCTGGTTTGTTTAGCTTTTTTAGTTTTTGACCCTATAAGCGATTCATGATTGATTCAAATAAATTGTGATTTGAATTACTGTATCGAATTGCCCAAGTCACAACTTTAAAATACCCTTGGAAGAAGCACTTTAAAGAAACTACTAATATGGAAAATGCTACATTAAATACAAAACCAGAACTTTCAACCCAACCCAAACCCTATGTAATATATTTTCCGGGTGAAGGACAGATAATCACTTCCTTTTTCGGTGCATAGTCCCCTCTTAATAAAACATGCAGAAAATATGTTAGAGAAATTATATAGGCCACACCTACAGGGATCTTAAAATATTAGAGTATCATTACGTGTCAAACATACCTTCATTGCCAATTTTGGATCAGTGAGAAAATATTTGAAATATTTAGGTTTGCATGATATTTGATCTGCAATTTCATCCATGTATTCTTGATAATCGACCTGTTAGACATGAAGAGACAATATTTAATTTTGCAGATTAATAAATCTGCTATTTTACAGTTATGGTTAACCACTTTAATAATCGGAGAATAATGAAAGAGTAAATTTAGTGCAAAAACATACCTTTTGTGGGCACGATGGCCTATTTTGGCATCGCAGGTTGAAGATCACAGGTCAATTCCTGGCGAGTCTGGCTTGCTAATCCATGCCCACCACCCAAACCCAGGGTGTAATAACGTGGGTAGGCTAAGCCGAACAGGAAAAATCATATCTTACCAACAAATCTAACCCTGTCAGTCTATAAGTGGCCGCTAGTACAGGGCCTTGGTCAGGGTGATTCACTCCCAATAAGTGGCTGTAAAAAAATATCAGAGAATAATTAAATTTTGATAAATTGAGTAGCTCCGGTAGCCTATGCATCATAATAAAATGATTTTGAATAAAAAATGATTTGCTTTCTAGAGACCAGAGCGCGACCAATATCACTTCTTCCCAATCGATACTTCGTTATAGCTAAATTTTGACATATTAGTCAACTGATCAAATCGGCCAACCTACCTCCTTTTAGAATGGGCAAGGAATGTCAAAATATTCAGATAAAATGTATCATTTGGACGAAAATCATAAAGTGACGTATGTTTATTTAGAATCGTCGATATTTGTTCTGGGATCCAACAATATATCGGTAGATAAAAGAAATATTGGTTTCGCCAATATAAAGGCCGTATCAACTCTGAATACTACTTTGAGCAAAGTAAATGATAAAAAAATAAAGCTTAATCGAATAGGGATGCCACCTTTGATTGAAGATTGAATATTATAATGGAAGATTGAAATCTATTGGATACATGCCGTTTTCTGATGATACAAATTTTTGTGATCTGAAATAGTTCGACTTATTTTTACATATTTGTAGAGATTTTACCTTTATTTTAATAAACATGGGTCACTGATTGACGGCAGTGATTTAAACTTAACACAACTGGGAAGGAATAAATTGGCAATAACTTGAATTTGGCGGTAAATTCTCGTGATCGAATCAAATTTCGAAAGATTGGATACAAAATGTTTTGTTTGAGTCGAGACTCTACTCGAAATTAATCATATCTGGAAGTGGCCATATTATATAATCACATCGCTCAACCTGAACTGTATGCCTTCTACTTCTGACATAACGTTTCTCCATTGCTTCTCTCTTCTCACAAATATCTTTCTTCATTTCTTCTTCGCTAGGTAACAAGACATCACCTGACAGAAAGAAATTCGTCAAAACTCTAATTTCTATGACATCTGCTTCTTTTCTATAGAAGCTATAAATAAACCACCATCAAGAACATCAAAGACATATATATTATATATTTGACATTTGTTATGTTCATTTATTTTTTATTCCCAGTGTGTTTGTATGTGATGAGGATCAATTGCATTCCCAAACGTTTTAAATTTTACTTCATATCTGCTTGATTATTTCAGCGTTTCTGTTGAAGCAATCGAAATAAATATGTATATGTTGACTTGGCCATATTTAATTCAGCACACTTTTTCAACAGCCTGGTCCAATAACACCTGTGGGCTCAGATCTTTGTCTCAAGCGTTATGCTCGGTCATCAAATAAAAATCAGGATTGGAACTGGAATGAATTTTTATATGGCTATAGCAAACTTTCTCGGCCTAAAGCAATATCATCTGCTGGTCGTTTGATCTAAGTGGGGAATTTTTTTCAGAACGACTGGAATAGGTGTGGTGATTTAGAATGAAATATTAATAAAAGAAAATCGAATTCTGATAATTTTTATACACTAATATTACTTCTTTTTAAAAAGCTCAAGTCGTCGATACTTCCTTCGTCACAAAAAACTCTTGTACTTTTTGCCATTTCTTAATATGTACCTGTATTATCATTTTTCTTCAATACAAACATGACCAATTGTAACACAAAATTCTCAAGGTGTGATGTAACATTGAAAAATTTTTCAATTCGTTATTCACTCTAGATGACTTTTTTCCTATACCCATCATATCTATATTGGAATATATCTATATTATATCACAATCAGGATCACATTTCATCACAATTGTGATAAACACCATCACATACATCATACATAAATCTTTATGATTATTTTAAATACTACCTTTTATGACTTTTGTTGCCCATCGACATTGTAATTCAGAAATCGGATTGACGGCACCAAGTGGTTGTATAGCTCCAATAATAGCTAATGTATTCTTCGGTAACGTTACTGGATAAACATATTTGTATAAATCACATCGATTTTCCTCAATCTTAACGAGATGCGAAATAAATAATATAAGATGATTATGTTGGTTTTAGATAGTTGTTAATGAATATTCCAAACCCAGTACAAATACTGTAGGTAACTTACTGTTTACTAGGGCTGCCCATAATATTCGATTCGACTTTTCTATCAATTTGAAATCGGCAAAAAGTAAAGGCATGGTATAATATAAAATATGTATGATTTCCCGGAATGTATTTGTACATTTCAATGTATTTCACAATATTTGTAGAAAAGACTTCTTTGTTTCTTCATTATGAGCCTATGGATCGAATATTCGTTCAGATTCACAAAAAATATTTGATTCCATTTCAAAATTACACAATTTTGGCCATCCGTAATACTTTCCTAAGAATTGTTGATTGGATTCAAATCACTTATTGCAAAATCATTGACCAAAGTTGTTGTCCAAACATATGGCATGTGAAACTTGAATTGAATATATTTTAAATAGTGCAAAAGGAATAAAAAAGAAAACTGTAGAATTGCGTTAGCCACCACTCGCTGGGAAAACGGTGATTCACATATCCACTGGCTACGGATTTCTCCACTTACCACGTCCATACACAAGAAAATTGATAAGTGATTCAGGCTAGGCAAAAACCTACACGCTTGACTTGATACTGATGTCTACACAAGAGGTTAAATTTTAGTTTACTCTCTTTGCATTATAAAAAACGAAACGCTATTAATCAGGTACATGATGAAATAACACCAAAACACAAAAAATATGAAGCCTTGAAAAAACTAATATACGTCACTGATGAATAGCATCATTGAGACGTGGTCCATCTGTGATGCATACCTACTTGACAAAATAAAATTTCTGATTGGGTCTGGTAAATTATTAATAACAAATAATCGCAGAGATCATTGAAATTTATTTGATAAACAAATAACTCATTTTGCTCATTTTCCAGGGTTAGAAATGAATCGTGATTTGCACATCCAACAAATGTACTGTGATATTTCATGAAGTTTAACATTCATAAAGTTGTATGCATACGTGATCAAGATCACATAATGTCAATATTGCCATTGGCATGAAACAATCATGCCTCAGGAAGGAGCAATACATTATTAATTAAATAAAATGCGTGGGCTTGGTGTATGGTCTTGACATGACTTTGACATACTCATTTTTCAGGGTTAGAAATGAATTGTAATTTTTACATCCAGCAACAAATGTACGGTAATATTTCATGAAGTTTAACATTCAAAAAGTTGTAAGCATACGTGATCAAGATCACATAATGCCAGTATTGCCATTGGCATGAAACAATCATGACTCACAAAGGAGCAATACATTATTAGTTAAATACATTACATGGGCTCGGTTTTGACATGCTTTAGGTGTTCTAGGATGCTGATTAAAAAGAATTTGGTTTTTTTATAGATTTTATAGATGCAGTTTAAATTAAACTACGGTACAAAGATACCCTAATAACCAGTAAGAGAAATTTTGAAAAGATGATTTTTTAATATCTCTTAAAACCACTAAGCCCTCTAAGTCTTAACATCCCATGTCTTCATACTAACTTTTAAGACGGACGGATCAAGAAATGGATAAGCCATTGAATAACCAGTAGCAAAGACAACAGCATCAACTTTTTCCTCTGTTCCATCATCAAATATCGCATTATCTTCAGTAAATTTAACAACATTTGAACGCACTTGTATACTTCCAGTTATGATGCGATTTGCGATATCATCATTTACACTAGGATGCTGTGTCACGGTATGAAAAGAAAAAATAAATAAATATTGCAATTGTATCTTGATTAATATAAATAAATTGTTGAGAACACGCTTGGAGCTTAACATATGTAACATTTTGACTTGGAAACCCGAGAGGGATAATGGACACGGTCTGGGTGAACTGTGGTTCACATAAACGCAGCTTACAGCTTCTTTGACCAATCACGTCCATGCATAGAACAAATGAGTAAAAGGTTTATCCAAAACCTTCACCTCCAACTCAGAACTGAAAATCCAGTGTTTGATGTGAAGTGAAGATTATCAAATTACTAAAAACGAATTTAATGCCTCTGATACTGGTTAAGAAAACAAGATTTTATAACAATACCTGAGAAAATACTTCATGTTTTGGCTTCAAACCATATTTTTCATGATTTAGTCTACTATCCACGACTTTTTTGGCCATGGAATTGACAACACTCATTGGAATAAGTTTGCGAATATCTCCATTGATTCTACAAAAAATATATAGTAATATAGTAAAATTTGAATAGTTTTTCAGATGGAGATGATGGAGATAAAAGTTTCAAAATCACCAGCAATGCTATTTCATAGCAGCATTGGTGATCTTGAACCTTCTTCTGTCGTTTGGTTGCTACGAAACACCTGAAAGAAAGCATTTTAATCTACTTAAAAGACATTAAACATGAAACTTCGCCATTTACCAAATTCTGATTACAGTCATTCACTTCAGTCTCAGAAAAACTGTCATTTGTTTTCAAAAATCTCTATAAGTATAGGTCTGCTGTATGTAGTAAACGTGACCCTTATCGAATAAAACTAGTTAGTAGTTGAGGAACACAGGGTCAGTTAAAAATAAAAATCTTACTTTCTCGTAAGAGAAATATCAACTGGCATCCCATTTTCATGTATTCTTTTGATTATCCAAGCTCCTCTTCTCGTGCTCAGATAAACCTATGAAGTTCGATTTTGTTTATATCACTAAATTAATGAATTATGTCAACACCGCTAACAGCAGTGCTCGGCAGCATGGTAAATAAATTACATTTTCCAATAGTAGACCCATGTAACAAAAGTTGCATTCTGGTCAGTCAGAAAGCACCGGTGGTAGTTTCCTAAATGTGAAAGCTTCAGAGGCAATGTCTATGCATAGGATGAAATAACTAGTCAATATTTAGGCAAAAACATCCATCTTAATACTTGGAACTGTAATCTGCACAATATGTCATGGTTCAGCTAGGCGTAGTCTCTTTTGAAAGTTGAGAATGGAATCCTATTCAATCCTTGAATGACACCAATTCAAAATCACCTGTTTTGAATGTCTGCTCAATTCAACAGCAATATCTCCTCCAGAATTTCCAATACCAATGACAACAACTCTCAAATCTTCAAATCCTCTATGATCCCGATAATCATGACTATGCATATATTTGCCTTTGAAGTTTTCAATTCCTGAAAAATAAAGTGTGTAGAAACTAGTGCTAAATGACATTACCGTAACATAGTAACACTAACTCAAAACAGTTTTAGTTTCAAGAGTAATATCTGAAAAAGTAGGTAGTGCATGCAGCTATTTGAAATATTATCATCGCAGACAATAGCAAATAGCATGACATATTGCTATAAAATAGCTGTGTTGATTGTTTTGACAGTTTTTTCGCCCATCCCAAGTAAATGACATAAACATTCCAGACACCCGAGGAAACAAGAAAAAACAAGTTTTTTGAGTTTGCAGTCGTCCTTCCCAATTTTCAGGATGAATCGAGCGGTAGAATAGACATTAGAACATTCCCATATATAAAACAAACCTGGAAAATCTTGCAGTGGGTAATGAGGAATTGCGTGATGTCCAACACAAACCATTACACCATCATAATACTCATTTTTTTCTTCTCCGGTTTTAACATTCTTGGTGTGAATTTTCCTGTACAATGCCAAAGACATAAAGTTAAGATAAAAATAGCATTACTTTCATAGGTATAACAAAATCAAAGAGTCGATCAAAACAAAATTGACAGCAATTTGTGTTTGAATTGCTTCACCGGTACATTCATAATTTTCTTTAGGAATATGATTCAATCCATATTATAATAAAGATAACCGTATTACAAGTTGAATTTATTAATATTGGGATTGAATTTAAACCTTTCAAACCATCAGTTTGAGCCTGCATCGATGACTCTTTCACTTCAAGAGGGACATCGGAATCTCCTTTCAAGGGATCTTATACAGCATAATTCATTTTGTTTCCTCAAATTAAGTCATCTGACCAGAGCCAGGGTGACAGTATCTTGATTTTCTTTAGATGTCTGATATGTTTATGGTATTGTCTCTGTGTGGACAAAAAAGCTTCAAAGCCATCAACACTGTTATTTCATAGCAGTATTGATGATTTTGAATCTTTTTTAAAGTTCGGTGGTCACTAACTAAAAATGATACATTTTTAATAGTCTAGCAAGAAATATATCTTGAAATATTGTTCGCTTGCTGTATTTTCTTTCGACTGAATCATTTTTCTTCGGGTGTCTGAATAGCAAAGTAGCTGGCATTTCTAAGCAAATGTCTCATTTGATCGCGCCACTAATTTCACCTTCCACCCATAGCCTTGATTGATGAAATATATATGAAATCATGTAAAATTACCACTGGCCATTCTTAGCAAATCCATCCGCCTGAGAACAGGATAACACTTTTGTGTGAAATTGAATATGTTGCCGTAATTGAAACCTGTAATATAAAAAAGAATCATATTTCATAACTTTAAGATCTGTAATACAAACAGGACATTCACTCATGCATATGTTCTAGCATTTTTTTCTTCACTTTTTTGTCAAGGTTATTTTGTGTAAACTAAACAGAATCTTATCTTTCTATGCTTTTTTGCAAGTTCCATAGAATGATGATTTGGCCAATCTAAATCAAGTTAGATTTAGAGAATAAATTTAGATAGAGAATGAATCAAGTATTGGTGCTCAAAATTAGTACCGGAATTCCAAATTTAATTTTTAAAACCAGTTTTTTTTTGAAAAATGGAAGCTTTCAAGAAAATACAAGGTTAAATCCCTAAACATCTGCATCAAATTTCACTGCAATTTTTAGAATATAGTAAGATTGCAACCAGTTATCTGGTAATTTGTCTGGTAATTTATTTTGTTTCTACAAAAGTCAATAAAAGAATAGTATCTTGGAGCGGCAAAATTGAATATAATATAAGCAGAAACATTGTAAAACTGGTCACTTCAAAGGTTGCACTTATTTTATGGAAATAAAAAAATCAACGATTCACCTGATTTGGAATCTCTGGAGAAATCAAATTTAATATTAAATTCAGCAAATCAGAGTCCAACAGTCTGGACAGCCATAGTGATACATTAATTTTACTAAATATATAGAGAAAATTGATGTTAAAAGGTCTAGGAACCATATACCTGCGGCCTATGCTTTGAGCATAAAATTACTGATAGATCATAAGTGGCCATTTTTGTCGAAAACATGGTGTAATATTCTTGCAGTCATCGACTAAAAATGAAATAACCTAATCTATATTGCAATCTATTGTTAAATTTCATGACTTACTTTTCCTCATACAATTGAAAATATTCTTGTACTTTGGAATTATGCATGAAATTTGGAAATTCTTTAGGAATTGGAAAATCTGAGAAACACATCATTTCCTTGCTTGTATTAATCACAGTTGATTTATAAACCATTCCAGCTTCATACTTCTCTGGAACATAATTCCACATGCCTAAAAAAGCAATGTAGTTTATGGAACAATATTGTGAAATAGTAGTAGTAAAATAAAATAGAAAACGTAGTAAAATAAAATGTTGCACACAAATAGACCAGGTCTCTGTGGCGCATTTAATAAATAGCCCATATTCGTTAAAACAAGAATTGAGTGATATTTACATATCACTCAATTCTTGTGTTAATGAATTATGGGTTATTTATTAAATGTGCCACAGCGACGTGGTAAAGAAAATTTCAAAATTTGAATTGGTCTTTGTAGAAAATGAGCCAGATGCATTTCGAGCGAGGGACAACAAAGATGTGGTTTGTGAAAGTCACACATCCACCAGGTGACATACAAGAGCATCTGACATGACCTCGAAACATTTACTGATGAAAGGACACAAAAATAGGGCATTGGGAGTTAGTCACACAAACATCCTACTTAATTTAGAAATTAAATGGACTTTGGATCTCAATAGTAGGTTTCAATTTTCTTATATAACGTTAAATGCAAAATGGATACAAAACAAAATACCCAAATATATTTTTACTCCTAATATTTAATAATCCTTCAATATCGTTTTATCAAATACATCCTTTCTTTAGTAGAACAGAAGAAGAGATAGCATTTTGTCAGGTGTAACAAGGGAGAAGAGATATTATGTCCTCTTTTTCATTCAAAAAATATCTAACAAAAACTTTTACGATTAGATATCAGTATCAAACTTATTGGAAATTGTTCATTAAGTATTCCTGGTCTGGCAGTTGGAATAAACAAACCGGTATATATATATATATATTCAGTATTGATTCAATTGGATGATTAATCGATGCCCAGGATAAATATAAAATTAGTAAATAAGGCCACATGAAGCAGGTAAATTTTTTTACCTGGATCACAATACATATACCTAATCATGTTTTGCAGCAAAATGACTCACCACCAATCTCCTCCTGCATTTCGAAACAAACAGGATTTATTCCTTCATCGAGGCATGTTTTTATTGCTGTGAGACCACTCGCACCAGACCCAATAATAGCAACTTTGATTTTTCGAAACATCATGTAATGACTTACTCAGTACAACGAAAAAATTGAAAGAAAATAAACTACGAAATATATCAGTATACTGGCATACCCAATCTGCATTGAAAAAATCGATCAGGTAACTTAAAGGGTAGTCTGGTTATTAATAACAGTCATTGAAATAGAATAGGATATCCTTTTTATCCTGAGGGAGAGGAAACCCGAAAATACAGATTAACCATACAGCATATGGCAAACCACGACCTCTCATGCAGATACCAGGTTCGCATCGGGTGAAGGTATTTTGATTGTCGAATTCCTCATTTTCGCTGCCCATGAACCTGGTTGGTGGAGGGAGCCGTAAGCTGCGCTTGCGTGAACCACCGTGCACCGGCGAGGCGTCCAGCAGACCTCTCGCACAGCGCATATACTGTATAATCATCATCCACCACAGGATTCGAACCTGCGTCAAGACGATCAGAGAGGAGTAGCGTCGAAACGTATTCCCAACGCTTTACCGATTGAGATAACCGGGCACCATGATGCAACTTGCTTAAGTATGAGTATATAAAGGATTTCTAAAATTGGATATTTTTATGGAATTTCGTGACCCAGATATCTGATACCGGTGGGCAAAATGAACTTGTTTTATGTTCCCTGTCGACATATATAAATAACTAAAAAATTCATGTCACTGTATCATCATAACTTACTGCTTAACGACATCCTTAACTATTTGCTGAAATGTCCCCATTTGAATCTAAGCATAAAAGACCACTAATGCTAACTGCTAAGCGAAAACACAGAGAACGAGACATGCCGCCAAGTTGCACGCACAATCCCCGATTCTCTTTGCAGCAGCGTCTCGTCGTTGGCGGACGTGCTGCACGGTTTTGCAAAATCTTCTTTTTTGTGCCAAATAAATTCAATGCCAATCCTGATTTTTATTATGATTTTGACGATGCAAAAGGTTTATGTCCAAATACAGATTAATTAATCCAAACACAAGCCCAATAATAAACAGAATAAAATTTAAAAGCACAATATTATTAAATACAAATTTATTACAATTATCGATAAGTTCTTACCATTCCATATGAAGTTGGTACATTGAATTTTTAATGCCCATATAATTCATCCATTGTTGTGTCCATGTACCCAGTTTTACGATGATTTGATGTTTTGCAAAATCAATCGGACGCTTCCTCACATTTTCACGGGACGTGGGGAAAATAATCGCCGACAGTCGCCCTCGAAAAGTAACCATTTATTTTCAATGCAATTTGACGTGCCGGCCTATTGAATTTAAAACATCCCTCACGTTGTCAAATAGTGGGTAATGTTATGTAAATTCCCAGTCAGTAAAAATTACGTCCAAATATCTTTAGTCGAGTGTGATGATCACTGATGGACTGCGCCGCCGAAGTGCGATATGACTATTATTAAAGGGCACTGCCCTGCCCCTGCCCAGTCCACACAATCTAGGGTAGCCGCCCGAGTAGACACATATCACTGGATCTACTAGGGTCAAACCTAAAAAACGTTTTAAAAAGCGCGTCCTTCAAAGTGCGAATTTTTGTGATGTTTCATATTCAAAAAGTAGTCTATGTAAATATTTACAATAAAATATGTTGCAACGGATCAAACTGTCTCGTGTGTGAATTGGTCTGGACTCATTTCTAGTCATTTTTTGTTCATAGTGGCAAGAGACAGTAAGGAAATATTTAGTTCCCATTTCTGGGCTCTGTAATTGAATGAACAATCGGTGGCATTGAATAATCCCAATGCTGTTTGAATAGTTTGCAATAAATTGCTCAATCATGTATTTCAAGATTATGATATTTGTTGTATAGCACTACCTGCTATATTGAATGCGAAGTTTGCTTCACATTGCTGATTTACATGTCAAAAACGATAATCTTATCTTATTATCTAATTTAGTCTCCAAAAGTAGGCTGTATATTATATATTCACTTGGCTGAAACGGCGTCTATAGTCGATATGTGGTGGTGCGAATGGAAGGAATGTCACAAACTGCATATTTATTTCTCTCAAAATAAGTGGTGCGAAATTTATTTTGAATCAGACCCTAGAGATGTAGGCCTACAGCAGATCAGAAGGCGTGCTTACGGCGTTGTCTAGTTATTTGCATTGCTCCTGCAAAAATAGTGTGGTTAGATTTTTTAACTCTGTAGGTACAGGATATAAATAAATTATACCCTGATTCAGTCCTCACATTCATGCCCACCTCCCCCCTCCCGACCGAAAAAATCGTAGAATGGTTTTTTAAGTGCATTAAGGCGTAAAGATTCTCTAAATGAATACTCTTAATTAGCCAAAAATATTCCGATTTTCCGTGTTGAAAATAAAAACCCTATTCCGCAGCAACGGTTTAACGTCATAATCTCTCGATGAAAATTTTCCTTCTACTCTTCTTAGGGTTTTAAATACGCCGCCGCTCCTTGTCATGGTCTTTAAGACGTGATTAGTTATATAAAACATTTCTTATGCTTCTCCATAATTGCTTAAAGCAAAATTCTAAGAAAAACAGTTAGGGAGCTCAAAGATAGAGGTACCAATCATAAGCGACGACTGGTATGACAACGAAGCTTCACATAAAAGGAGAAAACTATCCACTACGCTACTGTAGTGTAGTATCGCCAAGAGTAGACTATTTGCCATGGATGATGTTAAATCATGTATATACCACTTTTCTGATTCCTTTAATCGCTCCTTAGAATAAAAAAGCCAGACATTAGGACAATTCTGAGGCCAGGATATATAAATAAGTGTGAATCGAACATACTTTTTAATGTGAAAAATACAGCATAAAAGTTTTAAAATTACATGTTGAAACTAAAACAAATTTCTACAATCCTAATATTGAACACAGAACAAATACTTATGACCAGCAATGCAAATAGCAACTGTGGCCTACTCTTGATAATATACATATCGGCTCTTTCAATTACATATGCCACAACTCCATTTTCCCTTGGTACAGCGAAATGACAATTTATATCAACTCTTATGTGTTAAAATTTGATATTATGTCATTCCACAAGAATGTGAAACAATTTAAATATATTAAACGATCAGAACATTTTAGAATATTAAACATAAAATTATAAAAATTTATGTTCAAAATATCACTGGTATATTGATCAGCACTTTTAAATTATAATGCATCATGAAAAATATATTAAATTACAAGAAATAATTATCTACTTGATGTATTAAATTGAGCAAAATATTGAGCAGTAGGTGGGTTGATGTACACTTCGCTATCAAGAAAATTTTTATGAGCTGATTGTTCTGCGGCGAGTCTGATATTCGCAAGGTCTTGTTCTTGTCGCAAACCTTTTTGAAGATTGTTTTCTTGACGTTCTAAGATTGTCGCAGCTCTCGCCATTGCAACTCTCTGTCTGTCCCATTCCATATCTCGTTGCCATTCTTCTTCTCGTAATCTTCTTCTTTCTTGTCGCTGTTGTTCTTGTATTCTACGGATTTCTTCAATTTGTTTGGGAGTCATTCCCTTCCATCGATCTGGTATAACTCTATGTGGTCCGAATGAACTTGATGCCACAGCGGGATTTTCTGTTAGAATGTCTCCAAAAACATGATTAGAAATTTCAGTAAAATTATCATCTTGTTCGTGTCTTTTGTTCAAATTTTCTTTTTCTTTACGTTCATTGGCCTGTGCTTGATTAAACTCTTTCCTTGCTTTCTCAATTTGTCTACGGCATTCAACTTCAGCGTTATCAAGTTCAATGGCTCGTTGATCTAGCTCAACACGTTTCATGTCATAGAGTTTATCAGCATACTTTTGCTGCTTTTGGGCTTCCTCGCGTTCATGTTTTTGTGCCATTGACCATTCCCGTAATTGCTCATTTTGTAACTTCTTTCTTGCTTTGGAGTTTAAATCCTCACCTTCAAATCTTTGCATGCCGGAAACTCCACAACGTGGATCATCATCAGAAACACGGGCTGGCTTATCTTTCTTTTTACCATCTGGATCATATAAATCAAACTCTTTTCTCGTCTCGGGACGCTGATATTGCGAACGAAAACTGTTCAATGCCTGATTCAGTCTTCTGATGTCCTGTTCCTGTCGTTTTTGAAGCATCATCACAACTTTATCATTACGTACCATATCATTCATGAAAGCATCATCTCTGGCTTTTTCAGTTTTTTCCCTTATATTTCTGGAATTAATTTGTGTATCCAAGGCATCAATGTCCACGCCAATTGTGCGAGTTTTGGCATTGAATATACGATTCTGTCTTTCCAACTCACGATTTCTTCGACTCTCTATTGCAGCCGCCTCCTTTAAATCTAATGGCAAATCCAACTTGTACATAGTTTGGGATGACAGGCAAACCTATTTAAAACAATTAGTAAGGGCGATAAGAAGACGGCATAGGACAAACAGAATACTACAGTACAAAAAACACAGCAGCAAGACCTTGTTGACGCAGCGTGAAATAGTTGCTAGGTAACGAAATACTACGCCACCCAGTGATTGAAAAAATATATTTTATGGCTCACATTTAGTAGATTTTGAATATTAGAGTCTGGAAATAAGTTAAGAGGATTAAATTATAGAAATAGTAATAGATATTTTTCAAAAAAACGTTTAAACAATAGGACATCTAAAAATAATGTGAAAAGTTTTCAATATAGGTAAGCTGTACATTTTCACGCGTCCATTTACCTCCTGCAATCACAAAATAACTTACGCAAACAAGCGATAAAGGAGTAAAAAATTCACCGAATTTGCATTCATAAACACAAGGAGACCAAAACAAACTCGTGAAAATCTATGAACTTTCCGGCTTGGTAATTTTAGAGACGAATATGTGGGAGTTTTAGCACGGCTAGGGATAATGGATAGCATAATGAATCTTTCCACGACCTTTGACCTTTCCAATTTTTGGCCTGTACCCAAGGGCCGATTACCGCGATTCGAAAGTGAAGCCAATCGTGCGTCTCTCTACTCAGCCCGCACCGCTGCTTCCTAACGAAGGAGATGCAATGCGATCTGGCGTTTTGTCTGTCCTTTCGACTGAATCTTGCGTGTGTTTTCGGTGGGAGTATGGATTTTTGATGTGGAATAACAATAATGCGGCTGAAAGAAGTAATACCATTAACCACACGGCGGAAAACGGATGAAATATAGCCTAATCCATGGGATTACTGCCTTGTCGCGGCGGATGGGCTTATTACCTTTGTAATCTGTAGCGCTATACTGACTGGAGATATTCTCTCCTGGCAGGGTCACCCTTATCAGGAAGTTCTACAGACAGAAGGTAAACCAAACGTAATCCCAATCTCATGAAGTGGTAGAGAGTCATACTCTCGTCCAGGGTAGATACCACTCACTGCATTCAACGATGGCAGTTCAGTTCCCTTGGAATGTTTCCTGCTCAGCGTGCAGTTGCTGGTTTTTTCACATAATATGACGCGTCCGAATAAAGCCAATGGCCCCCAGTCCCGTGCACCCCGTAATAGGGGAGGGGGTGCTAAGAATCTCACGGTCAACAATTTTTCAATTTGTTTTTCTAACGTTCGTGGGTTGAGAGGAAACTTCGTTTCTGTGGAATCATTCCTTGCGAGGAATAGTCCAGATGTTTGCACTCTGCGAGACCAACCTTAATCCTGGAATCTCATCTTCTGATTTCGGGGTCGAGGGTTATTTGCCGCTCATACGCAAGGATTCTCCAAAGCATATGCACGGACTAGCTGTCTACGTTCGTAGCAATCTGCCTGTAGCTCGTGCATTTGCTTTTGAGTCCACATCACTTTCGTATCTGTGCCTACGCATGTCGCTTCTGACATCGACATCATTTCTATTCTTCGTATACCGATCCCCCTCAACCCAAGATTGTTCTGTCCTGGATGACATCTCTTTGCAGATGGACAAGATTTTGATGTCTTGTCCATCTGCCAAATTTTGCATAATGGGAGATTTTAATGCCCATCACGATACCTGGTTGAATTCAGCTGCAACTGACCTGGCCGGAATTAAAAACTCATAATTTCGCCATCACTGAATCTCTGACACAGGTGGTGGATTTTATGACTAGGATCCCCGATAACCTGGCTCACGCTTCTTCCCGACTGGATCTTTGTTTTGTCTCAGATCCAGGTGATGTATTCTCCCTGGTTCCCCAGCCCCCACTTGGTACTTCAGACCACGTCATTTTGCAGCTGAGATTAAAAAATTCGACTCTCATAAGTAAAGAGTCTCCTTTTCACCGCACTTCTTATAACTACAAGGGCGGTGACTTGGACTCTTTTCGGGACTTCCTTCGCGATGTGCCGTGGAATGATGTTTTCTTGTTGCCTGCTAATGAGTGTGCGGTGGAAATCGCAGAGTGGATACGCCTTGGAATTGATGAATTCATTCCTCACCGAAGATTCCAGGTGAAGCCCCACTCTGCCCCATGGTTTTCACCCGAATGCTCGGCGGCAATAGCGACGAGAAATCATCATTTCCACCGCTATCGTCAACATCCCAACGTCAATAATAGACGACTTCACAGAAAGGCTAGAAATAATTGTGGAAGAATTTTCAGAATTGCTAGAACTCGATACATGGAATCCACCAAATCCAAAATTTCACAACAAAAATTGGGTTCCAAAGATTTTTGGAAAATAATAAATAATGTAATGAACAGGGGTAAATCTAGTATCCCTCCACTTTTAAATGGCCCTGAAATTCTGTGTTCTTCCAGAGACAAGGCGGAGTTGTTTGCGAGGATGTTCTCTAATAACTGCAGCCTTGGTTCGGTTTCTGGTACCTCACCACCTAATTTTCCAAATCGAACCGACGTTACATTGGAGAGCATGTCAGTAACTCCGCTACTTGTCTCTAGAATGATTGCCAAACTCGATTCGAACATATCTCCTGGTCCTGACTGCATTCCATCTGTGATTCTGAAGATTCTTTCACCTGAGTTGTCCTCTATTTTGGCCAAACTTTTTAATAAATGCTTAAAAGAATGTACCTTCCCAAATACATGGAAATGTGCAACGATTGTGCCGGCATTCAAAAACTGTGGCGACCGAACTGATCCTAATAAATATCGTCCAATTAGTCTCTTACCAATTATAAGTAAAATTTTTTTGAATCAATTATTAATAATAAAATTTCTGGACACCTGGAGTCGCTTTGTCTCCTCACGGACAAGCAGTATGGTTTTCGTCGTTCTCGCTCTACTGCTGACTTGTTGACAGTAATAACTGAACGAATATTTCGTGCCCTTGATCGTTGTGGGGAGGCAAAGTCGGTTGCTCTAGACATTTCTAAAGCATTTGACAGAGTTTGGCACCAAGGTCTGTTGCAGAAAATTCAATCGTATGGGATTTCTGGACAAGTTTTTTCAATTGTCAAATCTTTCTTATCCAATCGTAAGATTAATGTTGTTTTGGACGGACAACGTTCAGGTAATTATTCCATTTCATCCGGTGTCCCTCAGGGGTCAAACCTTGGTCCAACTTTGTTCTTGATATATATTAATGACCTGCCGGATAATTTGATATGTGATTTGGTAATTTACGCTGATGATACAACTCTATATTCTTGTCTCAATGAAAAATCCCTCCCGGAACAACGTCTAGCTCTGGCAAAATCACTTGAGTGTGATTTGGCCACAGTATCAAATTGGGGTGACACTTGGCAGGTAACTCTTAACTCGGAGAAAACTAAAGTTTTATCAAGTAATCGTTACACTAATACGAATGCAACCCAAATTTCATTCTCTGGTACTGTTCTGGAGGAATCCTTAAATATTCGTCTTTTCGGACTCACACTGTCTAAGGACATGAGTTGGAATGAATATGTCACCAGTATTGCTAAACGAGCCTCGATGAAAGTCGGTTCTCTATATCGAGCTCGCCATTATCTCACTCCCGAAATCATTCTCCATTTGTACAAATCATTGATTCGAACCTGTATGGAGTATTGCTGTCACATTTGGGGCAGTGCCGCTGTCACTGTTCTTAGCATGCTCGATCGTATTCAAAGGCGTGTGGTCAATATGATTGGTCCTAAACTTTCCTGCAGTCTGCAAAGTTTGACACACCGCCGCAACGTTGCCTCACTATGTTTATTTTACAGATATTATAATGGTCTTTGTTCAAAGGAGCTTCCTGCTCTCGTTCCTCAGAACAAAATTTTTAATCGATCAACACGATGGGCTACCAATTCGCACCTATTCACTGTGGAGGTTCCACAATGTCACAAACAGTTTTATGCAAGAAGCTTTTTTCCAAGAATATCAAAACTTTGGAATTCCTTGCCTTCTTGCTGTTTTCCTGATCGTGTTGATCTACAAGGCTTTAAAACTCGCGTTAATAGACATCTATCAGGGATGGGGGTTCTTTAGTTCCTGCTCCTGCATTTTATGTAGCTCTTTGCACTTTAGTGGCTGCCGGAGAATTTTCAAGTTTGATTCTTCTTCTGTGTCCTTGCTCTGAGCGAATTTCAATAAAAAAAAAAAAAAAATAGACATCAATTATGTACGGTACCGGTACGTCCATAGGCTATTACCGGTACTTATCAGATAGATTTATTTATCAAACTTCATTAGACTAGTAAAGGTATTTAGCATTATTTATACGTGAAATATTTGATAACATGTTAAGACAATTTACTTCTACTATAAATCAGTACCGTAATCCACTACTTATCATAGTGAGTCCATTGCAAACCTTACCGGTACCCGTACCCTACGAACTGACCCCGCACTTATGTGATGTTTTCGGATACAAATTGACCTACCAAAAATATACTGGTACAAATTGGATGGCAATCCTTATACGGCAACCTATTCAGACTTTAATTAGCCTATTCAGTATGGCATTTTGGATACCCACGTCTCATGAAATTTTGTACTGTTAACTTGCCACACTAGGTTTGACTAACATTTTAATAATATGTTCCGGAATGTGATCAAAATTGAAGTGAGCAGAATCTTCTCATACTAACCAGAGGGTGCCAATGCTGAAAACATATAGTATTGCCTCTCAGGTTGGGGCGTGCTACCCGGTTGGCCCAATCGGTAGAGCGTTGGGAATACGCCCTGAGTTACGCAATCATTTCCATGCATAGAAAAAAAGGAGATATATGTCAAACTAAAAAAATTCACACCTGATATCTGCATGAGAGGTCGTGGTTCGCCATATGGTTAAGCCGTATTCTCGGCTTCTACTGCAGGATAAAAATCAAATTTTATTCTATCACTCTCAACATGGGAAATGTTTATGATAATCAGAAATATGGTACCGTACTTCATTTGACCCTCGTACTGTACCTTAGTACTGAGTACCGGTATGTGAATATCATAAAAAAAATTATATGTGGACTTGTCATCCAAACCCAGGAGCCAGTCCCAAGCAAAAAATTTTTTAATGAAGTTTAAATGTATCAATGACGGATCATGAATGAGAAGTTGGCCATCTGAGGTGCATGTTTCACAAATCAAATTTCTTTCTGTGATGGCAATACCAAATAACTGGCTGACAGCATTGGTTCCTCTTGGTTAGGATGAGAATATTCTGGAAATTTTAATGATATTCAGGAACATATAGCAAAAACTTCTCGCTAGACCAGGCATTTTATATTTCTTGTCAACTTTTGTTCCAAAATTACTTCTCTCTTTTCAATCAGCTGCCACTTTCAGATTTGTGAATTGTATCATATATTTTGTATAAAGGTCAGAAAAACGAAACTGAACTCCATGAAACTCCGTATTTTCATCAATATCATTACTTGACCCGTCAAATGGAGGGACGACAGATTCTCGACAAGGCACCCACTGCATTTTTTGAAAAACCTCCAAAAAAATTACCTCTACTTCAACTGTCCATGCATACGATCAGCAAAACTTCCACTCCTAACTAAGAACTCGTATCTGTACGAAATCCCATCTCTAAAAATGCTTCAGAATTTTTTACTAAGTTTACACGATTTCTGAGACCTGCTATTTCACCCCCTACAGTACAGAGATTGGTCCACCTTTTATTCAGAAATGTTAATTTCAGTGCAATGACTATTGGAACATTTGGAAAGAAAAAGAGGCTGCTCATCTGGACAATCAGTATATTCTAGAAGTTCATGAAAGCAGAATATCTCATCCTTCCATCACTGAGTAAAAAAGTATGAGTTTATTATATTATAGCCATACAGGTTAGAACTATATGTATCACGCCGATATCAAATATCAGTCACCTTCAACCGATATATCAGCTGAAGCATTCAAATAACAAAACAAAAACTACGTTATGAAAGTGTTATTTTTTGGGATGCAACAGCCATTTTATTCTATATTACTACTTTATTTAGAATTTAATATTTTATTTAGATTTTTTTTACCTGAACAGAATGCACGGCAAATAAATACTGCTAACTTAGAACACAGTACTTGAAATAAAATAGTATACCTAACACTATATACCCTCTTAACACATTGCAAGTAATTGACTAAAATTCATTGATGTATTATTTTGAAATAGGGAAATCAGATTGACTATCGGTCTCAAAAAAGTGATATCAGGTGATCTTTAGTTTTATAACGACATTCTTGAGTTACATTTTTACTGCAAATTGGCTGGAACCCAAAAATCTAATATTTGTCAAAAATAAGGAAAAAGTATGTTATTCCAGTTTCAGTGAATCTACAGGTCTCCCATGCCAAAAAATTTCCTGTAAATTTGTACCGAATTGATTTGCCAAGCCACCCATGCCTCAGCAGCATAGTCCATTATTTACCCATGCTCGTGAGGACGAATCAAATATTAGAATACATGAAAAATTAGTTTTGGTATACTCAATTCAGAAAAATATGAATTTATGAAATATTTTAGTGACTGTAAAAAAATGGCATTTACGTATTCATAACTTCATGTTCACCCAAATTAATATAGCGACTTGAAAACAATGATTTTCATGCGTAACGCTTTTAAGTATTTTTTTAGATGTTGTGGATATTCTCATGTTAACCCTGATGAAAGCAGATGAGGAACGTAGAAACAGGATGATTATGTAAATGAGATCTTATAATTGAAAAATATGTTACATTAATATACTGTCATTACTATTTGGAGATAATAAACGACAGCTTAACTCACATTTTTTATTCTTTTTAATTATAAGCTTTTACGTGGTGGGGCTGGGCGAAGCAACAATTTTGTTTAAGAATTGTTTGTTCACATCATTTCATTTACGACTGCCATTCTTAGTCCCATTAAGAATCCATTTGCTGTGTTCTTCATTTCAAAGTTCAGAAGTATCAGGTATTGGCTGAAGTGTTTGGTCGGACATTTTGCAATCTATATCTTTTTCAGTTTTTAGGAATTTTTTTCTGTATTCGGCTGTCACCACACTCCAATGCCAAAATTTTTATTGCTTTAGGCTGAAATAAAATTTGACATGGATCAAAAAATATTTCAAATTAGTTGACCTGGTAGTCTTGTAGTAGCTCGAATTTCTTCGGATACCAATGTTATTGCAGATTTTCCCGAGACAGGGACAATTGTGGATAAAATTAAACAGAGGCCTTCCGTGCATAGGTACAAATTTCTACATATGTATAGATAGATAACTTATTTCAACCTTGTCATGACAATAGTATTGAATATAAATTGAAGATTTACATTTAAAAAAGGGATCAAGCAAGTGGACAAAAAGATAAAGAGAGATAAAGTTTAAAAACGCACTAATTTAAGAACTCACCAAGTATGTGCGCCCGGTAGCCCTAATATCAGTTGACCTAATTCCCAATAATTGCATACACAGAACATTTCATCTGATTTCAAGCCAGGATAAAGGTGATATCTCAAATCTTATCTTTTTCAGGGAAACTGTCTCCTTTCCAGATATTTCTTTGGAAACTGTATAATGAGCCTAAGTTAGCTTAATCCGTGAAGGCGTTGTCTCTTCCTTGGGATGAAAAAGAAATTCTGTTATAACAGAACAAGCTGTCAAGTACGGTGAATTCATCGCCAACGCTGTATGTAGCAAGGCAGGGTTCACTCAACTTTAATGGTATATTGCCATCCCGACAAATGAAGTTGTAGTGGAGTGTTAGGCCAGGCTAACGCAGAACGTATATGGACGACATGCGGTACGGTACCGTACCGGTAGACTTGTTGACCTGGTAGGCCTACGTTAGGCTATCGTCCATATATCCTAACCTCTATAGTATACCAGGCCTTCATGCAAAAAGATTTCTTTCTTGTTTGAAACTAATATTATAACATGAAAACATGGAATTAAAACATGTTCTTGTAAATACTGAGTGGTAACAACACGACATTCCGGTCATTTGAGTTTGTTTTCATCGAACGCTCTTTTGAGAAGCTCCAAATACTCATTTCCCATCCCTATTTCTTTTAAATTTAAGACTCACTCACAGTATTATGCTTAAAATTACCAAATCAATAGAACAACTTGCCTTCTTATGTAGAGTCCGCAAGAACAAAAAATCGGCCTCAACTTCATCGTTTCCAACGCTTCTCAAATGCGCTCCGTGACGATCGACGGGCTGAGTTGCAAGTCGCATGAACGGCTTCACTTTTGAGGCACACGAAATGCGGGAGAAGCGCTATCCAGTTTTCTTTTTACATCAGTGCCTATACCTTACAATAGGAAAAGTTTGACGGGATATTTTAAGAACATCACCGAGTTTTGCTACGTAAGTCTGAGCGAATTCAATTTAAGCAAAACAATTGAACTGAAAAAACAAGTAAGCATTCCCTGCAGTCTGTTGTTTACAATTTACACCTCTATTTTGGTAAATTCTGCTTAATTTATTGATTATATGGAAAAAACCGTTAGGCAATTAATGAGGGTGCCCGGTTATCTTAATCAGTAAATCGTTGGGAATACGCTTCGAGCTACGCATCTGATAGTCATGACGCAGATCCGAATGCCGTCAGGTATGCGAGAGGTCTGCTGGTCGCCTCGTCGGTGCACGATGGTTCACGTAAGCCCTGCTTACGGCTTCCTCCACCAACCAGGTCTATGCAGAGGAAAAACGAGAAATATGATGAGCCAAAAAACTTTCGCCCAATTCGGAACTGGTATCTGCACCAGAGGTCGTAGTTCGTAATAGGATTGAGCTGTATACTCGGTTTTCCTCCTAAAAATGAGAATCCTATCCTATCACAATTCATACCTTCAAATAATTTACAAACATATACCCACAAAAATTAAATATCAAAATACTAAATCGGTGACGTGTTTACAATCAGCCTGAAAATAAATCTGTCTAAACGAGATTCTAAATTTGTATTGTAACGTCATCATAAACAATACAGTGGCAGGCTTCCAGCGCTCGGATAAAGGACTATTATTAACAGAATATGTTGGTAGGAATTTTGTCCGTTACCACCGACCATATAATTATTTGTTCACGCAACTCCCGCCACCCATGGGCGCAACAAGTGGACTTTCTTAATAAAGAATACAAGTCAACAACAATGCTTATCGGCGGACCCAGGAGGACGCCGTATCGAACACAGCAATTCACCTTCTGATCGATATTGTTATATAGAGGCATCGCCTCACCACATAAAAAGTTGGACATTAGTACTTTTAATAATTACCCGTCGATTGATAATTATTTTTACGTTATTTTATCATGCCTAGGAACCGTACCCAATCATCGCCGAATAATTTTAATCTTTTAATTCCAATTCAAATGTATTGGGTGGGCAACAAAATAAAAGACTATGTCTCTTAGCGAATTTTGGGAGCATGTCCCAGAGGGTTGATTTGTTTCGACCGAAACCGGTTTCGTGCCGAGGGTATAACTGTCTTGTTTGCTATGTAGAATCACGTTGTTTAAGGGGGAAATTAGGAAAATTCAGCTAGGCAGAGTTGCGCCAATTATTACTCGACATTTTTTTCTGTTTCGTCGTTTGAACGCGTTCGCGAGTCGCCCAATGATAGTTGCCGAGGTCAACGCCCATCTGTCATCTTAGATAAAATTCGATCGGTTACAAACGTCCGCATTCCCAGTATTGGCGACGAATATCGCAAGATAATGTTTTTCCACCATTTACCGCTTAATATTACGTCTGTTTTGTTGGTTCAGATAAACGATAATAGCAACCAATAAGCTCATCGCTCAGATAGTATTTACGATAGGACCTCTCGATCATGTACGGATAAATCTCGGCCATGCGCATCGCATTCTCAAGTCCCAACTGATGCTGAATCAGGGATGGAAAAGAAGTTTTCGGACATGGTCCGTAATTTTGCATCACTTCAGATTGATGTCAATAATCTTCAACGTATAATCCCGTACTCAACCTATGAATAATACTCCTCGCAATGTTGAGTATTGCTGTCACATTTGGGGCAGTGCCACTGCCACTTTTCTTGCCATGCCCCACCGCATTCAACGAAGTGTGATAAATATGATTTGCCCCAAACTTTCTTCCGGTCTGCAAAGTTTGCCGCACCGCCGCAACGTTGCCTCACTCCGTTTATTTTACCGATACTATAGTGGTCTTCGTTCAAGGGAGCTTTCTGCTCTTGTTCCTCGCTGTAATCGGTCAACATGATTGGCTACCAATTCGCACGTAATCACTGTGAAGGTCTGAACTTTGGAATTCTTTTCTTTCTCGCTGCTTTCCTGATTATGTTGATTTACAAGGATTTAAAACTCGCGGTAATAGACAGCTATCAGGGATGGGGATTCCTTAGTCCCTATTGCTGCATTTCATGTAGCTCTATGCACTTTAGTGGCTTCCGGAGAATTTTCAAGTATGATTTGTCTCCTGTGGCCTTGCTCTGAGCGAATTTTGATAAAAAAAATATCGGCACCACAATCAAATAATACTCGTCCTCAGCATCAGAGGTTTATTAACAATTATTAACAGAGTTCGAGAAATTGTCACAGCAATCAGTATTGTTTTTACCACCAAGGAAAGTTGTAGCGATAGCGGTGTTCCCACGTGAAAACTTTCGGATGCGTGTGATATACTGTTAGCTAATGCTATTCATCGGAAATTGTGCGGCGGGGAAGAAATTTTTTTACAAGTAAATGTCTGCACATCATATACGCAATACTCTCACAGGCCTTTTCGCGAGCAGACATTTGAAGTGGGCTATACTTTCTCCCAAAATAGTATCTTCCTCTTTTAATTACATAGACATAGTGTATTCCGAACTCTTCAAACCTAAATATATTTCTGAGCCATTCTAATGCTAGGTATGTTTGAAAGATTCGATTTTCATTTTTTAGCTTTCATGATTTTAGATCTTCCACCAGCTGCACCTGTTCGACGTAGATTCCCATCTTTAAAGTCAAGTGTTCAAACTGTTCTGCAAGTGTAGCCTACTATCAGGGTCCGATACAACAACACACTTGGCCTATCAGCTTATATTATGATATCATCATCAAACATTCTTATTATCATACTAACCAGAGGAGCCAATTGTGCAACCAATTCTGTATTGTTTGCGCCCCACGAGTTAGGATAGCTCACTTCTCGTGGGGAAATGATATAAACTTTTGCAAATGCGGTACTAAACCTCACTAGACTCAAAAATATTCAACCTCCACGAGCGAGCGAGTTTTGCTTAAACGATATTATTTTCAAACCTTTGAACAAAATCAAACAAAGTCCGGCACTTTTCACATTGGAACACCGCTATTGTTGCAACTTTCCTTGGCAGCGCACTCTACACCATAGTTACGATACATTTGGCGACGTGGCGCACCAACCGTAAAAATTGCAATGTAAGCATGTTAAAATTTAGATTCTTACAATCGTGCAAGAGCATATCTAAATGTGGAGTTGACACTGAATGCCATATAGCGCTCTCACTTGTGCAAGTGTAGATTTAGGATGATGCGCTTTTTTGATGAAATGGAGAAGAACAAATTTAACTAAATGTGCAAACGTGCGTGTGTAGGTTTAGCTAAATGTATACATGCTGATTTAGCTAAATGTACAATTGGTGGTTTACTAAATATATAATTAGTTAATGTGCTTGTCTGCAGCTGGAATGACAGATTTATTTTAAATGTACAAAATAGGATTCAGATTAAACGGGCAACAAGCGAAGATATAAAACAACATATTTAAATTATTTGCCGAAGTGCAACCAACTTTTACGTAAATGTGATATTACATATTTATCAAATGTCCGATGCCGAGGTTAAAATGTAGCGGTTGCGGGTGAATATTATTTTACATTTGGTGCCCGGCGTAAAATTGCAGATTTGTGTAAATATTTTTTTACTTTCGGCACCCCATAGTGCTATAACTCTCATCATCACTGTTATGAAATTTCTCTCCATTTTCCCTAACAACCGTTTTCTGAAAAATTACCATACAGAATTTTGACTGTGATTGGGAAATTACATAGAACGAGTCGGAAAATTAGACTAGCATTATCGAGCTGGAAAAATAATATCGAAATATGTTTTGACCAATATGGTCCCAATAAATGAACTTACTCTTCAATAGAATAGCGTTGTTGTGCTAAAATTTAAATTTACAAGCGTTAATGCGAGAAAAATAATACTATGACGTGAAAGATTATGTGTATTTTGCAAGTAATAGTGTTCCCTTTTTGTTACTGTACTCAGAAAAAGGAGATTGACAAATATTTTGTGACATTCACTGAAGTGTTTAGGAACTTTTGCTGCACTTAAATAGTAATCTTAGAGAAATTATACACATTACCATATCTAAGGGACTAGGCTTGAACGTAGATTGAATGTGTCGAAGACGAGTCAAGTGCTGTCGAGTTATTCTCTACTTGATGGAAGACAATGGCATGAGATACTTAAAGAATATTTAGTATTTCGCATGTTACGTAGACTATAATGTGAAAAAAAGGCTCTTCAATTCGTAATCACTATATTTATATTCGACCAAGCGTTCTCATAATGTGAGAACTGGGGTTTGATAACAAATTGATTATATTATGCGATTTTGGTAGGAGTCTGTGACGCAGGATTTTTGTTCACATTAACCTAAAGTTCGTCATAGTATACAAACGCTTCGTGCAACTCACTTCACTTGAATATAAGTGCATCTTCCAACGCAAAATACTTTTATATGAGTGTTATTGAAGCAGATGTCACTTTTCAATACGTTTGGCGAAATATTGTTAACATGAGTAAACATTGCACTTCGGTAATTTCGGAAAACCACCAACAGATCTTGCAAGAAAACAACACTTATGGGAAGCAAGATACGTTTTCGTCTTGTGCGTCTGTGCGAGATCGAGATCAAGTTATAGAAGAAGCAATAGAAACGTTGTCAGGAATCGGAAGGAATGATTCAACATTGAAGGATATCGACTGGGGAAGTGGTAAACAAACATTCAGATTACTATTTAATTATATGACAAAAAATTAGATAAAAATTTTAGTAAATTTAAAATTTTCAGCCCCGAAGACTTTGCCGAGGTTATTTGGTCACTGGCAGCTGAACCGAGGGACATGCCCTCTCAGTTTTGAGAAGAGAACAGTCAATATTTTTGCAGTTTATAAAAAGTAGCATATTTTTCGCGCGTCTTCAACGAGCTCCTTTTAACAAAAATTTAACTTGCAAATTTTTATTCCCCCTCCCAAGATTTAACATTCGCCAATGGTTTTTTATTCCCCCTACCAAGATTTGACACCCGCCGATGGTTTTGGTGCTGACGCCATCATATCGGACAAAATAATAATTTTGCATAAATTTAAGATAGACGAAAAACGAATGGTTACACCGAAGTGTATTGGGCTTGAACTTGAAAATTTCTCGAGCATAAGATTTCTTGTATATAAATTTACATGAGCATGATATATGTAATGATTTATACGAGGAGTTAAAATAATTGCTCAAATATTTTCGGTTCAAGTTCTCTGCTTATTGGAAGCAATTCGTTCATTTGAAAAAGGTTTTTTAATACTTTTCTAGAATCAAATTTGGAAAGTTCCGAATTCAATCGTCCGATGAATATGATGACCTACCAGCACTCGATGGGATCATGCACAGAATCAAAAATTGAGCAGATTCATGCGGAAGAAAACGTTGGTAGGGATGAGTTAAAATCGGGGATCAGCATCAACAATGCTACATTTGAACATGACGCTAAACAAAGTCTTTCAAATAATGTTTCAAATTCATCACCAGTCGACAGCATTGTTGATCAACAAATGTCGAGTTGTGATGCAAATCCAATCCCGCAAACATCCACTACATCTATTCGAGGAAATGTCGAACAAGGTCTAACAAATTCCGAAAGCAAAGACATAAAATTGAAGGGCTTGAAGAAGGCGTGGCCAAAATTGCCGGGGGGTTTTCGAATAAAACCAGGTAACATTTCAGGATCGTCGACGCCACGGACTTATTCCAAATCTAATACGCCCAGAGAAGGAACTCGGATAGTGAAAGAGATACAGGAACCCCAGAGCTTGTTGCACGGAAAAGAGGTATTTCGACAGTTTTTCCGCCTTCTAATCACGAAGTATTATTAAAATGAATCACGCGACATACATTGTTCATTTCTGACTATGGCTTTACTAAATAAAGATTCTAAGTAAACTTAACCCTCGCAAAAAATTCAATACATCGCGATTTTATTCTACGGAATTTCGTATCACATAAAGCAACGAATAAATGCAATAGTTTTTAGCACATAACGTACATCTTTTTTATTTCAAAACGACAGGTCATTCCCAAATTTTCAAAACGAAAGTCTAAACCTAATGAAGTGAGCACAGTGGATCTTCATTGCAATTCATCGAAAACGATTTCAAAAAATGACGCGATTCAAAATACTGGTACGTAATGTCTATTTACAAGTCCTTCCATTGTGATGTATTACCGATAATTATCTTTGCTAAATAAGTTCTGTTATATTGAAACACGGGACCCATTTTCGTCAAAAGGTCATAATAATATCGGTATTATTGCTATATATAAAACATAACACATCATTTGGCATCGAAAAATTAGTTGATGTATAAGTAAACCTACATTACCAATCATGTTCCTGTATTTATATGTTGGTAGTAGTCCCCATTCCTAGCTTACCATACCATACCGACTTTCTGTATCATTCAATCTTTAGCTTTCCGCAAAGAAGAAGTTGTACAACTCTCGTTTGAAGGATCGTATTCGTGTCGTCTTCTAAGAAAGGAAAAGAATGTTGGCGCAAAGATTCATAGGTGACTTCATGTCTCATTTTGTCATTCGTTCGAGTGGATCACTCGAACCGCTTTTCTCGGCAAAATAAGGTCTCTTCACGCGTCGTCTCGGGAATAACGTTAACGTTTTTGAGAATATTTTCCTACATCTGAGATTCTGTAAATGAAAAAATCAATTCTTTTATCATGTAGAATGACAACAATAACTTGCGGAGAAAACGGCGTCACCTACAGCTGCGTATTATTTTTTTCTGCTTCGCCTCATTTTTATTTGGTTTCAACATCTAAAAGGGATAGATTTTATCTCAAAATATCTTGAATGTGCTGCCTACCACCCTTCAGGCTAGTTTTCAAAAACACGGCTGTCAGAAATATCGGATTAGAGGATACTGATATTCGCATAAAATCCCTTGAAAAAAATCGCAATGGGCGATGACGGACATAGAAAGAAATTCGTGGAGTAATGATAAATTTCCAGGCTACGAAAGACACAAACTAAAACGTTATATATTTTTCATTATTGTTCTGAATATCGCAGAGAACGCAAAAAGCGAGAAAAAGAACTAGGAGTGCCTAAAATAGTTGCTCTTGTGGGACGAAAAGAAATCAAAGGAATTTCGAGAGAATCAACTGCAAGCAGAATAACCTCGAAAATTCGATCGCGTAAAAATTCTGTTGTCGATTTTTTCCAACGAAGACTAAGTGTTGATAACCTGGGATCTAAACACCTGAGGAATCTCGAATCTCTAGCAGGTGAGATTTTATTTCTCTCAATACGAATATTGTATTTATTAATATGAATGATGTTTTATCTATAAACTTAATGGGATTTAGGATTGAATCAATGTCTTTGGATAGCTGCGAATATTTAAAATTTCGTTACATTTCCGTTCGGTCCTGTTTAAATTAATGGATGGCAGTGACCGCTTGTAGACGGACAGGGTTGATGTTGTTGAAAAGATATCAGTTTTCTTGCAGGAACCACCAATCGGTTGGCCTTTATTAAGCGTGGATCAACGATGAATCGCACCCGGAAGGAGCGGTCCATCTTTGACCTATGCCTGACAAAATAATAATTTACGGTTTGGGTATATTTACATTATTCAACCAAAAGCATGAACTTTTCATTTTATCTCGATAGGCAAACGTCAAAATGACAGGAAAACTTCGGCGGCATCTTCGACTCCGAAAATTGAGCTTCATATTCCCATATTTGATGAAACTTCGGACGAAGATACCGACGATAATAAACCAAATATAGAATCATTCAAGAATACCTTAGGTATGAACAAACAAAGCAAAGAAACGGACAAGGTACAAATATAAATTGATGACTTGTCAGATTTTTTTTATTTTATTCTGAAGACGGGACATCATACAGACAATTGAAGCCATGCAGGCGAGAGCTTGAGAATGGTTATAGCGTATAAGTGTCATAAGATAAAATTATGGGGGAAGAAGTTTATTTCGCCAGCAACCATGTAAGATACCACTGACTGCACTATATTATAGCGGTTTTTCGTGTGGGAGGTTTTCCGCTTTTATTGCTGTTGCTGAGTATTAAATTTATAGCAGCGGTTTGCTATATATGACTGCCAGTTAGTACCTTTCAGGATCTGCTATTGGCCTCGCTTTTAGTAAATTTCAAGTGAGTAATTTGTTGAAAAAACGTCATAACCATGGCGTTGATAACAATACTCGCGCTTTAGCCAACTATACTTTTGAGTCTGTTTTTATTTTTAGCTAGGGAAGACAACAGTGAATTTGACCAAAATGACCCCACAATTGGATGGCGAGATTGCGACAGATGCAACGCACAATATACTGCAATATGGGACAATTAATAAAAGAATTGAAGAATTAAAAAGATTAAAACGAAGTAAAAGAAAAACAAGGGTGAGACGGAATCAGAATTTTTTTTGTCAAGCATGAGCCACAGATGGATCGCGCTTTGGCAGCGTGATCCAATAGTGACTCATACTTATCAAAGCTTATTTGGAAAAAAATATTTCTGACTGGGGTTACCTTGTTATATGTTCTTTTTTTTTCTAAAAATATTTTTAGGCGATTCAATGCCAAGAGTTGATACTTTTACAACCTGTAAGTATCGATAGACCTAGAAACAGGCCATGTAGGAGGAGGTCTTTATATTTCAAACGGCATTTCCACTAAACAATATTACTAAATGATATTAAATTTTCCCATATAAAAATAATGTTCCTCTCAAGATGTATATCATTTTCAGGCGTTTGGAACGAATAATCTACAAATAAACGTTGAATTACAAGAAGAGGAAGTGGATATATCTGCCGAAAAAACATACAAGAAGTCAATTCCGAAAATACAGAAGTTCACAAAGAAGGTTCCCCAAAACAACATGGTTTCTCGAACAAAAATGGAACATTTGAAGAAGGCAAGTAATGATTTAAGCAATCGAAAAATTACGTTTGTGAAAACCGTATATTCTCTGTTGTAATATTGATTATTAATAAAATTATTTTGTGTAAAGTATGGATCACTCCCAAATGGCGCGACTACCAATGTGACCTACCAATGCTCTATAATATAAAATGTCCGATGGGAATAATTATTTGTCAGCTTGAGTCCAGATTTTTCGAATATTCGTTTTTGTTTATTATAGACCTAATACGCTTGTTTTTGAGGCTAACAAGTAATTAACTGTTTAACCTATTGGCTAATATATTTATCAGTGACTTATACTCACGATCCATCAGTGACTTATACTTAGCAAAATACGATTTATGAAAATATTTTTAATTGAGTTGATTGTTTTTTTGCGCTAAACGATTACTACAATAAACTAAATATTGTCCACATTTCAGATTTCTCGAACTACCAGCCCCGGACTAGAAAAATACACCAGCAGCCAATGTGCCTTTATAACAGCAGACACTCATTCTTCAAGGCTCAATCTCTCAGATTCACAAAGACATGCTTCTAACTTGAATGTTCTGCCCTCGTGGCAAAACACGAAAGTAACGCAAACCAAATCAGGTAGAGCGGATACTCGCGACAGAGGTGTAGTGCAGTGGACTGATGAATGTGGGAACTTGTGTCAAGTGCAGAATAATCATGGAAAATATGGAGATATAACTTTAAAACCTAAACCAAATTCCCATGAAAGCTTTTCTGCAGAAAACCAACGCTTGTGTGAATCAGCGACTCCTCGGGATGACCTGAATCCTGCGAAAGATCCCCTCAGTCCAAGAAGTATACGAAAGAAAAAAGACGCTTCAGCGCAGGTCTGGGCGGGAATTTCGAACACGCCCGTTCCGAAAAATGAGAACGAAGAACTAAGAAAACCAGAAGGTTGTTTGATATATGTTAATGAATATGGAATAAAGAGACGTTTTCCTTTGTTATTTCCGCGCCTTGTTTTGCCTGTAGATGCAAACTAATTTTTGCCTCTGTTTAAAAAATGCAGGTGCGATCCACCAATGGTCTAAGCGACACAAAAGGTTGCATGAACTTTTTTGAATTGGGATAGCATTTAGAGGTCTGAAGTTTATTTCCCATTCCACGTGATAATTTTACCGATTAACAGCTCAACCATTTGCACTTTTGCGACAGTTCATTCATGCTTTCGACATCGTGAAATATTGATGTCGTCTGCGTGTTTGTCGGTTTTGTCTTCCATGAACTCAATTGTTCGGATTAGCACTACGTATCGATTATTTCATTATATTCTTGTTGTATGCTTATTAGTTGGCATGTTTTTTACCTGATTATGTTGACGAAATATTGTTACTTGGTTGTTATTTTCCATTCCAAATTTGCCTTAAAATTACTACATAAGAGGGACTAATGCAAATAGTAAGGTCAGAACTGATGGTATTTTGTAACAGAAAGTAATTATCAAGAGGTATTTTCGAGGTGATTCGTCAAATTTTCGCAACAGTAAAATAGATTTCAAGGCAGATGAAATACAATTTTTGTCAAATTCTAACCAAGAATGGGCCGTATAATCTGAAATTTTCACTGACGGAACTATATTTTAGATGTTGGTATAAGTTACTGATCACGCCATTGAGACTTTTCCCTTCGGTGGCACCTTTGAAAAAGTTAAATTATATTTCTTTTTATTGATAGGCATCAAGTTGTGATATTTTTGATAGAATTTCCGGTCACATTTTAAAAAGTTAGTTTGGGCTAGCTCAGTTTTAAGTAGTTTAAATTTTTGAAAATATTTAAAACACGCGTATGTACATCGATATTCTGCCAGAAAAGCGCAGGTATAATGGAGTATTTATATTGCTCGAAATTTAAGTTTTTACCCTGATGTAAAATAACGCTAATTTTGAGAGCATTGAAGCGGCTCGAAGCGCCAAGAATACACCTCGGAAACCTCGCTTCATTTTATCAGATTCATTTTAACTAGTCAGGCGAGACGAGCGCGAAGTAGATGGATCTAGTCAGCTGATATAATACAACCCTGTTCATTAACTTATAACAACAATCAAAAGCTCAACGTCAACTCTCACATGACAGAAGCGACATGTGTCCGGGTCGGTGGACTTGATTAAAAAGCTATGTGAAATGCAGGCTGCGTTCCTCGTGTACTTTTTGCATGAAAAGGAAGGATATTCTTGTGCCAATATAAAGAAACTGATCAGGGATGAGTGCAGGTCACAGGTGTTTTTTACTTGAAAATATTTATACTGCCATCGATAATTTTTTTAGGAGCACTTCATTTGAGTGTATAGCCGTCGGCAAGACACTATGACAGGAGCCATAGTAATTGTTTTTTTTTCTAGGTTTGTTTTATTTTACCCTTTCGTTTTACGCAAGCTCAATGCTCTGCACGCATTTCCTTACGTTTTCCAATGAAACAGAGCGGTTTGCTATGAAAGCTAACGCAGAGTGCTCGTTTCAGCTTTTACTTTTGTACTTTGGAGGCATGTGAAAACGATTAACGAAAAACAATGCAGGCGTGTATTGCCGTTTTTATTTTATGACCCGAAACGTAATGCAACGCCTTGGTCAAACAACTTTACGTGTATTGTAACCTTTACTTGTGATGTCGTGCTCTTTATTCACGTTTAGTGACGAAAATAAAATTGTCCCTCTCTTGCTTACCCTCTGCTGTCTCCTTACCCCTTACCAATGTCTGCAGGCAATCAATTCACATAACAAGCAAATTTTTTTGCCCTGCTTTAACCACAAAATGATCGGAGTGATCCATCTATGGCCCAGTCTCAACAACACGTTACTAGGAATAATGTGTTCTAATTGTTGTGCACATACAAGTTTGACTGACCATAATTATTGTCCACAATGACACAGCCATCGGTATACGTGACAGAACCATGAGAAGTTCTTCGACATTATTATTACAAATATTTCTATATAGTCATCCCAAAAAGAGTGGTCGTCGGCCTTTTCGGAATTTTTTGTTTCTCCTATAAATATTCTACACGCCACTATTTTAAATATAAGTTGGCTGACAACGTTAATGGTTAACGTAGCTTGATTTGGAACATCTAACATTGCGTATTACCTCTAAGAGAATCTAGAAATAATCCGACATTTTAAGGTGTTTCGAACATGGCGTTAATAAATTTGGGCTTCGTGCTGGTACAAGAGGTTTACCAATGTTGTGTCCGTCTCACAAAAGTACCTCATTATACGTAAAATGCAGTTTAGTTTAAGATACCTCAAGATGCTTGAAAAATTGATATTGATAGATACATGCAAAGGTTGGGTGATTTTTTCTTTGTGTTTCATAACATGTAATATACGTTCCTAATGACGTTACTAATATTTTCTATTAAAAATTCTGGCTTGTTTATTCCTGATTCTATCCTCATGTTTACGCCCTAACGGTCAATCAAATAGGAATAAGATAGTCAAAAATTTGATTTTGTTAAGCATGGGCCACTGATGGATCTCGCCTATAAGGCGCGATCCTTTAGTGGCTCATGCTTAGAGAACAGACCGTTTTAAACTAGAATAATGTAATGTACGGAGGACCCGGCTAGCGTTAGGAATTTATATAAGAAACCGCGTAGAGAGATTTTAGACGCACCCACGCGTGTAGGTTTATTTATGCTAAAGTTTGTATTGAGGAAGGCTGTATATAAGTTTAAGCGGTAACAGCATTGAATCAAGGTAATGCGTCGTATAATTGTTGAAGCCGAGTCGTCAAAGGCTGACATGAGAAGCGTTTGAAAATAATATAAAAGTTATTTTATTTAAAAAGGTGAGTCACGTTTAAAGATAATTTTGCAATAAAAAACAAACAAATTACTTGGAAATTCATTACTTTATTTTTTAGAGTATTTCTTTTTCCGACTACTTTGCACTTCGAAATTATTGTGATTTCGAGTATATTTGAACCACTAGGATAAAAGTCAGAATTTGGAAAATTCTGCTGATTGCTGCCTGAGTCACTGATTAATCTTGCCGCCAAGGTTAAATTCATGGTTAATTTCTAAATTTATCGTATTTCATATAAGCAGTGGAAGGGTAATTTTCTAATAAAAAATATATATTATATTATCAGCAGGTGATGAAATTAGGTGCAAATAAAATTTGATGATTGGTGTATGAGATTTGTCGCCAAATCGGTTTTATTAATGTATCTAGTTAATTGCAACTCAAATTGTGCGATCTATCAGTGGTACACACTAAACGTATGTAGATGTGATTATGTTTTCTGTTGCAACTATGGATATCTTTTCGAAAATGGTGGCAGGAGACTGGCAATGACAGAACTGTACATAAACGACTCAATGAGTATCCATTAGAATAACGATTTATTTCCCTGGCATGCTTCGGATAGATTCGAATTACCAGTGATTCGAATCATTTGATATTCTAAGAATTAGTTGCGGCCCTTTCAGTGCGTCCCATACAACAATTCTAATTAAGAATTTTTATTTTGTCAAGTATGAGCCACAGACGGACCACGCTTGAGAGGCGTGTTCCGTCAGTGACTCATGCTTTAACAAAACATGCTACGACAATGTTTTTTCAACATGGATACCTACCATGTGAATCGGACGAATTCTCCCTAACTGTTGAATGTACCGTGGTCTATTAAATGTTACTAAATGACGTTATACAAGAGCGCTAGACAACATTTACTCATCAAACTTTAATTACCGTTGTTAAGTGTACTTTACAATCAACAAAAGAATAGAACGAGAGTGTCTGATGTCAGCGAAAGTGAGGGCTGTCTGTTAGTTTTGTGCTTGAACCAAGCGGAGCAAATGAAGTAAAACTTAGATACTTAAAGAACAGAATACCAATTATGCTCCAATGTATAAAGTTTCATTTTTTTCAGACATGCGCCTCAGAGTGATGGCTGATCAGCACGAAATTCACCAGCGACTAGGAGAGGCCAAAATCGAATATCTTTTCATTTCAGAATCTAATCGAATAATTTTCTTTAGTCGAATCGTATAATCGAACCAGAAGTTGTATAATAAGAAAACAAAAATATCCTTTTATCAGGCTTTAATTTACCGGAAAATTCACACGTATTTTTGAAAAACAAAATAACATTTTATTGATTTCGAATTGTTGCAGGAATTCAATCGAATAATTTATGATTCGATTATTGTAAAACGAATGTTTTGGACCCGTTGCTTGTGAAGATAATATCCAATCAGACATTTCGTTTTTGTACACTTATTTCAACATCACCAAGTCAAATTATTGTCAAGGATTTTTCAGCTACGATTTTTCAGCAGACGACATCAATATTCCACGACGTTGAAAGCATGAATGAACTGTCGCAAAAGTGAAAAAGGTTGAGCTGTTAATCGGTAGAATTATCCCATGGAATGGGGAATGAACCTTTTTTGTGACAGTGTGGAAACATTTAGAAATAGCGTAAAGTCTATCAACCGGCTATCCACGCTTCGTGTAACAAGTAACACCTTCAAATTTCAAATTATTTCCACAAAAGCGTGATATTCACACTACATAGTAGCTTTCAAAATTGATTGATCCCTTCGAAACATTTTGACGTCGAGTTAAAATAGTAAAATATTTCTGAATCATAAAATTTTAGAATGATATATTTTTGACCAAAGGTCCACAAGTATATTAGTTAAAAAAGTCAAACATTTTCACGATTTGTAGTGTTAGAAAACATAACGTGATTACACTATTTCATCTGATCGATTGGAAACTATTGATAACGTTACTTAAATAACTTTCGCAAATGTCACGTGTCATTACATAAGGATTTGTGTATGGAAGCCAAATCAGAAAGTTTTTCTCAAGCATGAGCCACTAATTGTATGCGACTTAGGGGTGCGTCCCATTAGTGGCCGATGCTTGACAAAATATATATCTCACCGAATGTTTTTTGACTGAGGAATAGTGTGTCATTTATGTATGAAACATATATGTTCCAACTCACAAACCTTTACCATGACAATATATTGCAAATAACTGGCAATTACGAAGGCTTATACTTTCCTTTTGAAAGAAACAGCTCATGCCCTCAGGCTGCTATGTATTATGCCTTTCTTTTCTTGAATTGGCAAATTCAATATTCGCCTGACTTAACGACTGGTCAGTGCCGGTAAGATTAAGATTAAAATCCACCCTATTATTTTATTGAAATACATAAGTAAATGAGCTTAATGAACAGCCTGGTAGGATTGATATTGAAATTGATTAACCAGTCGATTACAGCATGACCAGCGCAAGTAACGTTTACATTATGATGCTCATGTGTAGGGCATTTGAAATATATTTTAGTTTTAGCATGTTCCAGTTTTAGTATCATTGCATTCTGAGTTTCAATCTAGTGTTTGGCATAGTTTAATTTCAGTTCAGACTCGAGTTCAGTGAAATGTTAACTATGATTGTATGTAATTTTATCAGAATTAAAAATAGAAATACTGAAAGGATAAGGCACAATAGTATTTCGCAAACATGCACAGATAATACTATTGCAACAGGTGTACTGTACAGGTTGGCTGTTTCTGGTTTTTTAATGGTCACGTATTTGAGTGGATCGCCCTGAACGAGGCTCTGTACCAGCGACCATTCAAAAACTAATAGCGAACAGGGTCAATGTTGTTGGAAAGATTTGACCTCTTTTGTTCAGCCATACCCACCCGGATATATCCCCTAAATCCCAAAATATGAATAAGATAAATCGTCCAAAAAGGACGAATTCTCCTGATTCCTTGTTTAAATTAAGTGACTGTTTTACAAACTGCTCGTAATAGAATTTAATATTTCTGAAATTTGCTTCAAGAAAAGAATTTAACACAGTGATATCTTGAGTTTGTATAATTTATAAGTTTTAATATACTAATAAGTTTTCTTCGGGGTATTTATTACTTACAACGTTGTACATCTTTCATTAAGAGCAAGTAACTCTGATTTATATTTTTCCAATGTTTTAAGCGTTTTTATTATAAATTTAGCATGAAAACGATAGGTTATGGACTTGTACAAATTCCTATTGTTACTCGATACAGAATATTATGTATAAAGAGATCTCTGGCAGGTGGAGTAACAAGCACGGGATGGCAACAGATTGTAAGTACGCACGAGATTTGTAACTACAGCTAGGACTGGACAAAACCAAATCGCTAATTTCGCCAAAAATAACAAATGCCCCGTTTTTACTATTGATATTTGCTTCATTGTTAAAATATTGAAATCTAAATTTGTTGTTTATGGTTTATCCAGTCAGAAAAATTGATGCGAAAATCTTTTGTTAGGCATAAGTCACTTATGGTTCACGCCGTCAGGGGTATAGGCCTGATTGGTTATGGCGGATTCACGACGACTGCTTCGAATCACCGAATTGCCTAAACCCTGACTACACCCAAACTATTGTCCAAAAATAATACAACCTACATTGAGCTGATTCCCCATCAGCCAATCGATGAGTCAGCAGTTTTATTTTGTTTGGCGCAATCCCTAACCTAATCATCACATTTTGTTGTAGCTCGCTGCAATTTGAGTGGTCGTCAATCATTTTGGGCGCTGATTCCGGCCTTGCTTAGAGCGAACTCAAATAAAAGAAATCTTCAAATAACTCCGTATTCGGGGCTGTGAAAAGAATAGAATTCTAACAAAGGCAACAGCCGCATGCGAAACATTTTGGATTGCGTTTTCATATTCTTAGGAAAAAATATACATACCGGTATTTGCTTACATCGAAAAGGCGTTTCGGTTCAACTATTTGTGCAAGTGAGTGTCTGTATTCTGGTCGGGAGAATGCTAAATTTTCTTTTAGTCATATATGCAATACTCATCCATCCATAACCCAATTTTGAAGCCGTGAAGTGGGGTTTTAAGATTTATAGCGCAATCTTATATTTTTGTTTGTTCAAGTATGGAACATTGATGGACCGCGCCTTGAAGGCGCGACCCATGAGTGACCCTGACTTGTCAAAACGATTTTGACTTTTTCCCCTAACACGGTAGAGCGATTAAATGTTTGATAAAGCAATAAACATATTTTCATAATCTATTTTTCAGCTTGGTTGCGCACTAAGAATTGTGTTACTGTCATCTTGGGGTCTGAAGTCGATCGATTACACAATACCACAAACAGGTAAAGTGCACTTTAGAACGTACTGATCCTGAGATCTAATAATATTATTCATTAGTTTCATACCGAAATTCACTGATCGCGTTTTCAACTTTAGCGACCGGGTACATTCAAAGAAATACACATTTTTTAAATATGATCTTTTCTGCTCGTTTGATCCTACCCAGATTTTTATACCCTTAGTTAAGTAGTTGAAATGGTTTAATAAGTCAGATTTGTCGGGATACGAACCTGAGACCACAAACTTAGATGGGTCATCGCTCCCGATAATTATCAACCGCACCAACCCAGTCGGAAAGATATTAACAGTTTTTGGTTTGGGATATTTTGATGAGTTCCATTCATCATGTGATACATGTATCCAAAGCGTGGGCCGTTGATGGATCCCACTGCCAAGGCGCTGTCTATTTGTTTCTCATGCTTGACAAAATAAAATTCCGAGTGTGATAAGCGGAAAATATTTTATATAAAACCGAACCTTCATAGTTGCATGAGTATGAGGAGTGTTTTCTGCCCTGAGCGATAGTAAAACTTTATGGTACTTATTTGCTTCATTTACTTTGTTTTTATGGTACGCGGAAAGTACTCTAGTCTAGGTTAATCTAAATCCCGTAGATACATTATATTGTATATAATATAATTGTAATAGGGATTTGAGCGACCGCTTTTCAAACAACACCATTTCAGTCGATGGCTTGTTTATTTAAGGAATAATTTTCCGGCCGATAAGGAGAAAACTCCGTAAATTATTGAAAGGGAATAATTCTGAGAACAGTTCACTAATTATTATAAATTAGAAATAACTATTTTTCTTATTTATCGTTTTGTTTTACTGTGCTTTAATAATGTTGATGTAAATATATATCCAAATGCTACAAATTGTATTGATTTTTCAACGCGACTTACAAAATTCTTTTTTCATATTTTCAAAGGCAACGATGGTTTTATTTTTCACTCCGGATATCTTAATAATAATCTAAAATGTTTATATGTAAATACACAAGAAGCCAAATAATATTTTAAATTTTGTAGTTTTTGAATCACACGAGATTACTACGTGTTTCGTCCATTATGAACGAGTGGTATCGTATTTATACTTATTATATATTGTGTGTTCTAACTAACGTGCTGTCTCCAAATCATTTTCCTCCCAATGACCTCTGTATAATTGTCGAATAATATTTTATTCTTTCAAAGTCAGAATTGATTGATGTGCCGAAAAGATATAATTTGATAATGTATTCTTCCCACGAACATGTTTCATATTTGACTCTAGCTTGGCAATTCTTCTTTTCGTGTCACACGGATGGGATGTGGTGGTGAATCATACTTAAGAAAATATCTGGGGCTAGGTTAATTGTGGAAATATGCCCGGATTGCCGCGAAAGTACTAAAAAAACGTACGATTGGTACAAATACACTAACTTCTAAACACACCAATATCTTTAATATCCTTAGCCTAATTAAAACATTTCCCAAAACTGACTTAGCCAAGTATGAGCTACTGATGCATCGCGCCTCTGAGGCGTGGTCCATCGGTGGCCCATACTTGACAAAATATTCTTTATTATATTTTCAACATTAGCTTATATTTAATGTGCCAAAAACAATGATTAGTAAACTAAGTGAATGCGCTGCAAAAGCTCTCACGCTAATGAAACTGAAAGATCGCCTCAGTTTTTAAGAGGCAATATTTAAAATGCAAGTATGTTGATTGGTATGTTCATATTTATTAATCCAATCCCTTTATTGTGGCAGTCCGATTAGGCATAGTCATTATTAACCTTCAGTAAGCCACTTTTCATGTATAGCTGATATAGATGCAGCATAATTAGGCGGCACACTGGCGTATTTGGGTGTGGGGAGGGCATGGTGTATATTTCATATTGCATTTGACCAGTTGCAGGTCCTGAAATCTCATTAGAAAATCATAGTAAATGTTAAACACTTTACGATCTAACGATATTAATTTTATATATTTGTTTTCAGCTGAAAAAATCATCGGCGTATATGTTGAATTTGGACTTTTATCTCTTCAAGTAGCAAATGGAATTATTATTCTTGTAGGTTTGTGGGCGGTAAGTCATCTGGGAATTCTGTGATGATATATTTTAGCATGGTCCTAAGGCAGGGCGGTAGATTTGTTTTTCTTCGAGTGTGCTAATTGGTAATGCCACTTTCTTGGGATGCACAAAAAGCTTCAAACCATCAACACTATTTCATAGCAGTATTGATGATTTTGAACCTTTTTGTACAGTTTGGATGCTTTCAGCCACGAAGAAAAAGACATTTAAATGCTCTAGCCGCAGAAGCATTAAGAAATATTGCTCATTTGATATATTGTCTTCTGATTGCACGCATTTTCTTCGGGTTTCGAGGAGCAGAGTATATGCCAATCTGCAGCCCGTCCAAGATAAGCGGTCAACAGTATAAAACTGATACTAAAAATGACAATTATTCAGCCTGATACCAATACTGACCAAATTATTGTTCAATAGAAAATGAATTATACGACAAAATGTTATAAGTTGTGATCTTTGTTTGAAACTAGATATTTTTATGATTCAACGCGGGGAGGTTCAACTGATATTTGACTTGATGAGGTCAAACAGGCAGGCATATACCGAAAAGTCACTGACGAATGTCGTCATAGGCTACATTGGTTTTATTTATGTTCGAGGATTATCTGAATAGTTGTTGTACCACAAGTATAAGACAAAACTTATTTAATCTGGATTGATATCCTTGTATTATTAACTTTAAACGTCATTGAACAGAATACCATGGAATAGCATTCGTTAATAATCAATAACTATAAAGTCTGAGTTTCTAATCCGCCTTTTCCGTATTTTAACTAATTTTTTATTTATATTTTTCATTTTTAGAACAATGTATATTTTCTTTATCCGACACTTTTCATCATTCCTGCATGTTTTTTAACCGATATTATTATAAAAGGATCTTGTTATGCAGCGCTTTTTCTAACACCAAAGGTACGTGTGAATTAGTTTTTTTTAAGTTTGGGGAGAAGCATCTTACATATACAATACAGCCGACACCTACTCTAAGCACAGATACTCTACACAATGAAGTTTTTTTTTCTATAACAAAGCACTATAAAATAAAAAAACGGCAATCGAATTGCGTGGATTTAAGTTTAATTTTAAAAGGATATCTTCTAGAACTGTCTATTCGTTGAAATTCACTCCATGAAAAAACAGACTCAGTTTTTAAATTTATCCATTTTTTTATACATGGTAGTTCTACAAATCTGTGGTGTCACTTTAAAAGCCTCTTATTATCTAGCGCTTTTTCGGGTACCACTTCAAACTATGTTTGGTAAAATGCCTTATTGGCCCTTATATGACATCTTTTTACTAGATACTAAACTGTCATGTTTGAGTGAGCAATCACTGAAAATTATAAACCGTTATCCCAATGTAATGCCTATGTGTGGCTCAATCTCCAATAATACATATTCCTACGTTCAGGTCACGTCATTTGGTGTTTTATCATTGGTCGAGGTTTGGTTTCGAGGACTGAGTTCTGTGAGTATTTTTTTTTTAATCTGGATTGCTTATAATTTATTTCAAATTAAATTCGAGCTTCCCTTTCCTGTTCCCTAATAAAATCTTCGAGCGATATATACGTTTGACCATCATCTTCTACCCGTTTTTGCACAAAATTTGTCGCCCGGTCGATCATATGTCATAAATATATCTTTTTCCCAATTTTAGCACACCACATCTTCCCATCGACTGTTTGAGACTTTAGTTTGCTAAATTTTCGTGTGAGATTTTTTTTTTCAAAATTTAGGGAAGTGGAAATTCATTTTAGTTTGAATTTAATGTGAAAGATAATGCTGTAATTTGACGCCTAATCTACTCGCCTGTAAAATAAATTAACGTCTGTCGAACACTGACAATATTTTTAATACATATTTTATCAATTTCTTTCTTTCCCAGATGTACGGATGGATTATCATAATATCATATATTTACTATAAACGGAACGACTGGAAATTAACAGAAGTGAATGTTCAGTTGAATCCTAAAACCCCTGATAGAGTAAGTACAATCGTCAGAAGAACATCATCGAAGTCACCATTTAGTCGAGCTTCGAGTCTTTCCCAGAGAGGAAGACAATCTTTCTTACTTCGTAAGCATTCACAAAAAGGCACCAAAACAGAAAATGGTAATGCGGGACATACTGTCCGAATACCATCTAACACAGCCGGAGATGAAAATATAACTGAATACGACATAGCACTTTTGGATCAAGGTGCAACGAGTCGAAAAGTTCCGGATAATACCCGTGAAGAGAATTCTTCAACAAACAATAATACAACAACAGATTCAGCAAGAGATGGCGAATCTGACATACTCTTAGGTGAATCCGCTATGATGAGTATGAAGCGTATTCCGTCGCAACGTAATAAAAAAGACATTTCCATTCACGGAAGTGACAAAACAGGAAGTATGGCCTCAAAGCCTTTTCTTCCTCCATCGCTACAAAGGTCGCCTCCACCCAGGTATAAAAAGCGTGGTGGGTTTGTTCCAGAGGTGTTGAGAACACCCAGTAGTGTAGAACATTCAAGTAAGCAAGAATCCTTGCCTCCAAATAGACATTCTTCACAAAGATCACACAAAAGTATGGAGTCTGGGACAACAACAACCGCTGCAACGGCGAATACAGTCGAGTTTTCAACATCTGCACGTGAACCTTCAGATAATGACGAGACTGCATTATTACAGCAAAGTATAAAAAAGAAACACAAGTCACAAACCCAGGTAATTTCTTTTAAAAATCAGTTTATGATTTGCGTGGTAGAATTAAAAGTCTTTCACCTTTCTCAATTTCCTTCTAGTTTTGCGGACGTTTCACCGTAGTTTCTAATTCAATATTTATGATTAATGTTTTTTGAAAGTATTCTTTTGTTTCTGTTTTCCACGCACGCATCTAAAATAATTGCATTAAATAAGGTCCTATATTCAATAAATTGATGAAGCCGTGATCGAAAACTAATTTTTTTCCATTGAAATTCATTTCGTGCAAGGCCAGAAGCAGTGTCTAAAAGGAAACAACTAACGTCCACTTAAAAGCAAAGAGCTGCTACAAGATGCAGTACCAGCAACTGCACTCTGAAGGGTAAACATTTTAAACGGAACTTAACTGCTATAGTATAGTGCAGTGAGTGGTCTCTGCCCTGGGCGATGGCAAAATCATCTACAACTTGTTTTTCCCTTTTAGTGGCTTCTTACGAAATGCAGGAAATACGTTGTACCTACTTGCATGATAAGTATGATGCAATTGGGGAAAACAATGTGATTGTCGAATCTCCGTCGCCCAGCGCATATGGCAGGCACTGTGCCCCATTGTAACCGTTCAGCCCTGTTTGAGATGTTTACCAATTTACTTTACATCTATTCCCTAGCGTTATAGCTGGATAACCGCGCATCAAACCAGTCGGAACAATAATATGCGAAAATGTTTGTGACGTATGAATCACTGATGGATCGCGTCGACGACAGAACTTCACGTACGCGAGGCAACAGGAATGTATTAGAATCGCAGCGAATTTTCCCCAAAATACTTGGAATTTATTCGAAGTAGAACTGATTCGAATCGATTCAAAATTTTTGAAAACTCACATCCCAAATGACGAGTTGTGAAAATCTTTTAACGTTCAGCCCCAACTAGTGCATGGGATCAGTGCCAAACCACCCAGTCTACCAAGTCGACCACCAGTGGGAAGAATATCAGCAAAACAAACAAGCACAAAAACATCTGGAAGTTTGCGCATGAACTGGTTCAAGAAGGTACTTTTGTTGTTCGTATTCAATTTCCTGATTTGACATAAATTGTACAATTGCCACAAGTAATCAGGAAAGGTCAACTTTGGTGTTTTGCTGTGAATTGGATTTTTCAGATTAAAAATGCATGAAAATCACAGAATAAGAATTCCCAGAGCAATCTGTAACATTATGTGAAATAAAAATAATAAATCATACTCAATTAGTTGGTATGGTAATGTGAGGCTTTTCATGCGTTTGTGTTTTGCTATGTGCGTTACACATTGATGATGGCATTCTCAATCTTTAAACATTAGAACCTATTGATTTATATGATTCACCTATTGTTTCACGCATAAAAGTTTTTTCATCATGCCTTTAGTGACAGGTCCTAGCTTAACAATTTTCTACTGGCTCAAGCGATCACTCTTTCTTGACTATCATGCATACCGTACCCTGCATCACTTTTCTCAAGTTTGTCTACATTTTGTACCTCAGGTGAAAGATCAACCATCATACGATAGTCCTGTTGCTCTTGGCAAAAAGCATGTTCCGGATCCCGTCCTTGTGTGAAATTTTGATCTTATCTAGTTCAACACTAACAATGACAGTGTAATCTGCTATTCATCAGGTTAGAAGAATATATAACATGGTGACGTATTGTGATGTCGACTTTAATGTGAGACGATAGCCTGCCATGTGCACAACTTGACACTACTAGGATACTGTGTGGAGAATGTCCTTAAAAATGCGGAAATCACTACTGGAAGTTCACCAAAACTGGAATATAGAAGCTTTACATATATGAGAATAATCGACACTAATTAATTAAAATTATTGCAATGTTACGAGACGACGTTGGAAAATCAAAATTATCATCATTGATACCATACTCATGATGATTGTGGTGCCATGTGTGAAAACAATCTCGAGCAGCCCAATCAAAATTTTATTTTGTCACGCATGCGGCACAGATGGATCGCGTCTCATCGACGCGATCCATCAGTGACACATACTTAACAAAACATACTTTACAACAGAACAAGTTTACAACTTTCAAGATCATACATGAGTTGATGGAGATGCGGGGCATGCCTCTGTTTCAATCATTTCTATGCAGTTAGATTTTTTACTTTTCGCGTTTCATAGATTTTAAGCAATATTACGTGAATAAACTATAAAGAGTTGCTCAGTCTGTTGAGTTAGAAAGGGACGTGAGATGGCGTCGACTTAATAGTAAATGTTTTATAGATTTTATAAACTTCAAGTTCACTAGAACAGTTACGTAACACAAATGCACACCTAAAAATAAGCAACTACTCATTTACTGGTGTACTGTAGTAGCGGCGGAAAGATATCAAATCGGGGGGCTCTAAACAATATCCAAACGGTATGCTATGCCATTGGATGTAATTCACTTCCATCTGTCGTTTTAATAACAGTAGCAACTGAAAGATACGGGGTCAAGCTAAAGATTTTGAAAGTGTTTCAAATAATTTGAAAGGGTGGTCTACTTCAGAGACCCCAATCTTACAGAATATCTTTTCAATATTATAGGCTACGCATTTATTTTCGATATACGGATGTAGTCTTTTATCTAGATGTCATGTAAATTATGATGTCATAATGTGCTCTGCGACGGACAATGATATAATTCTAAATAAAGGCGTATTCATTGAATACCGCAACAATACAGTCCCAAAAAATATCGCAGTTCCATGCTCAAAATACACTGCGTGTAGAAGGCGCTCAAAAATTAGATAATTTACTTTTTAAAGCACCTGGAAAATTCTGCGATTATGCTTGTCGGCAAGAGGAGTGCATGGCACTGAACAATCTATCTTCGTCATTGCGGAACCCAATATAAGACCTGATTAGGATGAATTTAAAAGCTACACAATTCAATGCAAGATCGTTATCACCGATTAGAGTGGATCATTTAGATATGGAACCACTTTCATCGAATCCCTACGCTAACCGAATTTATCACCGGAAGTTTTTGATGAGCACAAAAGGATTGGACACAAAAACAGTAGCGTATACGGCAGAATTGGGAGATTCGAGTCAATGACTTGAGCCGCCTCAGCCAAATAACTCGATTCGTACTCGACTTGATAAAATGCAGACGTGACTTGGCCCGGGACCCGGGAAAAAAATTGAGCTCAAGTCTGCAATAACGATTTGAAAAATCACGTTGTCTGACGAAAAACGCACCTTTTCTAGCGTTTCAAACATGCAATGTACCCATCTGTAAAATACATTTGTCTACCCAGTAATGATCAGGTGGTGGCTCTAAGTGGGTAAATAAGAAATGAAAAAGTGGCAAATTAATCTGTCATTGCTCTTGAATAGATTAAGAAATTGATTCCGCTAGCGACCCGTGAATGTATATTTCAACTTGGAAGTACATTGATTCAACTTGACTCGAGACTCTAAATTGAAAATTTTGGTAAGAGTTGGGCTAGACTCGCAAATCGTGTGTTCTCCGTCCCGACTTGGGACTCAAAGTGAAGCGACTGGTTCTCAGCAACGTACGTGGGAGGTCAGTTCGAGACGAATTGTCGTTCATTTTTTAACAATGCTTCCGCAGTGACTTTGTTTACTACGATGCATTCAATGGTTTGTTTTGATTTTATTTCTTATTGCGGCGTTGACAAATTGGTTTATTGCCTCTCTGAACGCGACTAATTAGAAAGCACTTTTTGCTTTATCTAACGAAAAATATTGGTAATGAAAGAGGTTGGGTTAAGCATGGTAGAATGGTAGACAGCTTAAAGTTCACGACGCCTAACTTAAGACCGACTTTGTTTTTGTCGATTCCGGTAATGCGTGTGCTGCCAGAGTATTGAATTGTGCTAGGTAATGTTTTAAGTTTGGCGGCTAAATCAATCTAACTGGGAATTAATACTATTTTATTTTGTAGGGTAGGTTTTTGTAGGCTGTAGCCTATATGCATACATGAAGTAAATAATGTATTCTGGAGCAGTGAGACGATATGTAATGTAACCCATGTAGCCTATATGTTTTCGGTACGAATGAAACTGCGAGTTCTTGATGATTCCTGATAGGAAGCGGACATATTTTGAATGTTTTCAACTGCATGACAGAGCGTGTCGGATGATCAGTCTTGGCCAACAATCTGCCTATCATCTGTAATTGTTATACATGTAAGTAAATACTTTCTATCTATTAAAACATCAACAAATTTATTACTACCACGAAAAAAACAACAGGACGACACAACATAAGATAGAATTAAATCGAAAAAAGTGTTTTATAATAATAAATACCCGGTATATCAGAGCACTAAAAAGATCAGAAAGGGGAATACGAGATCAATCAGAAAATAAAATTTCACTCGGGTTGCCTTCTGAGTTTACTTAGATTGGTTTATAATATTGCAATTTTGTCGCTGAACAAAAACAACACGTTAAGACCACAATACATGTTGGCGTTGCGAGATTACGTTTTTTTCTAGTTTTTTTTATTTACCCAATGCTCTGCATGCAGTTCCTTACATTGACCAATGCAATTGGACGGTTGGCTATGTAACCTTTTTTATTTTGCTACGCTAAACGCAACGCAATGCATCGGTCAGACAACTTCATGTGTATTGTGGCACTTTACTGTATTTGGTAACTACGCTAATAAGCACCCAAGACCGGATTGCGTGTTATTAAATGCAAATAGGTCCAGTGAAGTTTAGTACTATATTCCCGAATGACATAAAAGTATAAGTCATATTTTTCTCATCTCAACCGGAGAGCGCCAATTCTGCAAGCGCTTAGTCGCTTCCAACATGGAAATTTTATGGTAATTGGAAATATGGTACTGAACACCATTAGACCCACAAAGAACCCATCAGTCCACCTTACCATTGAAACGTATTAGGCCTTGGCGAGGCACTTCATCAGTTCCAAACTTTAAACAAAACATGTTTTGGTCTGGCAGAATTGGGCTTATATTCAATACTGTTTTTGTATTTTGAGTGTCAGTGAACAGGTACGTTTTAACCGACTACTCTTATTCGATAACTCTTGACACTTAGTTCTTCGCCGTAACAATTCTTCAATAACATTCCGCATGGCAAAAAAATTCATGGCCGATTCCTTTTTACAAAATGCGAAACTGACCAGCGCAGGGACGCAGTCCTAACGATAGTCGGCAAAAGCAAAGCGGCATCTAATATATATGTTATGGAATGCCGAAGTATGTAACAGCAAATAAAAACTTATGCTTGTCTCACTCTACGCTTTGTTCAGACTGATTTTCTCCTGATGAGAAGTTGTATTACCAAACATTTTTGTTAAGTGAGTCACTGATAAGACGTGCATCTAAGCGCGAGCCATCAGTGGCACATACTTAAAAAAAAAATTTTTAATTTCAGATTTGTTGAAAAAGACGAAGCGAGTTTTATCATCATCGTATACTAAAGAAACATTGTTATTTGTAGTGATACAAGCCGAGTTTGTTTTCCGTATACCTAGCTTATATAAAATAAAGTTAGCAGTGAAATAAAAATAAAATTACACAAAAACATAGGCGTTGTCGACGTTCCTTCGTTGCAGAGATTGTTACTACAGCATGTTATATTGCATCCCAAAAACACTTCATCTTCATCTTTGATTAACATAGCTTGCATATCATTACAAGTTAAACTTGTACACATTGATAGATGGACACAATGTGATACCGTAGTTGTAATGGATACTGTAACATAGAAATTTTAATTGAGATCAAGAAGCGAGGAATAATTTTGGCCATTAAATTGGCGACGTTCTAATTGCGCAGCGCGTGTATAAACTTTCTGAATAAAACATGCAATTTTACAGCGGAATAGAAAAAAACTTCCTCTGAGGCATTAAAAAGCTGAAGACGCGCGTATGAAATTTTGCGTTCTCTTGTGATTTTATTTTACTTTTTTGCTGATGCATTTGATATGCTGTTGGTGATGCTTACCCCACATCCATACCTCGTATCCGCACTTGCTTGCGAGGGAAAAGATCTGATGTCAAATCAAAAGAATAAGAATAACTCGAATGGTGAAGCAATGCGATGATGAACCGCGATCTGTCGCCTTGAGTCGTAAACTGCGCGCGTTCTACACAAGGGCTAGGGTGTTGCAGTTGAGCCATTAAAGATTTATCCATGATTAGCGATCATAAAGTTCAATTTTCTATGTCAGATAGTACTACAATACGATTAAAAATTATAATTGCAGAAACGACATAATTTCGGATTATCAGCTTCTAAAAACAACCGTTAACAAAACACCGTGGTTTAATTCTTACTTTATAAACAATATTCGTCAGGAAATAATGCGACAGGGAATTGGATTTGTAATACCGCTAGAATCTTTACTATTCAACATCTGGTCCAAATCCAAGAGCAGATCGATTATAATTCAGAACACACTTTCAAGCAGCATTCGTAATCAATGAAATGACATTCTATTTCGGGCTGACTAATATGACTTGTAATATAGTTTGTTGATATCCTGTGTCCTATCACCGTTGGAAAAACTACATTAGTTTTGAGCATACGTCCTAGAACGCTTGTAACATAAAACCGAGCTTATGCTTATGAATTCATAATTGTAACACATCACAATGAAAAGAGTATAGGTATTTTTTGGGGCGACAGAAAGCAAAGGAATATTGAATTATTAATATAAGTAATATAGATGAACCAGATCGATTGACAATAAACAGCAGACGACACTCATCCACTTACCATCATTAATCTTTCGTGTGACAACTTCAGCAGATAAACATCTTGATTGCGACATTTTTCTCCCACCATATGACGAATATAAACATGTTTTTTCCGTCAATTCATGTTGTAATAAACGACCCATGTGATCATGTTCTTTGATACCACTAAAGCATTTCAATGGTTTGACTGGAGATTGGTGGATATGCGTGCGTTTTCTTCCTGAAAATAGGATAAATTGAGAAAACGAAATTATTTTTTTCGAGTTTGTCACTAATGAACCGACCCAGCGCTACTCGAGCGCTCAAAAATTTTAAGGAATGCATCACGCGGTAGTTCATAAGTTATAGCTATTCTCAGGAGGTCATTATGGAAAAGTGATGTTACTGAAGAAAGTATCGATTCTGGACTATGGCAGCAACACAGCATGTTATTCGGGGCGGCGATCCAATCACGCTGTTGACCATCCTATTCGGAAAAAGAGCGTAAACGTGTTTTTTAGTTATGGGTCACTGATGGATCGTGTCGACTAGACGCGATCCATCTGTGACTCATACTTGGCAAAATAAAATTTGTGGCTGGGAGTAAATGTAGAGTCAGTTTTTGGGTATTTTGATCAAAAATTATTTAATTTTTTCCATATCCGATTCATTCATTTGATATAAAAATCTTGGGATATGCCAAAAAGCAGGAGAAGGGACGGATATAATATAGCAATTAATATACCTTTTGCTTCCATTCTACGTCAACTTGACGTCATTGATGACTCAAAGTCCTATCATAATACTCAAATATTAATATAATTTCCAATTTATGATAACCATAACATGGATACGTCACCAATTGTCCAATCTTTTAACTGAGAGTTAACAACCTGAATGCCTTGGCGCATAAAAGAACGATTTTCAATTTAAAGTTCATTATCAATTCGAGGATCTTTCGAGTTTGAGCCTTCTAAAACAACAATCCTGGTTGGGATCCTGATATTGCTCAAATTTTCAGAACATATCTGACTCGATAAACTAGGTGGGAAAATTCAAGAAATACTATTTTCTTCTTCGTCATGTAAGCGGAGATTCAGAATCAAAAGTATTGAAATAATAACAAATTTGAACTCAAAACTTCTGCCGAATTATGTCGATATCATAGTATACACAAAATTGGGGTACACGAACCACGGGGATCAGACAAGGCATCACGATTTATTATAACAGTCAATTTAAAATGGCATAATAATAAATCCACCAAATGTAATTTTTTAAGCATAGGCCACAGGTGACGGTTGTCATTCAAATTAATATACTTACCTTCACTTTGAGGTTGGGTTTTGTGAACATTGCAGTTATTATGTCTACAACATTTTGTTCTACATGAATGAAGTTGTTGATATTCCACCATTGTATTATTTATATTGTGTAGACTCAATATTGAACATTTCGTTTCATCGTTTGTACAATCCTCTTCATTGATGCATGATGCTGTGTGCAAAGTCACTGAAAGACAACATAGTAAAAAATAAAAGGCTACAATTCTTCAAGCAATTAGATTCCACATTTGGCAACTTCTTACGTGGAAACGTTGAGAACATTTTATGCTGACAAAATACTGATCAAACAAAGATTTTTCTATATTTTGGAACCGTAAAATATTTTGAGTCTTCTGGTGGCGTTGGTGGCTCATACGTATGTCCTCCGTATGTGAGTGCAACAGGTCCGAATCGCATTACACCATCTTTTATCTGCCAGTTTTTCTTATCCATCACCTAGGTTGCCTATTTATTAATCAGCAGTTGCAGAGAACACCCCCATATGTAGCATCTCCTAAGCATTCATCAACTGACCCGAACGACCAACTAATGGATTTATTCCAGGTATGAAATTAAGTTAGTTTTTATTTGAACTTTGTCTTTTTTCACATTAATTTTTGGTTTGGTTGACTATCGCGATGATTGCGATATATAGATTTTTCCAATCGCATTTTTACTAACTATTTAAAAATAATAATAATTAGAGTTTATATGTCTTGGGCTGTTTTGAGGAACCCCGCGTGTATAGACCAAGCAAACACTACTCAAACATGAGCCAAGGAGGAGAGGCGTGATTATACTTTACAAACGTATTTACGACTCGTTATTTGCTCCGAAAACGTTGAAGATGTAATTATTTCATCATTAATTTAAAATTTTACTGTAAATAAACAGGTGTCGACTTGTCGTGACTAAAATTTCGATAAGACGTTTTAAAAGACCAATTATTTATGTTAAAATATACAATGTGTGTGATGATCAGAGATGTAAACTAAATCCCCAGGTAATTTGACCAAATTGTGTCATATCTAAGGAATCGAACTGATTAAAAAATCTTTCGTACTTTCACGACTAGTACGATTGGCTTATTTGAGGTGCAATATTTATAGGGTAGGCGTCTATATCTAAACACTTATTTCGGATTTTTCTGACTGATTTTTATTGCTTCAATAGACTATTAACTGTAAACTGTATTAAATTGAACGCTATTTTTAGCGATACAACAATCCCGATTAATTAAGCCGTTAAAGTCCATTAAAAGCCACAATGGCAAGTTATTCAATCCAAGTATCTTTGCATGTCATTGTTGGTTTTCCAACTTCCTATTTGAACATATTATCAAAATGTCAAAATGTTATCAAAATGTTGAAATGTCAAACTCTTGTCGCAATGACAAGATCCACTAGTTGCTAATGTCATACAAGCCAAAATTGCATAGTATCGTCAAACAACAGGTTGCATGTATGAGGATTGGAAGTTATACATACCTTCCATAGTTAGACGAAGGCCACACGATACACGTAAAGTTGCGTCATCGATTCGTTGCGTTTTGAGTAACAAAAGTTGTAGTCACATTTCTACAAAGAACAAACGCAACGAAACGAGCATACTACCTCTTTGCCTTGTTTAGCAAACTTTGTTTGGGGTTTGGAAATCGTAAACTAACGCACCCGCAGCGCTGCGCTAGCGTTTGCACTAACGTATTTTCCACGTGTCGTATAAGGCGACTAATGCAAAGAAGTGGTAGTTGGTTTTACCATTACCCAGAATAGATACCACTCACTGTACTTTACCATGGCGGTTCAGTTTCGTTTGTGATGTTTCCCGTTTAGAGTGCAGTTGCTGGTACTATATCTTTCAGTATCTCTTTGCTATATTTAGTAGGCGTTAGTGCAAGGCTTTATTGGGGGCTTAAAACTTTCAATCCCCATACCTGTAATTTCTTGTGTGACGATCCGTGTATGTAATTTTGGTTAATTTTGAAGTTAAGTATAAGTTCCCATATACATGCATAATGTGAAGCGAAATAGCAAAAATGTGGAATGAATGGCGTCGGAAATGTCGGTTACCATTTTTATCGTCTACCGTTGCCTTGACCGTCACCCGACCACACATTGCTTCATCACTTGAGCAAACTAACTTCTTTTCTTCCAACGTTACTTTCTTCGAGTGAGCGAAATGCATGGACATTCCAAATCTACATTCCAATGCAATCACATCTGAATTATAAAAAGAGCATTCGTCATCACACCTGATATTTGGAAAAGTGCAGACAACACAAAAGCTCGTAATAGATCGATTACTTTCTTTTTTTCATATAAACCGAATATAAGGTAGATTTTTAAGCAGTACTAATTGGTGTGGTATCAATGATATTAATTAAACTTTTCTTGAATACCAAGGTTGATATCTGGTAAAACTTGTTGGGGGGAAGAAGTGATATACTCGAGAGAGGTGATGTAGACCCTGATGAAAATAATATAACCATTCTCTTTTAGCATGGGGTATCTTGTCTTAGTCAAAGTTCTCAAATAAGTCGAGGCTAGAATAATTTAAGATCAAGCGGTCCAAGAGTTCTTTATACACTTACAACGTTTCAGAGGTCAGACCTCCTCAGGCAGGCATTTCTATGCGCTTTCGCTGCACAAAATTTTGTGACGAGTCTAGAGTAAAATCGCAACAGCAACGAAGGCCTGCTATGAGCCTTTGTACGTATAAGATAAGAATAGGGAACTTCGCATCTTCAGTGAACACCTTCAACATTTAAAAATTTGGATTACTTTTGATTTTGCATCTCCGTTTTATAAAATGTTTTATTGGTTATTATTAGGGCTGGGCAATTCGATTTGGAGATTCGAAGTACTACTTTCTGATCATCATAATGGAGAGTATAATAAGAATAGTGAAAATGGAATATTTGTTATTTTTATGAAATCAACGATTCGATCAGATTCGAAAAAAATATTCGAATCAGATTCGAAATGATCAGGTTTTGCCCAGCTCTAGTTATTATATTGATCGATAACATAAGGCAGCATCGACTGCTATGACTTGAAGAAAAAACACAACTGTGTATTAAAAACATTAATAATTTGCATCTACGTTTACATCCTCGTTTTTCTATCGGTTTTTCTACGCAGCAGATATTATAACCATTGCGTAACCCTATGAAATATAGTCTGGAACTTTTCTGTTTATTATTAAACCAGATAAATGGACTATCATCCAAGATAACAGTTCGAGACCCTAAACAGTGAAGCTCTTACGGTGTTTGTTGGTGTTTTGTCTGGAAGTTTCGATAAAGATTTCATACACAGAACTCGGCAAGAAAATGGTTTGTGAAGCATGAGCCACTGATCGGCCGCGTTTTGCAAGCGCGATCCATCAGTAACTAATACTTAACAAATCAAATTTGGACAGAAGATGGCTGGCTTGGATTGATGGGCTGAATAGCATGTCAAAGCAACGCGATCCGTTTGTGTCTCGCACTGACCTAGATAGCTATGAAATGTTCAATCTAACATTTACACTAGACAAAAATGTGTTTACGAAAATAGTTTTGGTATGTTCTACGTCACAATAATGGGAGGTTCCGAAAAATAGTTCGCTCTTGTTGCACACAAAAGTTATCTCTTAAAAATCTACGCACATATCGCGACGTGTGGTCGACTGATAATGGTAACAACAATGATGCCACACATTCTTTCAAATACGATTGAGATAAAAACTAAATACAGAATTCTTTTCTGTTGCAGTCTATGGCCATGCATTTCATGCCTTCACATTAGATAAGACGGTGGGAAGACGTTACACAACGAGAAAAAATTTGACAGAAATTGAATTTTTCTAAAATGCTGGATTTCTTTTCAAGAACATCGAATGTTTTTTATTATTCACGAACACAGTAACAACGAAGGTAAAGAGATTGAATAAACGAAGCACGATTTTCTGTCATTTTGAATTACATTACACTATTGACTCCATCAGCCATTTCTACTCCAGTAGAAGTGCAAGTAGATAATATAATCATGCTAGGGAAACTTAGGTAAAAGTACTAAGTTTGCCTAAGTGTACCGAGTTTATTTTTAAAGTACTTCTACCTAGTTTCACGGTTCTCTGAATTACCTAGTTTAACTTACAAAGAGTTTTCTGTTTGAAGCTTTACCTAATAAATTAACTAGTTACCGAATTCAAAGTACGTGGTATTAATTAGGCAAATCATGAATCCATTGTGAAAACGTTTTTAAAATACGCAATTCGACGATTTCAATCTTAAAATCTATTAAAATGTCTCAATGGCAGCAAAATGGCGATCAGCTAGTTTTCAATCTAGGTACTACCTAGTTTGAAAGTAAAATGAGGTTACATAGTAATACTTTATCTGGTTTCCTGGTAAATTTGTTTTATTTTACCTAGTGTAAGTAAAACTAGGTTGTCACTAAATCACGACGGTTCAGTTCTGTTTGGGATATTTTACCGTTTAGAGTGCAGTAGTCGGTACTACTTCTTTTAGAAATTCTTCGCTATTGAGTGGCTGTTGGTTGGTTCCTTTTAGAAGTTGCTTCTGGTCTTGCTTAGATTACATTTCAATAAAATAATATATACATATATACCATTTTTCCGGGGACACCCTGTTGAGATGAAAACCGACGTTGTTGTTGCGTAAAGTATATATATGTATAGCTAATCATTTGAATATGTCCCTGTGGGCAAAGTATAGCATAGAGTCTATTCAGACCTGCGAAATCTCTTTTTTATGGGCCAAGGGAAATCTGAATTTATTTATAAATTTATTGTGGTTTGGTTTAAGCAAAATCGGACGAAGGGACTCAACTAACAGCCACAATGGCAAAAAGCTGCTGGAAAATGTCGTGCCGGCAGCTTATCAAGGTAAAATCATCCCAAACGGATCTGAACCGCTATAACAAAGTGAGTTGAATCTACCTTGAGTAACTTGCTTGTTACGACCCTGTTAGAATGTTTCATCAAACATGTTTTGTCAAGTATAAGCAAGTACCGAGAAGGCGTGGCACATCAGAGGCTGATGCGTAATAAAAAATTATTTCTGTTACTGGTGTGCTGATAATTGCAAATTTTCTCCTATAACTATAGGTGGCCTTCTCGACAAAAAAGCCAAAAATGCCCGCGGCAGGAGGAGACTTATCAGCGTCCCTCTACCAATAATATATAAATAAATACTGTAAATAAGCTATTCAGGGCGTCGACAAAATGTAGTATTTGGTTTGTTTGCTGAGACAAAATTTCGAGTTGGGTTATATAGAAAGTAAACCTGAAACTCCACCCAACACATCAGTTGAATCTAGATTTATGGAAGGATGTGTGGATTAAAATACACCATACAAGTTTTACGCGTCATATCGTTAAATTTTGATTCATCCAATACAATATTGTTTCCGATCAACCCTTCAGTTTACTAGACTAAACACGGTGTCTGAATTCACTGAGAATCCGTTTCACGTCTATTCGTAGATATGGACCGACAAAACTGCTTTCAAATGTAAAAAAAAAAAAATTACAAGGTCAGGGCACATTACTGCCTCATAGCCAAAGCAAAATACACGCCTTAAAAACAATTCCTATTTCCCCATATATTAATGGGACGATGTAAAAAGTTATTTCAATGACGGAAGTGCGTGCATACAATTGAGATAATAAGGTGACCAGCTTGTACTTTTGGAGAGTGAAGTGAAGTATATTTATCGCGGACGACATCGCGAGACACGCTCAAAAATTTTGTCTGCTCAGTTGACGCCGGTCGTTTACATCACGGATTCCTATAAAAGAGTAGCCTACAGTCTCTGCAGTCTAGCAAAATGCTCAAAGGTAACCATGTACCTCGTGGGGCTTTAATACCGATAACTGTTGCTTTCAGTTTATGCAATTTATTTCGTTTGTATTGAACAAAATAATCACTTCTTGCCATTTTTGGGCCCAATCTGCATTGACGCGCTAAAAATGCACCGGGGGCACGGTGATATTTTTACGCCAACTTTACCCTGTTTAGGAAAATAGTTATAAAATTTTTCTTTTTTGTGGGAGTGGTGGTTCATGTCCTTTTAACCGAATCCTTCACATTACAGGTAAAATATTGAAATCACGGTATAATTATATGATGATAAAAAGAATAATTTTGTTCATCATTCCGCCTCACTATATGACAAAGGAGTGGGTAATTATGTTTGCCATAGCTCCACTTTCCGAGACCGCGATCTAGCAGTACATCTGTAGTGAACCTAATTTTCTCCCTCCCCAAAACGATGAAAATTGGTGGCCTAAAAAACTTTGCCGACCGCAACACGAATGCATTCGGCTACCACGTTTTATCCAGGTCGAATTTGTGCGATTAAATATATTTGGGGTGCCTTGCTCAGCTTCACTAGTGACTCGTGCTTAAAACAATTTGTGATTCATTTCTGAATTGTTATTCAGAATTTCCAATTTCACGCCTGTCATAAATTATATGTACATGACATTTTAATTACAAGTATTTACCATCAGAATGAGCCCTTGTCAAAGAATTTGGAATTTAGCCAAATATTTTTAAATGTTTGATTGGAATATAATAATCAGAACATGCACGTTTCGTGAGACTGCATATTGAAAGTGATGTTTAATTTGACATTTTTCAGAATATTTAATTTGGGTAATTTTCCAAAATTACAGATGACATGCCAATTATTCGCAAATCAAAGTGGTACCGTACGCTATTATTTTGCCACAGGCCTCAACGCTAAATTTTGACTATAAATAGGAGAAATAGGCAGTATTTTAATATTGAAAATTCAGAGACTGGTAAAGTAAAATAGCGCCTTTAACAACTGATATAGTAGAAATTGCGTATATTTTGTTAATTATAACTCTCTACAATGAAGCAGGGTTCGAAAGGAACAAAGCAACGGCCCCTAATATTGCAAAGTGCTATTACAAAATGTAGCAATCGGAGCAGAAAAAACATCCTTGACAGAATTAAAACCTCCATATTAAAGTGCGGTAAGTGGTATTTTCACTGGGGTAAGGTCAAACCATCCATTTTTGTTCATCACCTATAGGACAAGCAGGAAATACGTAATGGCAATATACGTCCCGATCAAAACAAAATTATTTTCACGCATACGTCACGAATAGATCATGTCTCGCCGGCGCGATACAACGATGACACAATGTTAACATTAGATAAACTGGCACGCTAAAAATGACGCCAAAAACCCAATAAACAACTTTATTTTGTTAAGCATGAGATTCAAGCTCAACAAAAACGTACACATGTTCACAATGTATTACTTACTGGGAAAATGTGGTTAAAGAAATTTAAAAAGCCTAAGACATATTGTTAAAACTTAAAAATCCAATTTGTTGCAAAAAACCTGCGTGACCCGATCGACCACGAACACGTGCAAATATGACACTATCAATGGGTCAGCATGGGTCGTTGATAAATAGTGCATAAAAAATCCAACGATGCCTCGAGCTTGCACAAGTTTAATTCATGTGTTAATCTTTATTTACTTCTTTGAGCATCGCAATTCCATGAATTGCTGTCAAATCTTTGTGTGATGAGTACCACAAGTTGAACCTACATGACACAAAATCGGAATATTTATTTAAACTTTAATTTTTAAACCGTTAAAACGGCACAAGAATGAAGTTTTTATTGCATTGTTATGCATCATTGTTTATTTTTTCCACGGAATTTACTCTTAGCGTGACCAAAAGCAGTACCGGAACGAACTAACAACGAGTTACTATCAAATGCAGCATCAGCGACTGAGCTCCAAGCGAAAATATTTAGTACAGAAAATGAACCACTATAGTCAAAAGCAGTGAGTGGTACCTGCTCTGATGGTGATACAATTTACCACCTATTTGATTCCCCTCAGTTGCGTCTCCACGACGCACAGGAAGTACGTTAGGACAATTCCAATCTCCTCCCTGGATTACGGCCTTATACAATTAATCGTTCAGATATGCAAAGATTATCGATTGTGTCAATTTGTTTATTCTACATATATTTAATGATTCTCGTTAAGATCTTTCTACCCTCGTTCCTCGAAACAAACAAAAAAATACCAGTCAACGCGATTGTTTGCCAATTCACACTCGTACACTGCAGAAGTTTCTGATGTCCAAACTTCAGCAAGATTTTTTCATGAACATTTGGAGTTCGTATTTTTTGCTTTCATGCCGATTTCTTGGTGTTGAACTAACTACATGCACGGGTCAATAAGTATTTTCTTGGAATTAAGATTCTTTTGCCACCATTCCCTCGCTTGTCAATTCTTCTTCGAAAATAGTGAGTTCAAGTTGATGTGAGACGTCTCTTTCGACCATTAGTCACAAGATAGCCACGCTGTTACCTAGTTGCCCGACGAATTTACTATAAAATCATTACATAGCATAAAATGGAGTTCTAGTTCGATGGCTGATAAATTTTTATTATTATTATCCTTTTATAATTATATAATAAGGCATAGTATTCATCAAGATTTCAATGTAATGGTATTGTGAGACTTTTTTCCGGGAAAATTCAAACCATATTTTGGACATCCGATTTGTTTTCTGCCGCGCTATTCTCTCGAAAAATATACCATTTTAAACCAATTTTGTCAATAAATTTCAAGTACTCGAACACGAACGACTGTCGGTCGACAGGTCGACAGTTTGTGATTTCATATTATAACAACAAGTCTGATGGGTTTGACAAAATTATTAAATTTGGATCCAATAAATATGTACCTTAGGTAACAGTTGTCCCAAATATTTGGGAAAATACACTTATTTGAAAACGAAGTACCATTTTGCTATTATCATTTATTTAGCAATTTTTCCACTTGAAATAGTATTTAATTTGTTTTTCCATAAATTATCATTCAATTTAACAAAGTGGTGGCCCCGATCTTGTTATCGGACTTTTAAATCTCCAACAATCCTGAAATATTACTTAGCTATAACAAGATCTTCTTGGAAATTTACGTGTTACACCCGATTTTCTAGCACTTGTGTAACGCAAATTTTTGCTGTTAATTAACGCTGACACTTGACTGACTGACTGCTTACAAATTTTTTGTCACGATAAATAACCACAAATACTTAAGCAAAATAATGCATCATTCAACTGGCGTAATTTTAAAGAAAAGCCTTAAGTCTTCCAAAAAAATAATAAGGATTACAACGATTATTAGAAAAAAATATGAACATATTTTGACCTGTCGAAAAACATATCGAGGAGAAGGACTCTTGAAAATCAGCTTGTAGAAACAAACGTATGTTATCACCGTGGACACGTTATGTGTTTCAGTATTTTGCTGAAGGGCATGTTCGCTAATGATGGTAGTCATGCATCAAACATTGGTCTGTGACACAATGAGAATTATTAATAATATTTCGAGGGGTTTTCGATTGTTTTATTATGGCCTGCCTGTTCGTGAACCCATCAATGGGGTTATGTCCAACTATCGATCGGCACTGACTTTTGCAGTGACTAGGTATCTACCGTGTTCCATCTAGCCGCGATATACCTTGCTAAAAGCACACACAAAAAAGGAACAAATTATTGGGCACGAGTCACGACCGCGATTAACCGACCGGAACGCCCGTTAATAATAACTCGATGCTGCTGATACGAAATCTCAGCGAGTAAAAAAGGACGAATGACTTTAAAAAATAATTCAAAATAAAACCACACGTCATCATACTAGTAAAGCTCGTTCGAAAGAATTTTCCAGAATTCTACTTACAGAAACCTGGCCACTGTTTATCTTCAAAAAATATTCTTCTAGTGTTTGGGAAATTATGGACAAATCTCATTTAGGCTGAACCCCGTCGTGTTACATGCGACGATCATTAATCTTCCGAGTCCTAACTTTCAGCAAACTTGCATGTAATAATTGCATAGTTTCAGCGTGAACTAACTAAACTTCACATCCGAAACTGATTATGGGAAAACTCTAGTTCAGGCTATCATATAAGCAATGTCTTAAAAATGAATTTTGTCAAATACTAATACTGTGGTGCCTTCAATGTCCTAGAATCTATGCATTCCAGAATTCGGATTAATAGTAATTTCCTTATTTTGATTATTTTTAGATTGATTCATTTTGCAGTGAGTTCATAATGTATGATGTAAATCATGATTTTGCTGCAAATATGGTAAATGTATGCAACTTCGTTCATCTGAATTGTTGAAACATTATTCTACTTAATAGTGAATTTCAAGTAACGTGAATATATATGGACAATCCTAAATAAACCGAGATGTTCAAAACAAAATGCTAATCATAGTTATTTTTTCAGGCAAAGAAATATCCCTGGTACGAACATTATTTTTCTTTATTACTCGGAAATGACAAATAATATTCAGACTAATATAAACCGTAATCATACAAAAATAAAATTTTAAGGTGTGTTCAGTTTATACTTTTATGTCTAGTAATTTTGCAACGCAACAGGTAATAATCCATGAGCGGGATTAAGCGGGATTTTTTTTACAATTAAATAATTTATTATAACAAAATTGTTTGTCAAAGTTGCAGGAACTACATGTCAGTTTAGGTCACGCGTAAAAAAATAATTAAAAATAAATCTTCATTTATTGGATATTAGATTGCATTCCTCAACAAACCAACAAAGAAACTAAAAATTGTTGACATTGTTAAATGAATTCTCTCTGATCTTATAATCCGTTGCTGATATCCACCATTTTGTTACCTGTCAGCATAAAGACTTTTTTTAACCATATCCAGTTCTATAATAAAGTCACGTTCAAAAGAAGAGTCAATTCCATAGCAATCTTTTCAAAATAGTATTTAAATCCACAAAACTGAGGTATCTGGTATGGATTAAATTCAATAAAACAAATTCAAATAAAATAAACTGATTGTTATGATATGAAAGATATTTATGACTAGAGGTATGTGTTTCATTTGTTTCAATTTGTGCCAAACAATTATTTTTGCAAATCATTTTTTCAATGAACTTTCCGTTAAGTATCAAAACAGATGAATTAGAAACTACACTCGCAGTTGCTCGAACAAGTGTGATTAAACCCATTATTTGTTACCGACTCTTTTAAAAAAACTGCGAGACTAGCGTTTTATCTAAAATGAAGTAAGTATTTTAGACATATTGGCAGAATATACAAAATCGAGGTCGGTAATCAAAAATAGAGATTGGTAGTTTATGTATATTATGGGTATAATTAACGATTGTTCGTTTATAAATTCAATAGGAGTTTGCAGTGCGAAAAAGAAGACAAAAATTAAGGAGAATTATTTATTCAGCCATGACTAGGGCTGGGTAATTCGATTCAGTGATTCGAAGCACAATTTATTCGGAATGAAATGTTGGTTATTTTCATGAAATTAGTGATTCGATCCGATTCGAAAAAAATATTCGATTCGGATTCGAATTTCGAACGATTCGGTTTTGCCCTACCCTAGTCATGACTCAATATTGTCAAATTAGAATCGGTGATAATAATTGAATTAACGTTAATTTTCTGGTGACTGTAGGTAATTCAATTTTGAATTATGTTAATTCAACCGTGTCCCGCAAGTCCCCGTTGGCGTCAGTCGCCTTCAAAAAACGTAGTTGTAAAATATTGTTGTGGCTGGGTATAGCTTAGAAAGGCGTGTTATCAACACAATTCTGCACACCTCTTACATTCCAAGAAAGTCGAGTTCTAGTTACACATATTCTCTGTTTACAAACGTAGGTTAATAATTCTACATTACTCCTTTGTTAAAATCAGATAATCCGTCTATGTTGGTTTAAACCGCTAGTAATATTAAACCACAAATATCAAATTCATTTCACACGCTAGTCTGTAAAGGTTATTTTAGATACAAGTGGATGGTATACAACACAATCTACAGTATATAATCGATCACGAAAAAAATTAAATAATGAACTGAACTACGAATAAAGGCGGGAAGCTTGCACAATAATTAATATGAAAATTTATTTTTGAACGTGGACTATATATCGATTTCCACAATTTGGTTTAATTTTCACGGAAACAGCAAAAGAAGACAATAAAGAATGTAGTATAGTTTTAATACTGAATAGTGAATCGATTATTGTAAAACTATTTTTTTTTTATATTCTGGACGATAAAATCTACTGTTTGTAGCATTTTTTATTTGCTGGACATTACAAAAAGCAAATTCATTTCCGTCAGAATAAGTTCAGAATGCCCTAACACTTGGAATCATTATGTAGAAGAGATAAATTTTCACTCAAATTCAAGTTCAAAACTGTACCCAACACTATTATCTATTTTGGGAATATCTCTAGACACGAGAAAAGTAATTTATTTGTTTTTTTAACCTCAAAATGCTTTGAACATTTATCTCGACATATATTAAATATTTCACGCTTAATTTAAGTAAATATTTTTGACTTGTAATGTGGGATGGAAATAAGATAAAGATTCAGAAAGATAGGCTAATTTTAGTTCTTCATTAAAATCTAGAAAACTGGCAGTTTCTATCCAATCAGAAACAATTCGACCAAGCACGTATATGGCTCATGCTCGGCAAAATAAAATTCTGATTAGGTAGTCATGACACACAAGTCTCATCAGTTAAATTTCTGAGGAAAAAAATGAACTCGCACAATCAAATTTTTTTGGGTTTTACAGCAATCGAGATGAATACATTTGTTGCACGACAGAGCGTTGATTTATCTTAAACATCAAATTGTAAATTTGATGATATAACATGATTGCGCTGCACATTCAAAAATGTTGGAAATGCAGAAGTAAATTTATAGATATTTTGAATGTCCAGATATTTATGTACGCGCTTTTATTGTGCCGATGGGCTAATTGAACCTAACAGCGCTACAAACTGGTAGTGATGCTGACCACTTGGCTATAAGTTGATAGGCAAACATAAAAGTAATAGTGGTGTCAAAATTGATAAATACAAAAATTCTGATGCCCTTTTGCGATTATTAAGAATATATTTCGTTTTCGATATCTTCAAGAGTAAAAATGCTTACTTACTTGTTATAAAAAGACTGAGAAAAAGTAGTGGTCGCACAAGCATCTTTCAGGTACAATATATCTACATCTACAAAATACTGATAATTGCTGTAACTATAAATGACATTAAATATTAAGAAGATATATCTGAAATGAAATATTACATAACTTATTTTTATTTCATGAATGCATACTTTGAAATATTATTCAATGGTCGGTCCACTTTCTATTTTTATGTAATTTATGATCGACAGGCGAACATCGGTCGTCAAACCCAAAGAAACTTAAGTTTGTAAACTTTAATTTACTTTTTTTTGGCGTATCAAACTTAAAGTTAAGTCACGCGCTTTATGAATTGTTGAAAACAAGAAAAGCAAAGTTCAGCCAAGTAGGGGCCCCTGATTCAACGTTTTGACGAGCGCGGACTCATACTTGCTAAGATAACTGTTTCTGGTCATTTTCTCTACTCGAAGCTGGGCAATTCAATTCGATCCGAAGCAAAAATTATTTGAATCTATCGTGAATCTTTCATAGGAATAAACACTCTAAAAGACATAGAATTTTGAACCTTGACAACAAAATACATCGATTTTGGTCAAATTTGACCAAGATCGATTGTATTTTGTTGTTAAAATAGTTTGTGTGATTTGAACACACATTGCCTTTGTTTAAGCTTGTATAAGGAATTCGTAACTATAATTTGTTGATTTCAATCGTGGAGGCTAGCTGTAATAGTAAAAATAAAATAGTTGTATTTAAAGTAAATTGGTGATTCGATCCGATGTGAAAAAATATTCGAATCAGATTCGAATACCTACTGATACGATTTTGCCCAGCTCTATTCGAAGTGCAGTTGCTAATACTACATTTTTTTAGGAGCTCCTTGTCAATGTCACTGACTGCTCCGCTGCAGGCCTTGCTTCCAGCGATTTCTATAAAAAAGGTGAAAATGTCGCTCAACTATTTCGTAAACAAATTACTGACAATTTACGCCATTTTGGTTTCATTACCAAAAATCGTGAGCTATAGTCGATTATGAGAAAGAAAAAATGACCACAAACCACTTGAAATGATAAATATTGATGGTATTGTGGCTTTTTTATTGAAATTTCCAAGTGCTTTAAGCATATATTGTCTGTATGCTAAATTCAGTGCTATAAAAGCATTGAACTTTCAATCATTAGATTGGAACGTTGTTGTTTAATCCATTTGATCTGTTCTTGTTTTTTTCTCATTAATGTGTTACAAAATGTCATTCTAGATTAGGCTTGAAATAGGTAAATCGTAGGTTTAACAACTTTAAATATATCAGAATGTGAATTTCCGATTAACTGCAAATATCAATACTTGAATATTCAAAAATTAAAATTAATGCGAGACCCGATTACTAATGCTCTTCAATACGAACCATCAGCTAGCCCAGTGTCAAGTAATAACAAGTCTTGGTAAAGTTCCAAGATCCTTATTTCCAATTTTCATTTTTGAAAATTCAAGTATTGATATTTGCAGATAATCGGAATTTGACAATTTAATACATTCAAAGTAATTATTTCAAACAATCGATAAAGCAATCACTTTTCCAAATATTTTGATACCTAAAATCGGGGACATGAGCATTGTTATTATTGTTCGAACTGCACGTATCAACTAATCCTCAGTTATGTTCCCAATCGGGAACACTTTCTTTATACTTATTATGTTAAGTATGTGTCACTGATGCATCGCGTCGGTGAGACGCGGTCCATCTGTGGCGCATACTCGACAAAATTGGATTTTTGATTGGTTAAGTTTGGCCTTCAATCTAATCACGCAAACGAGAATTCCCCCAACTGTCGTACATAGGGTATAAATTTGTTTTTCCAACTATGACTAATGAAAACTGTGTTCTTAATCAAAGTTATCGATGCGCGAATTTTACCAAGCGCTTTATTATCAACTGGTCAAGTGAAGCTCTAAAAATTGTCAACTAAATCACGGACAGAAATGAATTTAAACTTCACACGTCTCAGCTTGTCGGCCATTATGCGATATGCATTTTATTAACTGAAAGTAGTTCAAAAACATGATCACTAAAAACGGCTGATGAACACTAAAATATCTAAGAGCGAAATAAAACGTAAAACCAGCAACTACAGCGAAAATGGGAAACCTTCCCATGGCCGAACCGCTATAGTAGAGTGTAGTAAGTAACTGATCTTCACTGGGTATTGGTAAAACCCTATCGTATTTACTTATCAACTATACATATATAATACTTTTTTCAATTCAAGGCGCAAATATATGAAAACATACCTAAACGTCAAAAAAAAGTTTTAGCTCATTTTTCTGCGTTTCTATTTAATCGGCCTGGGGCATATACATTGTCAGATAAGGTTTAATTAATTTTGCTGTAAAAGAAATGTTCTATTTTATACTGGTTATCTTGACGCCTTCGTAGATAAATCTTTTGATTCCATGATCTACGATTATCCGACGTCGACGATACAACAAATTCGTTCAGTTGACGCCACTTCGGGCAGAAATATTTTCTGTACACACATTTTGTTAAGCTTGGGTCACTGACGTATCGCGCTGCTAAAGCGCGGTCCATGAATGGTTCAGGCTTGACAAAAGTAAAATTTCGGATTTGGGCGAATTTTCGAAAGTGATCCCCTCTGCTGCATTTCGTTTGAGTCACCCACTAATTCACCCACTTCAATATAAGTAACTGCAAAAGTTACCTATCTGAAAGATTCGAATATGACAAAATATGTTTGAAAATAATTGGAATTGCTTGCTTTTTGAAAATGATATTTCATTACAAAATATGAAAATAGAATTTGCCTTTCCTTATAAACATTAAAAGTACTCACTCGACACGTCAGATTTTTAAAATAAGAGTTTTTTAGTGCCTACAACCGACTATGGAGTTATGGGCTATCATCCAACGTATACTTATACTCAGAAAACGCTACAACGATCTTGTTTACTGTTAACGAATCAAAAATTTAATATATTTTTCTGCCGTTATCACGACTTGATTCTGGGAACATTGGACCGAACGAAAATGTTATTCTATCTGAAAAATTGTTCTTATATATATTAAAAAAAATGAACTGAAGTTTGAAAACTTGACCAAAAATCCACATCTATTATTTGCAGTAGTAATTCTGATTTGTCGTGAGTTTGTAGTATAGATTTTCATTTAAATTTGTATGTCAGCAGCAACATAAAATTTATGAATTATCGGGACGTACTAGTGTAAGTGAAAAGATATTTTCACTGATTGGAAGCAGCACCTTGAAATAACTAACTAACAATCGCTAATATTGCAAATAGCTACTGGGATATAATGGAACTCTAAAAGCGAAAAACATTCCAAACAGAACTGCACCGTTATAAGTGCAGACAATGGTATCTGCCCTGAACTATGTTAAACGTACACTCATCATTTTTTTTGTTTTCCCCTAACAAAACGCATTAAATACGTCATTGTAATACCAAACCCTGGCCAACCTGACTTTGCATGAATGCAAATATGAGCTTATGAATTTATCATGACCGCAGGAAATGATTACTGGTTTCCCACTTCTGTCTAAGATTCAAGTTATAAAATAGATTGTCTTATCTGGGAATCCTTATCTGAGCAGTTATAGTTAAAGTCGCAATCACTGCACCTGCTTCCCAATGAGAAATTTTATTAAGTATGAATCACAAATGGACCGCGCCTCAGCGGCGCGATCCATCAGTGACTCATGCTTTTGTGAACTATCCTTGACTACCTGTCGCTCTCGATTGTAAGTGTTCCAACTGGAAAACGCCTAACTGAGACTGAGAGTAATAGTAAACTAATATAAAAACTCTTTTTTTTTCGCAAAATAAGTGAAGAAGTTCGGAACATGTTCAACCACAATGCGACTTCTGTCAAATCTATAAAAATATTTAGATAGAACGTATTTGCCATCTAGGAATGACCGGTAAATAATGCCACCTAATGCGGTCCATCTAAGGCTCATGGTTGCCACACTATATGCTTGAATTATATAATGTGTTCCTCGAGCAGAGGCAGTAAATGGACTCTGTATAATTGGAGTATTTGAATGGTTTCGTGAAAAATATGTTTTATCGTAAAATGCGTGACTAATGTAAAAACATGTGTGTGTAAGATAGCCATAGATAAATATTATCACGACTATCAACAACAAAATTGTGTCGAACAAACATCTTATATAACAAGGACGGATATGTGTAAAGTAAATAAGGTAGAGAAAAATTGTATTCTAAATTTAGAATAGATATTGTGAAAACACCAAATATCTCATTAACAAGATATCAAAAAAAAAAAAAAATCCAGCAACCAGGTTTAAAAAAATACACGTTCATTAATCGATTCTTAGTAAATTGTATTTATTTGAATTTTTTCACTTGCGAAGGTTGTAGAAAATACAAACGACCAAACCTAAAGTTCTATCTGATATATATACATTATGGCCACAAGCTAGAGATGTGCAAACATTTCAATATAAGAATTTAAACAAATCGACGTTTGAATCATATTTGGTTTTTTAAAGAATTTCGAGCTGAAGATGAGTGATTTTGCCTCATATTTTTCGCTAAATAAATAACTACTCCATAAAAAAATTTCGTGAAACCTGGTATCATAAACAGCTGTAATTTTATCGCAGAAATGACGTCATCACATCATTTTATCAAAATATTTATATATGCATATCTGATTTCCACCGAATAACTTATTAGCCTCAGATATTTGATCGAATTAAAATCTAAAATAAATGTTCTAAATTCGGTGGTTTTAAAATATTTAAAATGTTAACGTATCTTTTGTTATTTCAATACGCGTTCACCTTACGTTTACTTATTCTTACAGTCCCCAAAATTTGACTCAGACATACTCAAATCAAAATCTGGCCACCTGAGTGTCTTTACTATTATATAAAAGCTTGACACGCAAGTATCTGATTTATAAGTTTTAAAATTGTCAACGTATTTTCTTTTCCAGGGGTCCGATCCCTCTGTAACTTTCTACGCACCTTCAGCTCGATTTACCTTCCGATATTTGCGACGACACAAAATCATTAAAATAGTTTTTTGCTCCAAATTTTGACCTTTTTGCAAAATGATCCAAATCTTTACTGTGCGCCTTCGTCGCGTATTTTCTTTTAAATTTTGGTTGCTATAAATCCTCAAAATATTTATTTTTTGTCAGCGAGCGTACCTCTCCAATGTCAAAGATCTCCCGTACCTTGTAAGTAATATTCCATTATTTCAAATTTTGTATCCTTTTTTACTAACGTTCTGGCGCCACATATCGATCAAATATACTCGAGTTTCTCTACTATTACGCTGAACGACAGATAATTCATGGTTCGTTCGTTATAATACAAAAAGTATATTCTAACTACTGATCTAAGTTGAAAAAAAAGAAAAGACGGACATACATATTATTGGTTGTCTATTAGGTACAAATTGCGTCACAAATTGAAAAATTTCATTGACACTTTAGCCAAATCGTGAGAAATTACGCGTTATCTTTACAACTGATCATCTGCTGACTCTCACAGAAATCCTGAAGGGCGAATATTTTACGCATTTATTTACTCATTGATAGTCTATCTTGTTCTACAAATTAAAAAATATATATATTCAAGAATTAGAGTAGTGATTTTTCACTCACGAAATTTCAATATCACAACCTGTGATTTCATGGGACTGGAACAAAAGTCGATGCAAAAGTTCAAATAATATTTCTCAACAAAATGTTGTCCTCACAATGTCAAAAAAATTGACCAAAACAGGCTTTGTTATGTATGAGTCACAGACGAATCGCGCCACCGGGGCGCGATCCTATTGTGGCTCATGCTTAACACTGTAATTTTTCATTGGGTTGCATTGTTGTTTATTCATGGTCATCGCCAGGCAGTTCATAACCCAAATCCTTCCGCAATTTTTCTGTTAGTTCGGCTAATTCAATACTCATAGAATGAGTAACAAATGGACTTTCTTTTTCTTTGTTTAGTAGACACCGCCTTACTTCATTTGCTTCATATACAAGTCCCTGACTATTTCGGAAGTTCATTGGAGTCTCAACGTTTGGCAGTGGAAATTCACACACCTTCCCGTTTATAGTAATTGCTGCAGGGCACCAGAATGGTGTATGAATTCTTATATAACCTTTTGTACCACATATATGTGCATCATTCGGGAAAGTGCTTACTCCAGATATTGTCAAAGATGCAATTCTTTGATTGGAATATTTTAAAGTAATATTTTCAGTGATATCAACGCCATCATCGTTCAAATACCCAACCGCATGGTGTTCATATGGTGCTTCTTTAAATATCAGCTGAGCCAGCTGCAGAGTGTAAATGCCGATGTCGAAGAGAGCTCCTCCACCAAGTTTTTTTCTCATAAATCTGTGATTTGGATCACCCGATATGTAATCTCCAAACATAGCTTGAACAACCTTGACTTCCCCGATTTCACCGTCATCGATGGCTTTCTGAATTGCTGCATAAGCAGGAAAACATCGACTCCATATCGCCTCCATTAAGAACAGGTTCTTCTCTTTCGCCAACGCAAACAATATTTTAGCATCTTTAGAATTCATACAGAAAGGCTTTTCACACAAAACCGATTTTCCACCTTCTAACATCATTTTAACATGATCGAAGTGGTAAGAATTAATTGAACCAATGTATACAATATCGATATTCGAATCGTCTGCCAATTCCTGATATTTGCCATAATATTTACGGATTCCCCTCTTATCTGCAAATTCTTTTGACCTTTCCAGCGACGATGAAGCAACCGCTTCAATAACGTGTTGATCTGTGGGTAAGGATAACAGATTACCGGCGAAGTCCTGACATATTTTCCCTGCAGAGCAAATTCCCCATCTTAGTGTACTACCCTTCATATCGAGGCGAAATCGCGAGCGAGGTTACAAATGAACGCATTAAAACACGTTTCGTGAATGCGGGTTTTACACGCCATTGTTTTGCAGAGCTCAAAGTTTTCTATGTTTTGTTATAATATTGTCGACGATGCATCAAAGCAGTAATTACTACATGTAAGATGCCTCTTCACAGACCTTTTTGTTAGGCGTTTGTCACTGATAGATCGTGCCGCTTTGGCGCGGTCTGGCTGTGACACATGCATAATAAATAAAATTTCCAAATACCAACACTCAAGTAGCAATATAGTTATTTATACCGTTTAAGCAATATTAATGTGTGTGATTTATTTACTATATAGGCTATAGTACTGTAATTGAAATTTTCTGGTGTTAAAAAAATTTACAGAATTTCATTCAGCATTTCGGCACTTGTATCTGACGATTCACAAGATGTTCCACTGTTGTGCTGCTATATTGTTTTTATTAAATTCATATGAGATCCGAGTTTTTCAACCTAAATTTCCGATACTTTTGTATTTTTATCATTTTCCAAGCGTGTTTATGAAAATCCTATAATATTCTAATATTGTCCCATTCTTTACAATGTATGCAAAGTTTCTCTATCCCACGTGAGATACGAAGTATCTAACTTCATGTTAAATTTCCGAATACTTTAAGATTTTCACACTTTTTTCTCTGTTTTGGAGATGAATACAAAATAAAATCATTTGTCACGCTATAACACCGCATTGTTGTTATTGAAATTCGCAGTCAAGTGTCCAACGTCACCGAATTATGGTCACTTGCAAACAGCTACTACACAAGGTAGTACCAGCAACTTGTACTATAAGTGAAAAACACCCCCAAAAGAACTGAACTGGTATGAATTTAATGATAATAATATCTCATGTAAAGAGTTTTCCATTAATAGTTTTCTAGCATTACAGCAAGCTTCGAGACCTGTGTGAAAACTGTGTCGTAAGTTTTTGTCGTGTTGCTTACCGGGCGTAGAGAAACTTGGTGGATTGGCGCTATGGAGGTGACCATAGAAATGCCGCCAACTATGGTTTAGCAAGACTACACGCGTACTGCATTGCATTGTTTTCCATTAATAGTTTTCCAGCATTACAGCAAGCTTCGAGATCTCACGCAAACTGTCAATTAAGGTTTTTGTCGTGTTGCTTACTGGGCGTAGGGAAACTTGGTGGATTGGCGCTATGGAGGTGACCATAGAAATGCCGCCAACTATGGTTTAGCAAGACTACACGCGTACTGCATTACATTGTTATCCATTTATAGTTTTCTAGCATTACAGCAAGCTTCGAGATCTCACGCAAACTGTCAATTAAGTTTTTTTACGCGTTGCTTACTGGGCGTAGAGAAATTTGGTGGATTGGCACTATGGAGGTGACCATAGAAATGCCGCCAACTATTGTTTAGCAAGACTACACGCATACTGCATTGCACACCAACAGGATTGCTTCGAACTAAATAGTCCATGTATATGCGGCATCCCGTCCACACGAGATTACGCTCATGAGAGAATGTTCCACGCAATATTAAATTCAAGAAATGGTATATAGTTTTATCATCGCCCCGGGCAGATACCACTCACTGCACTCTATAATGATGGTTCTGTTTGGGATGTTTTCCGTTTGCAGTTGCAGTGCAGTGCAGTTGCTTGTACTACATCTTTTAGTATCTCTTTGCTATTGAGTGTCCGTTGGTTAATTTCCTTTCGAAGCTGCTTCCACCGTTGCTTAGAGTGAATTTCATTAAAAATAAAATAATAATATCCCTAGCATGCACGTTTTTCTGCAAAAATGATTTTTTCGTACGGGGAAGGCAGTATTATGTGAAATAAGTCCTTTATCAGAATAATACTTCCGAGATAAAACTACAAACACGCGAAAATTTGACTAGATAGTTGGTGTAATTGTCCGTTTATCCATAACATGTGACATAGAACCGAACAGAATCAAATTAAAGTGTGATATCAATGGAAAAATATTCGATCATTTCCAAGATTTTGGTGAAATCCGTTTCAAAAGTTTTAGTGAAGAAAACAATGTTTTCACTTCGCTTAGCATTAATTCTATCCTGAATAATTTCATTCTTTCATATTCACAAAAATACCTTCTACTTTTGTTTTTTACCATAAATGAAATGATGTTTTTCTGAAAGCAAGAATTAAATTATTTGAAATTCCATAGATTAAAATCTAAATTGGCAACATGTTAAACAATTGAATGTTTTATTCTAATCATCTCCAGGCAAATCGTATCCTAGTTGTTTCCGTAGATTTTCTATCATTCCTGCTAATTCAATACTGATTGCATGACTGACGAGAGGACTTTCTAATAACTTGTTGATGAGACACCTTCGCACTTCATTTGCTTCATACGCCAGTCCTTGGCCGTTCAGAAAATTCATTTTTGCGTCGATCTTCGGCATTGGAAATTTTCGAACTTCCCCATTTACTGTTATGGCGTCAGGACTCCAGAAAGGCCTGTGTATTTTTATATACCCTTTAGTGCCACATATGTTAGCATCATTTGGAGATGCACAAACATTCGATACCGTCAAAGATGCCATTCGTTGCTTGGAATATTTCAGGGCAATACTTTCGCAAACATCGACACCGTGGTCATTCAAGTAACCTACCGCATGCTGCTCACATGGAGCTTCTTTAAATATAAACTGGGAGAGCTGCAAAGTATAAATTCCAATATCGAACAATGCTCCTCCTCCGTATTCTTTTGTTACGACACGGTGATTTGGGTCTTCAGATATGTATTCAGCAAAGATTGAGTGAACCATTTTCACTTTTCCGATTTCGCCGTCGTCGATGGCCTTCTGAACTGCAGCATATGCAGGTGAACAACGACTCCATATTGCCTCCATAAGAAATAAATTCTTTTGTTTTGCTAATGCGAATAATTCCTTTGCGTTCTTCAAATTTGTGCAAATTGGTTTCTCACACAAAACGGATTTACCGCCCTCTAACATCATTTTGACGTGGTTGTAATGTTGAGTGTTAAGTGAACCAATGTACACAACGTCAATATTAGGGTCTTCTGCCAATTGTTGATGTGAGCCATAGGCTTTTGTTATCCCCCTTTCAGATGCAAAAGTTTTTGCCCTTTCTAGTGACGAAGATGCAGCGGCCTGAACAACATGTTCATCTTTTGGCAAAGATAAAAGACATCCAGTAAAATCTTGACTAATTTTCCCTACCGAACAGATACCCCATCTCACGGTTGTACCCTTCATATTGCTGGATCAACAAGTGTCAATCTAAAGTTTAGCACAGGTTGTTTTATATTCTTCCGGTATACTCTTTGGTAAATATGTTCTTTGGTAAAATGTCGAAAATGGGTCTTAGATGTTTTACGGTTTTACGTCCGAATTATCTGTGGCCCATTTCTCTCGAAGAACCGTTTTTGATAGTATAAAGTCATTGTTTACTTATTGTTTGCGCAACACAGTAAATATAGCGCTCGAAATGATTTTGGCAAGTGACGTCATATGGCGGTGTACGGATTTCATCACTTTTACTAGAGCAGCATCCAGGCCAGACGAACGGCAAGACCACGCGCATTCTATCTGTAGCTTTTCCACTCACTATGGAGAGAAAATCGATATTTCGGAAAAATATGTGAAATATGTGAAAAATATATAGGTCTTGAATCTACACAATCTACACAAGTTAAAAAAGAGTAAATAACGAGGAGTTATGCTCAATGCGCAAAAATGTCACACGTCAAATTTTTATGGGCGGAGTAACCACGTTTGGCCATATTTCACTGCGAATCGCGTATCGAATCATATTTTGAAGAAATGACAAGATTTATTCAGGATCTAAATTTTTCCAATATGTTGTTGGATTTTTTTGAAATATACGTAAAGTTGCGTCATGTGAAATAAAAATTTCTCTGACTAGTGAGAAATATTCCGTGGACACTTGTTTTTGTTAAGCTCGAGGCACTGATGGATCGCGCCGCCAGGGCGCGGTCTATCTGTTACTCATGCCTGACAAAATCAAAATTATATTGTCTTCTTCTGAAAAACCTATAGAGGGGAGACATGTTCCTTCCCCCACCCTGATAGATTCGAATCTTTAACATGAACGTGACATTCGTATTTATGATGATGAAATCTCTGACACGTGTTGGGTACTTAGTATGAATTCGCAGTTATATTAAAATGAATATTCCTTATCTGCACTTGAACTGAACCCTGTTTTGCTATAGTATGGATTTAACAAGCGGGAAATGCTTAGATAATCATTAATCCACGAACATTAATTCAGTATGACACGGCAGAATATGTATGATAACTTGATTCCAAACAAGGAAGGTCATGCCAGTTTTTCGATTATCTTACTACAATTGGTAGCTGGGGATGTTAAGTCTCGGAGGGGATATAAATTGAAAAAATCGTAATTAATATTTGGTCTTTTTGCTCATAAAAATACAGCGTATTGGGAACAAAACAATGGAAATCTGTTTTATACGTTATTGCGCAATCATTTTCCGATCATAATGATTATTTACATAGAACTCATAAAAAATCTCCGGACAGGAAGAAGACCTTTTCAAAAATGGGGGTGAGCCAGGTTCTCCCAGACCGCCTCTAGTGTTCAATAGTTATCTTTGTCGAATTGGCCTCTGTTATACGGCTACAAAAGCGGTCAGCCATGTCATAAATATTTGTATCTGTGAACAATGCTAGAATCGAACGAGATCATCACTATCATTGAAATGGGATTTAAAAGAAGAAAGCTGCTGTGTTTTTTTTTCAGTCTTCAACAAATGTAGCAAAATAGACGGTCCTTAGGCAGTAATTTTAGTCAGTGATGAAATTGAAACAAAAACTTACATATTTGACATAAATATCATCAACAAAGTGGTTATTAATTGGGAAATATATTGTTATGATGATATTAAATATAAGTCTAAAATTGACTTCTTTATATATGACGCAAATTTTTAGAAATATTGAATATTAGAAATATTCCATTCAGAAAAATGGCGATCAAACATAATACTGTTGGAACGCGCCGTCGAGGAGCTGCGTTCCATTTGTGGCTCATGCTTGACAAAATAAATTTTCTGAATGAGAAAGAATTATTTATAATGAACAGCAAATTACTACAATTTTTGCCACAGTGCACTAGAAATAATCACAGAAACATTTTTAGTCCATCACATAACATTGATAAACGATAACAAGCCAGATATGTTGGTGATGATGTCCTCCTCCAGGTCGGTCTAATACGATCAATATCAGTATATCGGTACGCTCCTACATAAATCTACATAATTATAGATCGATGGCCTGGAAAAATACACTATGACAAAGGCTGCACTGTGCTGCACTATAAACTTACTGTTCATTTTGATAAATTACATTATTTCCCAAATTCGAGACCGCCTTGATGAAATGGGTGCCAAATACGAGCTATTGATGGACGCACCTTGGCGATACGTTCCATCAATAGCCCATAATTGGCCAAAAACAGTCGATTTTGTGGCTTCATTGCAGTATCCCCGAGTAAAAGAGGGTTAATTTTACTGCAATTTGTTACAGTTAAGATTATTCCCGTAGATTGTCATGTTCCGAAAAAAATTAGTTGATATCAGTTTTTTATTTGTTAACTATTTCTTGTTCTTAACTATTTTCTCTTCATTATCGCAGTCAAATTATCCACATAATTCAAATTTAATTGCAAAAGAGTTGAATAAATATTTGAGTGCAAACTTACGCAATAAAAAAAAAACTAGTCTTATTTGTTTGACAGTGAATTCATTGTCACATTCGCTAAAGGTTTTGGGATTTCAAACCTTAGGTAAATAGTTACAGCCATACCGCCGAGTCTCACACAATTTTTGGATAGAATAACAAGAACAAATTTTATTTCGCCATGCTTTAGACGCGGATTGATCTCGCAATGGCTACATTAAGCATCGATGAATATGACTTAAACAAAACTAGTTTAATAAAGTTTGTTTTAGTTGATTAGTCAAGCTCGAAAATTTTATGAACACAAAAGTTAACAAACAAGTCGCACCACTAACCGCAACTACACAAGATACGGTGGTGAAGTTTTGGCTTTACTATTAGAAGAGTAATGTTGTAACATTGCATAATTTAGTGTGGTCGATGTGCGCTACGACCAGAAGTCAGCGAAGGGTTTGCTCAAGGAGCGCGATTGTGAATACATTTTTAGAAATAAAGCTGCGAGATAAAATGCGTTATTCCAATCATTAATTTTGGACCAACCATGTTTTGTGAAGCATAAGATAGTGATGGAGCGCACCGCTGAGGCGTGGTTTACCAGTGGTTTTTACTTGCGTAATAAATTCAAATGTCTGAGTGGGTCATCGTCCAAGCAGCTGCAATTCAATCTTTGTAAAAAGTTCTTGTCTAGGATGCATTTGCTGGTTTTATATTTCATCAGCCATTTGTAATCAGTGCTCGCTTGTTAGTTTTTTTTACAGGTACTGCCCCAAACCGCATTGCAAAGAGGAATTTGATTAAAAAAGAGAGTGAAGTCGGTTTAATGTATTATACAGGATCGAAGCTGCTGTTTTCTCTTTTAAAAAAAGCCTTTGCTACAAATTTGATCCATAAATTTTCTAAAAACAATTATTTCGGTTCGGATTGAAAATGTCAAAAATATATGATCACGCATAAACATATATGTATATTTTAACATCGGTAGTTTTTCCCAATATTACAGTCAGAATTCGATTACACAAAGCAGGAGTCAAAGAGAGTAGGACCAAATCCCAAAAATATTGCTCAAACAATGTTTTGTCAAGCATGAGTCGCTGATGGATCGCGCCGTAGAGGCGCGGTCCATCTGTGGCTAATATTGACAAAATAAAATTTCTTTTTGAGAAATACCAATAAGTGTTTGAAATATATGTGATGCTTATCATTTTATCCTGTGCCCAATAATGAAATTTTTATATATTATTATATACTTATACAGTCGCTGAAAATACATAAATTAGTGCTGCAAAATGGATGACCCGAATTTAGAATATCGAATTCTCCGACCAAACGAGTTTGAGAATGTGATGGAATTCATTCTGGAGAATTTCACTCTCAAAGAGCCGACGTGTGTTCAGTTAAAAATAGGAAAACAAATTTTTCGATCGGCTTTAGGTTCTTTCATAAAGGTAAACGTTCTTAATAAATACGAATAATCCACTTGATATATCGGGTAGTCAACTAGCCTATCTTTCAGGCCCGAATTGGGAAGCCATCTGCTGCGAATAAACATAAGTTTTGGTGGGACAAAAAAAAGAGAATTTTAACCAGCTTTCAGAATATTAGCCAAAGGCCTAAAGCTGAATTATAACTTCTTTTTTCGTACTTCAAACAAATTAAAGCGGCATTAGTGATATTTTAGGTGACAATGGTACTTATTTTATTGCAATAGCAAAAAAAATACAGCGGCTTGATCTGAATCTGAGATTTTTTTACCTAGTAGAGAGAAAAAAATAATAATTTAATTTTCTGGTCATGTGTGTTAAATATAATTGTGTGTTATTTTAAAACTGTGTAGCGAAGCGTTCTAAATCCGTGATAATGATAACTCATCTCGAATACGCCATCGTTAGTTGGAGGTAAAGAGTCATCAATTTTGAAAGAAATGTAAAAAACGTTTAAAAAAAGTTTCGCATTGGATTTACGAAACGTAACATTTTGATAACAACCCACCGCCCACCTATTTCGTTTCAATTTTCTGATTAAGTTGTCATGGCGGTCGTGCAATTAGGGATATAAGTTTAAGAATTTCGAATTAATATTAAATTGTATCGATTCTAATCATTTCTGGAAAATCCGTTGGGATTCTTAAAGAGCCATGTGGCGGCGAGTAAGTAATATTCTGACGTTGTGGAACTGAAGTGACAAATTATTTTCGCGCGCTTTCGGCATGCAGGAGTCAGTTGGAATATTAAATTTATATTTTTGAATCAACCCCCCCCCCCCCCCCCCCCCCCCCCCCCCCCCTTGAAAAGCAAACAATTTCAAATTAGTGGGCTATTTGGTCAAATTCTTATGATAACTTTGTGTCCATTTGATTGTGTTCAGACCTAAAATCAGTGCACAGCTATCACTTTCTCGTTCAATGTTGCTCGAATTTGAACAGCGAACGTGTTTCTATGGTTTTGTAAACTAATAAATTAACTTAAAATGGCTGCGAATGAGATTTATTCAAATAGATCATATTCGGAAAGATTTGATTCCAAATTATTTTATCAGATATACGATCCGAAAAAAAAATATTTGAAATTTGCATCCCATGTAGAAACAAATGGATTAAGAGGTAGTAATGCACTATTTGAAGCAGGACACACAATTGCATTCGTTTTCGATATTTGATGTTGATATGTTATCCTCCCTGCTGAGTTATCGTTTGTGTGTGTTTACATGCTGTCTACTTGTTTTATTTTTCTACATTTGGTTTTCAAGTTCATAATCCTACCGGTATGCCATTCCCAAAGTTAATTATGAGATACAGATAGGCTGCCGGCTACGAAACTATGACTTACAGCTTCTATTACTGTAAATCTCGTAACCAGATAAAATTGTAAACATGGTTAAATACATACTGTGATATAAAATTCTATCCATTACTTTTAAGAGCCAATGTTTTTATTTTACATTCACTTTTTCGTTACCAGACGGCAATATCACATGAAGTCAGTATTGGGGTTTTTGATAAGTCAACTGAAGAAATGTGCGCAGTACGAATAAACGTTCTTGGTAAAAAAGAAAAGCCAAAAATATCTTCAGTCGATGATCAACCGTTGGCGATTCAACAAATTTTGGCGGTAGGTTAAGGAAAACTGCTGTTGTACGTCATTAGACATTTGCAATACTGCTTGGTGTCATAATGCCATGTGCGAAACTCGTAATCTTGACGTAATTGACGTAATCTTTGAACCTCCACAGCAACCCAAAAGTTATGGTAAAGCAAAATCTGTACAATTTAGTCGAACGGCACTTTTCGATTACTGGAACAATAACCCTTTCCACTTACGTTTATTATTAAATTTTTACTCAAAATCTTTGTATGATCACACTCATACCAATCCTCAATAAATAATATTTCAATCCAAATCTTCAATCTAAGAATGCAACTCTATCTGAGATATTATTGCAAATTCATCCATTCAGTTGCTTGCAAAAACACGCGAAAAAGAACTTCTTGAAGAGTTTGGCACAGACAACTATCTGGAATTTTTTCTGACTGCTGTTAGACACGACTATGGAAAACGAGGGATTGCTACTCAACTGTACAAGAGGTAGGCTTGAAGTAGTATGCAGTAGGAATTTACTAAATTTCATTTCTTACAGATCGGCACTATTTTCATACAAAAGATGGAAACAATTTGACTTCCACGACCTAATCAGAAGAAAATTGTCTAGATATATTTTATTAGGTATGTGGCAGGTGCGGTCCATCTGTGACTCCTGTCTGACAAAATAAGGTTTTTTTTTTTTTGATCGAGGATGTCGGTCTATATTTAGCTCGAACTGATGAGACCCCAGTATAATTTATGGATGATTGGTATATCTGATGAGATTCAAAATTAAAAAGTATACATCGGAAAATGTCTAATTGCACATGTCTCGTTGCAACAAAAGAGGATTTTAATTTGGATATTGAATCTGTTAAAGCAATCAATGTCATGGGCGTGGGGTAGTGACATATAGCAGACGGCGATGTCATGGGCATGTAACCAGTAAACCATGTAAAACTAGCAACTGCACCTCAATGGAAAGTTTTCTGTATTGGAACAACTATAGTAAAGTGCAGTGAGTTGTGTCTGCTCTGGGCGATGAGAAGTCATCAGTCGGATTTCTTTCCTTTTGTCGCCTATTCGGCATGCAGGAAATGCACGAGTGTAAATAAAAAGGCGCTTTTTTAAAGCTGTCCTATATGGCGATTTATTGAAGCATCCGACCCAAAATCTAAAACACGGCAGTAAGCTTTAAAAATAGTAGTAGTAAGTAGTATCAAATGAAGGAAGTAGTGGCCGAAGTTTTCTGGACTATCGGCACATGACTCATGCGGGGATGACAAGCACGTGAGAAGAGGATCAAAATTGTTAAAAAAAAATGCATTTTAGGAGCAAATAAACTCATTACGTTTCACCACTTACATTTTCACAAGCCAATGTTATTCAGCAGATGAAAGAAAAGGCTTGGAAGCCTAATTTTTTAATATTGAAAGCTAAAACATCAACTAAATATAGACTGTTGTTAAATTAAGTGCCTATGACAGGTGAGATATTTAATATTGAGTTTGCGATTTTGCGATGAGTTTGCAAGTCTATTTTGCAAGCGAAAATATGTTTTTTCCTTATTCTACTAAAAAATAAATCTGTTAGACTAATTTTTTAAAATATAAAATGAGCGATCGCAAATTACCCTTTAAAAAATTAAAAAACTCTTTTTTATGAACTGAGCCCCCGATTGACTGGGTCGGGATCTAGCGTGTCTCCTTTTGTTTTCATTTTTTGAGCTGCGTTGCGTTGAGGCAAGGCAAAACCCCTGTAGGTATTATAATTTTTGTTTTTTAAATATAGCATCAGTACATTATTCTGTTCGACTTACAGGACCGAAGAAAATGCGAAGAAATTAGGATGTTTGTACCTAACAGTAATCTGCACTAGTGCTTTCACTCTCATGGCAACAACAAAGCTCGGATACAAAATAAAACATAGTTTGTGTTACAAGGACTACATAGATCCAATAACGGAGAACAAGATATTTGCAACACTGCCTGAACCTCACAAAGTATGCGCGTGGGTAGTGAAAACCCTATAGAAAGTCAGTCAGAAATTTTTAGCGAAGTATTTTTGTTAAGCAGACTCGATCAGAAAATTCAACTACGGTATATTGTTTCTTCAAACATCTTTGACACATGGTGAACAAAATAAAATTTCTGATAGGGGGGTCACTCACATGCCTGTCACGCCATCATTTCTCCTATTCGTTTCGCCCTATCCCGATGATACGCAATGTAGTCCAAACGGCCCTGATATCGATATGTATAACTAGTGCAAATTTAATTGTATAAAGCATTCAAAAACACAAACGATCATAAGATATCATCAAGTTATCTGAATGAAAAACCTTGAACAATTGTACAATAATGTATGTATTTACTTGAAATAATATAGTAAAGCAAACAATCAAGCATTTCAATGCAATAAGGAATCATGACAATGCAATTTTAAATTTTCATAGTGTCAATGACAGCATGTTTTTGAAGTTTTTTTTATAATGTCTCCAAAATTTCGAAATTGTAAAAACGACGGGAAATGTTTTAGTGAACCCATAATTGTGCCATTGGCTCCAATGATAACTGAGATATGGAAGGATATTCAGGATATAATCGTTTTAGTCCCGTCATTAAAGGGCCATATTTATCTTGTTTATCTTTTAGATTCCTTTCAATATCTAGATCAGGGGGACAATATATATATAGCATTCATTTCATATATACTGTGTGTGTGTGTCTGATATTTGACCGCCAAATATTTGACCAAATCATACCATAATATCGAGATCTATGTCAACAATTTTTGGTAAGGGCTAGTCGAATATGACTTCGCATAATCATACCATATTGCAAGAATCTGTGCACATGGTCGGATACATGAGATTAATTATTAATATCATACAAGTACAAGAATCGACTTCACTGTCCAGATGAAGTTTTAGCTTTCAGATACACTTTTGAAGAAAGGTCAGCAATACATTTGGTTCAGGCTGTCCGAAGACAGATTAAACAGTTTGTTCATATCAAACATGGTTAAAGGGGTATCGAAGGGTGGACGAAGAGACTTAGATTGCTACTTGTATGAATGAGAATGCTCACAGTTTTCACCAGAGTACTGAACTGTGAACTGTTTACTCACCCGAAATTCCGATCGAATTAGTCCATCCACTCGTAGTATGCACTCGTTGTATATATATATATTTTTAAAATATAGTTGATAATGTATAAGGGACACTTCCATAAATTTTCCAAATCTTTGTGAAATTTTGGATAAATTTAATCGACTATGTTGTGATTTCACATATTTTAAATGGACGTAGAGAAAAAGCTCCAAGAAAAAAGTTGCTTCTAAAAATTTACTTTTTTTATCGTCAAATATACATACTGACAATATCTCAACATTCATTTTGTTGAGATATATGTTTCATTTAAATGTTATATCAAAAACGCTCACGAGATTACATATTGCGAACGAGGTAAAATTGGCACTGCTTAATGTTAATCAGTTTCGAGCTCTACCCAAATCTGGGCGTTGCGATTACCTGGCGACCCGACCATTCAATTTCACTTATTGTTCATTTGACCTAGAGATCGAATAGAAGATTATATTATCGTGCTTGAGAGGGGAGTATTAAAATACGACCAACACCTATTACGTAGCACGACCTCTGTAGTGACCAGTTTAAAGTTGGGGATAAAAAAAAATTATCAAAATAAAAATGTCACTTTCTTTAAAGCGGTAACCAGCGTAATACCGTCGATGTGCGCGAAAATATTTGGTCGGTTTTCATATCAAAGTCTCCAAAAACGTCATTTAGGGTTTGCCACAAGAAAGCACTAGGCACTATAAGGGACGCGGGAATCGGTCCTGTGTTTCCGACGGCTCCTAGCAGGTCATGTAAACTGGTACGTAAAAGCGCACAACGCTACCTAGCGATTTTATTGTATAGATATCTTTGGAGGTTTTAGAGTTGTTTGTTACCGCTGATGCTGTGAACCTGGCGGCTTATACCCAACACCGCAAGACGGAATTGAGCTCTACCGACCGACTCCGAGACAGTTACGCGATTCTCAGAGTGTTTATTACGCATAAAATGTTTGGGCTAATCACGAAAATTTTCCAACAAACGCATTCAGGAGATCACAAATGCGCCTTGAAATATTCAGAGTGCGAGAGCACGTATCACCTATTCACCTGGGCACGATCAGACAGAATTCCTCGAATTCTTAAGCCTTTTTCTCGAACAGAACTTCGTCGAGGCCGCCTAACAGCGACACTCCCGTTTGACAATCGTTTGGCGCGGCGCACTGTTCTGTGAGTCATGCTGTAAGAATATGGCTTATTGCACAGTACTGGTGAAATACGTCTGCTTTCAGATTTCTAGTTTGTAGAAAATCAGTCAGGTTTAGCGTCAATTTTGCATCGACTTCACGTTTAATATATTGGCGATTAAGATATTTCTTGTGGGTTTTTAATCTCCCTTTGCCAATGCTGCTCATTACCTCTACTCAGCTTAGCGGATAATACAGAGTCAATAGCGGGTCCCTCATATGCCTGTCACGCCGTCATTTCTTTTATTCATTTCACCCTATCCCGATGATACGCAATGTAGTCCAAACGGACCTGATATCGACATATATTTATTGTTTTTTAAACCTAGTGGTCAAATTTAATTTTGATAGAGGGGGTCACTAAAACGCATTTCAATTCAAACACCCGTTGATAGATAACAAGATATCGACAATATATGCAAACTTATGAAAAATTGTAAACACGATAATGTAAGATATGTATTTGATGTGAAATAGTATAATTGTAAAATTATGTATGGTTCATAACAATGTAAACAATCAGGTAAGAACAATGTTATGACAATGCAATTTTAACGGTTTTCATAGTGCTAATGACAGTCTGTTTCTTAAGTTTATTTAGTCATAAAAGGGCGATATTTAGCATTGCTTCCAATATTTAGATCAGGAGAAACATTCTATTTATACGCCTACGCACTTAACAAAAATGGCCTTTATTTGCAATCCATTGCGCATATTCGACTTTTATTGGCGTTCAAGCTACCTCGAGGATTTATTACGGGACGGTATTCCTGGTGCGTTTGACCTGCTATGCTATTAGATTTTCTAACTTCTTCCCAATTTACTCTGTTGTGAGATACTGCTGGGACAGCACCTTGTTTTCAAATCGTGGATCTTAATACAGCAGATCATGACCACTTGCTTATTTTGTTCACGATAATTGAATTTCAATATTCTTGAATTTGCCCTTTCAGAAAGGATCAAATATAAATAGGAGAGATTTCTGATAAGTCACTAATTTGAACGACCGCCCATGGGAGTAATGGAACCATTTTCTGGTTTATTCAATTGGGGTTTACTCCTCAATGGCGAGATTATTTTTTAATATCATACAAGTACAAGATCCGACCTCGCTGTCCGGAGTTTGATACATTTGGTCAGCTTGTCCGAAGTATTGCACAAGGCATGATTAAACGGTTTGTTCATACCACACATTATCAAAGCCGTATAGAAGGAAGAGCGAAGAGATTTAGATTGCTAGATATATAAATAAAATGCTTTATTCTTTTCTGTAGACTACAATTGTTACTCACTCACCCAGTTTATAGCCTTTGTATCAAATTTGTAATCACCACTTGCCTAAAGAGTTTTAAGAAATTCAACCACGACATCTTTCAAAGTTTATTATTAAAAGCAACATGTTCTTTTCAAATTGGCGAGAAGTGACTCAAAATTACAACATGTTTCCATCCAACATCTTGTGTTTAAATAAACGAAAACGTTCGATATTGGCAGAGTGTGTGTCTGTGCTGTGTCGACCATCTTCGTGACCGTCTCATAACGTTGTCTCATAACGTTTTTGATCCGCTGCAAAGTGCATATGAGCATAGTCTGTTTTGTTTAACATTTGGTATTTTGGAAAATTTCGGAATAATTATAGGTGGCATTGAAACCGCATTTTGCGTGCAATTACAGTTAATTCTAGTAAGATATGTAAAGAACAGCGCGTCCGTCGCTTTACTCAGCGACTCGCCACTGGTGTATTGTATGTTGGTGTACTCCCGACGTTTTGACTCATTCATTGGTTCAACAATAAAGAAGGAACGTTTTTCTCTTTACACGTGCACCGTTGTATGAAAATATCGCATTTTGAGCAAACTTGAAACATCTTTTCCATGTCTGCTTTGTTCTACTTCAATATTCAAAATATTTAATATACCATACATATAAACAGAATAGAAAAGAGAGCGGAAGAACACCGTGATGCGAATTTGTGAATGTTTAACGTTGTTATGTTGTCCTTTGTTTCGCCTGGAAAAATCAAGAAATAGAAATACTATCGGTTGTAGCGATAAGGATTTTGGAGCTTGATCTCGTGTAGGACGAATTAAAACATAACAATTCGAATATCCTGGAACGACTTGATTGAGCCTGTGAAAAATTTACATTTATTCATCAAAGTGTACTAAAATTTGATGACAGCCAATAACAAGTTAGTCAAATCGATCAAAACAAATCAGTATATAAAGTGTTTTTCTTTAAAATCCAAAAGAATCGCTATTCAGGCATGATAATTTCAATCATCCTTCAGAAAAAAATTGTATATTTAATGGACTTCACTCTAAGCAGGGTTTGAAGCAGAATCTAATTGTAGCCAAGCAACAACCACTTATAATACAGAAAGTTATAAAACATAGTAGTAGCAGCCGCACTTTGAGCCGAAAATTCGTAAACGGAACTGAACACTATATTAGAGTGCGTTGAATGGCGTCTTTTTTGGGTGGATGGCAAAAATATCCACAATTACGTTTGTTGATACCAGAATATTAATTATAGTTTTCTCTATCATATTATGTTGGAATACTAACAGTACTAGACGAGAATAATGTTATTAAAGGATAGTCTGCTGAGAAGAGTGGAATAAATATTTGACCACTGTACCATAATATCGAGATCTATGTCAATAATTTTTGGTAATAGCTAGTCGAATATGACTTCGGATAATTATACCATATTGCAAGAATCTTTGCACAACGTCGGATACATAAGATTACCTATTAATATCATACAAGGACAATGATCGAGTTCACTGTCCAGTTTTAGCTTGCTTTGTGACACATCTTTTAAAAAAGGATAGCTATACATTTGATCAGTCTGCCCGAAGACTTGCACCAGGCATTATTAAACAGTTTGTTCGCATCAAAGTGGTATTGAAGAGAGAGCTAAAAGGCTTAGATTGCTACATATATAATTGAAAATGCTCATTTTTTCACTGAGTACTGTACTAATACGTCAATTTTATAAGATTTTTAGTTTGTAGAAAACCAGTCAGGTTCAGCGTCAATTTTGCATCGATCTCACATTTGATATATTGACATTTACGATTTTTCTTGTGGGTTCTTAAGCTCTCTTTTTGTCAATGCTGCTCAATACCTCTTCGTAGCTAGGGGACTATTACAAAACCAACAGCGGGTCCGCTGCGCGCTTTTAAATAAGTCAAAATAAGAGTTGATATTACAGAACGTGAATTCGGGAGAATCGACGATGTTTTACCGGGCAAAATGACGATCATTTTTCCCTCGTCCGCTCGACCGGGATTTGGTATTGTTTTGGAAAGTGTTTGTCACGCTCGGCGTCTCCACTGGTTGTGGGAGCTTTCTAGTTTCCCTAGACGCAAATCTGATCAAATTTGTGATGGCAGTTGTATTTTGGCAAACAAGATAGGGCCGTGGTTTTCAATCTGAACCCTAAATCATGCCTTGCATGATAATAGGAGATGCTGGCCAAGTCAAAGGTTCCTCAAACTCAAGCAATAAGTAGCGGCAATTCTAGCCAATACTAAACAAAAACTAATAATTTTTTTTTTTGCAACAGTGCTATAATGATTTGTAATATTATATATCTTTTCAATTAAGATTTGGAACAGACTGCAAGTAGTCTTGCTTTTTCAGTTTTTATCAATTCAAAACGCACAATAACATCTTTCATTGGTAGAAAATAAAAATAGAACATTTTCCAACGATTTTGTTTGGACATAGCTTTCATATTCTTCAATCATTTAATCAAAGGCATAAAGTATATCGATTACTGTGTGTTTTTGTCGCAAAAATTATATGTATGGAATATACGCTGATTTGTGACCATTAGAACGCTACAGTGCTATTCCCTACAGTATTATTGGGAGGAATCACATTTCAAGCTCAGGCGCGCACGTGGGTGAACCTCCATTAACAATACGCATTCCAACGAGCAACACCTATAGCACCTTTCTCGTGTATCCTGGCAAGTACAGGTGCAAACCAAAGGGCGATTGAGATATTCGAGTGTTCTTGAAAACTATTTGACAACGCGTTATCTACATTTATGGGTTTATGACTGTCCAGTATATATCATAAAAATTCTTTTCACTGATAAATTTTGCGTATTTCGTGACTTTTCGTCCTCAGAGTTTTCATTTCATTTTTATGGAAATTTCCGCTTGCTCCCGGCGTGCAAAACATTTTTCTGGCTGGTTTCTCTCTTAAAACAAGTAATTCTCGAGCGCCTTTTGTTCTAATGCATGTTTGAATGTCAAAAAAAATTGTGCCTCTCTCAATTTTTTTCTAGATCCGCCACTTACATCGTGTTATTACAAACGCTTTTACCGATCGAGTTAACCCTGCACTCTATACGCTGTTTTGCTCCCCCTTGAGACCTGATTGTATGTAGCAAATATTAACTGGAAGAACAAAAAATTTCCAACATGCTGATGCTATTGGCAGTTCTCACCTATATTATTATGCCACTCCAGTGCATAGTGAAATGTTATAATGATAATTATCCTTGTCGATGACATAAATAAAATATAATTTTTCTTTTTGTATAACGGCTTTAAGCGTGAGTTCGCGTTCTGAAACTACGTCGTGGCGACCGATACCTTTACATCCTTATTCCTCTCAAATACGATTTTCTTTTTGCAAAATGTCAAAAAAAATACAAGAATGTACAGGGTGTTTCCCCCACGGCCTTTGTGATGGATATTGTGTGAAACAAGGAGGAAACAATGCAACAAGTTCCATGGAACAGTATTGTTAAAGCTTACAAAACAAAAATCAAAATTCCTAGCCTTTGAAAATGATGTTTCTATATTTTCTCGGCTATACATCGCCTATCATTTTTTCAAACAAGAAAATGATTTGTGTTCTATAACCATCGGCGGCGGTGGAGGAACATCTGATAGCGGAGAGGTGCGAGCCGTTTTGCAAATACACGGCACAATTTTAGCTACTGCACATGTTTTATTGGTTCGTCCCAAAACGTGAAAAATATCTCGCATTTTCCTATTTTTCCTAGCTTCTCTTTTTTAGACACTACAATGGCATTCTCAGAGGTAAAAAATACATCATGGGTCGGTTGCTACTAGTGTCATTGAATTTTTGAACACTTTTTCCATGTAAATTTGTTAAGAAAATACTTTTTGTGCAATAATAATATATTATTATATTATTCTTTTCTGTGATGCCATGTATTTTAGCGTATGTTTAAAATTCGTATAGAACTGTTTGTGTTCTCCTATGTTGCATAGCTATTTCAGTCCAGTATTCGATTGAAGAAAAAACGCAAACTTGTAAGCACTATGAATCTCATACCTGAATTTTCAATTATGACGCCATTTCCATTTAGCCAAGTTGCTGTTGTACTTCATTTTATTTCCAACAAATACAACAAAATAGTTGAAACGTTTGTCGGTATACACAATAAGTGTCATTAAAACAACTACGTCTTTTATTACGTCATTGTGACGTCACATCCAAGTCAACTGATCTGATGTCGGATGATAACCAAATAATTTTTTAAGTTGTTGTGATCATATTACTCACTCTCTTGTGATTATTATCAATATCGTGAATGTACTTAATTAGACTAAATTCAACCACTATGACGTCACAGGGGGCCGACTCTAATCTCGTTTCTGACGATGCCATTGACTGACTCATAGTGCAAATTTCGTGCTTTAATCCGGCATTTCCCCCATTCACCTAACAGACTCTACTCTCTTCACGTTACCTACGCAGCGAGTACGCGTTTAATTGCAAAAGATAATTTAAATAAATTTACTTGTGAAATATGCTGTAGTTGTCCATGAGTTTTTTGTTTTTTCCCTTCAATCAATTGCTAGTTCGTTGATAATTATTCTCCTAATCAGCAGTTTCTTCTTGATTGACATATGGCAGGTGAAGCTATTGCTGCTAATATGGAGGACCTTAATATAATATATCGGATTTTAAAGCCAGAAGACTTGGAGATGACCATGGATTTCCTATCGGTACATTTTGCTTCCAAGGAAACCGATGGGTTGTCATTTGAAATATGAGAAATCTTCTTTCAGATCTTATTTCGGTCCTGTGATTGAGGTAATATTTCTGTTTATATTATACGGGAGCTGGAATAATTTTTTTTACTTCACTTTTTCTTTCCATTTTTTACATGTAGGAAGCCCTGTCACACCAATTCAGCATTGGCGCTTTTGAGAAAGCGAATGAAGAAATATGTGCAGTACAAATAAATATTCCTGGTGACCAAACAAAACCGAACACCGTTCCCGTCAAAGATCAAGCGTTGGCTACGAGACAAATTTTAACGGTGGGTTTAGAATTGTTGCATAATTTGGCACTTAGTGGTAGGCCTGGGAAAAACCGAATCGGTTGGAATCTGAATCGAATGATTTTTTCGAAACCCATAAAATTTAAAATAAGTTTAATACCTACATGGCCATAAACGATATACGCGCAAGTTTACATCCATGCACACAAGATAACTTTGATACGGAAATGCATCAATACATATAGAGGTAGCCTACTGTGGTATTGTCCAGGTAGCGTATTCTAATTACTTGGCTAGTCTATACCGACATACCATCAGCCAATTTCGTACAAATTGCCAAGCTGCGTCTGCTTTACTGGGATATTCCCTTTCCTTAGCACAAAACATGTCAGCTTCCGACAAAAAAAAAGTGAAACGAAAGGTCAGTGCACGGTAAAATCGCAGAAATATGGTCTTGTCAGAAACTTAAGCTACTTACCGATCAGGCTTAAAATATTTGCAAAAAACTAATCCCCAAAACAATATTTTGGCCTCCGCTTAAGTTTGTGTGACAAGCTTAGTTTCGGTCGCGAGCTTAAGTCGACTTTAGGCCTCCACTCTGAGGGCGACTTCCAAACTCGAAATGCTATCAACTTTTACTGTGCAAAAGTATCAATTAGGGTGACAGTATGAAAAGTACCAATTTGGGCGACAATATTAAAAATCCCAATTAGGGCACAATTAACCTATGTCTGTGACGGCGCTACATTGGGTATAAATTTATTCCACAATGACTGCCAAAAACATTATTTCAACTAGCATTGCTTTGATTTGTAGCTAGCACAACTAATGAATTTGAAAACTCAGTTTAGCAGTTTAGCGCTTTATCTATCCACAGTCCCTCTCTGAATGAGTGTACGCGCCTCATTTTATTTTTTCCTCATACCCTGTGCGATTTGGTAAATATTTTCCGTCTGGATTTAGCATAACTATGCACGAGAGGAGTGGAACATTTTAAACGTACAAAATAAATTAAAATATCTTACTAAAAATGATGCACGTAGATATCAAAACCACTGAGGAAGATTTTATTTTACAATAAGCTTCTTACAAGATCACGGAACAATCAGGCATGTTATGTAGCATGAGCTGATCAAATGACATCGATCAGCTTTGAAAATCACTGCAACATTAAATATCAATACACATGGCTTTCCTCGACTGGTTGGTTCGTTCATTCACATATTTCAACCACAGTTCCCATTATAAAAAGAAAAATACAGGACAGTAAAAATAAAAATGGTAGCAATAAAGCGAAACAGCGGTTATTTTTCTAGCCGATTTTGAGCAGGGAATATCCTGAATGATCATCCATTATAAAACTTGGCAATAGGGTAGAGGGGGCTCGAATCAATTGCTCAACTCTAGTCGCAACAGAATTATCTTTTTCAATGACTTGACTCAACTTGGCTCGAAAATTTAACGTTTGATAAGACTTGCACTCGACTTGGTGGAACTCTTAAGTGAAGTGATTCATTCCAGTGTTCGACATATGAAATTTAGGCATCAACTAGAAGTGTGTACACAGTAATACGAAGGCTTTCACCTGACCATGATAAACACTGTTATCACTGGATCTTCCATGAGTATTCATGCATGATCTGAAAGATGTCTAACAGCACACAGACTTCTGGACCAAGATTATAGCTGACAAACAAAGTTATGCAAAACAAGTTCACTTGTCGTTGTGATCCAACACATTGTCTGACAATACAAGTTAACTTTCATGTGATCGGACTGCTGCTTTTGAAAGTGATTAAGCAGAATATAACAAGAACAAAAAGATATATTTGTACCTTTGCTCAAGAGCAATAAAGGGTAAAAACGCATTACCAAGTTCATTGTTCAGAACAAAGATTTTTACATGGTGTCTTAAGGGATGCAACGTCGGATTAATTCTCTGTCCGGAACACCAAAGAATATGTATAAAGGCGACTTTGTGCTTTACTATTTTCAAGTTGTGTTTGTTTATGTTAAGTAGGATTGTATGGAAATCGTATGAAATTGAATTTCTGGAATTATTTAGACTAGTTCATACGTTATTTTGTCTGGAATGAAAACAATTTGGTGTGATACTACTATTATTATGGATGTATGGTCTAGTTTGATTCAGGGTATAAAATAATTTTATGTTAAGTTGCTTAAGGTAACATCATTATCGCAACTGGACGCAACAACATACTTCTATATTTTGTCAAATATGTCGAAGGATAGCGTCTCTTACACCGTTCAACACATTATCAAACATTCAAGCACATTTTCGTATTGGGGTCACTTATTGCATTGTTGATTCAAATTGCGTTTCATGGATCAGGAATTCGCATATTTCAATAAGTCCCCTCATACCGACTCGTTTCGGACTCGTGTGTAATGACCCGGTCTAAAGAATCTGAATCTTCCCCCGCCAGTCGACCAGTCAGTTATCAGGTTACAGGATTATGTGCAGGCAAGTGCATTATTGGTTAATGAAACAAACGAAAGTAAGACAAGACAGATAAAAAGTCTAGGCTAATTGATAAAGATCTAACAGTTTACCTAAAATCCCCAAGCTAAAGCATACAAAGAACTATTAGGTTACAAGTAAAATTACAAAGCAAGAGAAACTTACAAAATCACCGTTCGAGGAGACGTCGTGAGCAGGAAAGAGAGCTATAAATTTACACGTCGGTTTATATAGGTTTTGTATAGAAACGTGGATGCCCTCATGCAGTGGAGATAAGTCATGGTCATTTCGATTGTATTCTTGTAAATCCGAATATTCCTGAGATAGAGCTTTCCCTCTTGCTTTTGCTCCTTATGTATGTCCATAAATGGTTGAGTCGTAAATTTGAAGGATGTACTGGTAAAAAATCCTCGAGTTGTCTGGAAAATATCAGCTGTGCTGGGCTGAATCCTACATCACGAAGTGGCGTTTTGCGATGTTGTAGGAGTGCTTTGCTAAAGAGACGACTATTTGTAGATCCGTCCGGGAGAAGATTGTCGCGGACGAGTCGTTTTGCAGATTTGACCGCTAATTCTGCACGTCCATTAGACTGTGGATAATAAGCAGATTAAATTCTTCCTTTGACTCCCAAGACGTCAAGAAATTTCCCGAATTCTTCTGATGAAAATTGAGGCCCTCTATCAGTGCTGAGTTCCTTAGCACAGCCAAAACGTGTGAAAAGTTGTTCGAACACTGGAATTATGATCTTTGACGACGGTGTATGATGGAAATGACAAATTTCAACACATCCACTAAATCTGTCAGTGATTGTGAGGTAGTCGTTTCCATTTAGGTTGAATAAATCTGCACAGATTTTTTGGAAAGGTCATTGTGGTGGTGGAGTCGAAATCAAAGTTTTATGTGATTGTGATGGTGCAGTTTATGAACAGGTGGAACATGAATTTTTGAAATTGAGAATGCATTTGTTCATTCCGGGCCAATATATGCACTCTTTCGCTCTTGCAGTCATGTTTGTGCATCCCTGTCTCGAAGTCCCCAGTAAGGACGTAGTTCAGGTAAGGTATCATTTCGAGTTGATGGAAATCCGTTGGACATTGTGTCATACAAGAGTTCATATTCATGGCTTTGTTGGTGGAATGAGGGTTGTTGACATCATGGTTTTATAATTTGATGAGTTTCTTCCATGCATGAATGGGCTGTGCCATCCTCCAATTCTGCAGCAAAAAGATTTTTTTAGTAGGATGAGAAGTAGAAACGACTGTCTTTCGAGAAAGTGCATCAGCGGCTCTGTGCCATTTTCCACAACAATGTCTGATAGAAAAGTCATATTGAGACGTTTTAGACTTGAACCTGAGAACACAAGGATTACTAATGTCGGACAGTTGCCTATCGCTGAATAGAGGAATTAGAGGCTTGTGGTCAGGAACGACGATGAGATTTTTACAACCTAAGATGAATGATTTTGCATGATCTAAGCTTCAAGCTACAGTCAATGCTTCGCCTTCGATTGGCGCATAGTTCCTTTCGGCTTGTGAAGTGTGTCGAGAACCAGCATACACCAAATGCCAACCATCTGGGCAACAATTTGGAGCTTCATTGGTGCTACATGTGCAATATTTCTGAAGGAGAAGATAGCCAATGCTATCTTTGCTCCAATCGCATTGTATAAGTGTGGGTTGTTTTAAATCGAAAGCTCGAATTCCTTCTTCGCATAGAATAATCGGTTTTGCCTTTGATTCTACGAATGCAGATTGAAGTGTGTCATCCCATGTAAACTTTGAAACCTTTTTGATAAGGTCGCGAAATGGTAGCATGATGGGAGAGATGGCGGATGCCCAGGATATCTGATTGACTAAACCATGCCAACTTCTGGCACCGTGAATGTTAGCTGGTGGAGGAAAATCTTTGATAGAATCATGTAGCGCTGGGGCATGAGCAATTCCAGACGGAGTTACTTTTAAACCCGCAAAGCAAATATAATTGTGTCTTGGCAAAATAAAAAATTTATCAGGATTTAACACAATGCCTTTTTTGACACGTAAAGTAAGAAAATCCCAAATTTAGTAGAAAGACAATTGTATGCTGTCTTCGTATAAGCATAAGTCATCGACAACATGTTGAACTTTGTCAATGTGGGCTTCCTCCAACATGAGGTCCAGGTTACAATTGAAAATGTCTCCTGCAGATTTAAAAACCTTGTTTGAGGCGTGTATTCATGAACCTTCCCCGTGGAGTAATAAATGTTGTCAATGGCTGGCTTTTTTCATCGAGGGGAATACTCTGAAAACCATCGGCAATGTCCAAAATAGTCTTTTTTGTAAGCGGTGGTATTTGACAAGCAGCTTTGAATGGTGAGTGGGTATAGTGCGCTTCTCTGGCACATTGTGAATTAAGTTTTTGTAAATCAATTGTGCGACGTATTGCACCACTTTTTTCAGTAAGGTAACCATTGGAGCAAACCATGCCAGGTGGAACTGGTTTGATTATACCTTTATCTATGTCATCAAATAATTTTTGCTTGGCTGGATTTTCCATGTATATAGGGATTGGAATGGGTGTGTGCCGTGCATATGAAATAGTATTTAGTTTAACATGAATGTGTGCTGGTGGGCCATGCATAACAGGGAAAGGTGGAGAACGATCAAAAGTTAAATCTTTGAAGCTATCCAGAATGTACTTTTTCAGATTTGGGACGTTTTCTTCTGTGGCTGGAAATGGTAGTGATATGGGACGAACAGGCAAGGCGTGTATTCGATTGAAATTCGATTTGAAATATCTTGGATTGTTGATGCTTTCGCTGCAGGAGAATTTGATTGGGAAGGCGCGGTGGACTGAAGGGAATCACTGTCGGGTGAGGGTAATGGAAAATGCTTTGGTAGGATTCCCAAAGAAATACACGCATCATTGCTAAGATATAAATGTTGTAAATTTTTGCCAGGTTCGGTAAAGTACAGAGGTTGTGTTGTTACCGTGTCATAGCCATCAATGCGTATATCGACATTTGACCAATAAATTGTTTTAATAGTGCCTCCTCCCGCGATTCGTATTCTTTTATCACAAGCCTGCGTGGTTCGTGTGGATACGCCAAGGCATGCATGCTATGAAAGAATGTTCAGCAAAACATATCGAAGCTCCACTGTCCGGTAAAGCAGTTATAGATTTGAGATTTTTGGAATAGGGTTTAGAGCATTTGCTAGGAGAAAGGAAGACTGATTGTGGATAGGGAAGATGTTGGAGAATGAACTGTATAGAGTGATATGCTTCCCAGATTATCTTTATCTTCAAGATGTTCTTGTCTGCTAATCCAGGCTGGAATAAGTCAAACACTTCAAAAGCTGATCTCGATTCCACTAAGCTACAAACCAAATTATATCACAACTGAAATACAACGGACGGAGGGTCTGATGTTGTTATTGATCGAGCTTGAACTGTTTTTGACTTGGCAGAAAAAAACTTTTTGAAATGATTGTCTTTTCGATAGTATTATCAAATTTTTCCCCACGTCGGACAGCGGTTTCTCCTGTCAGCGTCTGTTGAACCGTGTGTGTGTGGCTGCCGCATCCCCGGCATAAATTGCCTATGTGGCTTGGTTTTCTCGAGTCTCTATTTTGGCGTTGGTGTTCAGTAGTCATATGTGAGATGGAGTATGACAGTGTATAGTTTCCTGATTGCGAAGGCCGACTCATAAGCTGTTGTGTAATTGATGATTTCTAAAGTGGTGAGGGCTTTTTCGTCAGCACATTTCGACAGTATGTCTGCTCGAAGAGTCGTGTTGTGTAAGCCTTTTATAAGTTGTGTTGTCTCGAACATGCCAATTTGTTTGATCGAGTTTACATGTTTCGCTTGGACATTTGTATTCACAGTCTTGGGCTACAGAAAGTGATGAATTTAGTCCGATGTGTGAAGGGATTAAGTGCAAGTGTGACAATTTCCTTTATTTTGGCAAGAAAATCTGCTTCTGACATGTTTCTGAAATCTTTAATGTGTTGTTGATGATCTTCTGAACAGATGGATGAGGATGAGTCAGTTGCATGAGGAACGCCTTGAGGCTGGATGTTCTTGAATGTAGTCCAGACTGATACGGCTGTACGAAAATCTGAACTTGACATTCTCGTTGAAAATTCAGGTAGCCTTACAGGTAGATGTGATCTGGATGATGGAGGTGTAGAGTATTTTAGAATCTTCAGTTGATGAGAGACTATTGTGATTCCTAGATCTGTTTTAAGAGTAGTCTTACCAAGTTGAGAAAGATCTATTTCAGTGAGTTCGTTTTGTAAAAACGTTTCAGCATATTAGTCGGCTTTCTCATCTGGAATAGTGAGGGACTTGAAGAACGTACTCCAGCTGGCAGCATCTGTTAATCGCAGCGCCATGTTAGAAAGTCAAGTATGCAGGTTCCGATGACTGGCAGGTCTGGTGGTTCTTCTTTCAACATATGTAGAATATCAGTTGTATACCAATATCAACATACGGTACTTAGGATTCTAACTGTATAAACATCTTAATACAACCAAATACCCTAATTAGTAAATACAATAAAACATGGTGAAGAAAGGCGATGAAAAAAAAACACTATGAAATAGTATATCCCAATAGTCCACTCCACGTTATCTCCATTCAACTTCACTTGCAAATTCCAACACAGCGGCTGTGCCCATCTGTAAAGTGAACTAGATTCGCACATTGTATTATTTCCGAATTTCCACTCAATTACAGACTATATTTTTGGCGCCATTTTGGAAGGTACAAATGTAACATCCGGCTCTTCAAAAGATTATCTGCTGCCAATATTGTTGGAATTCTATTCATAAACACGCATATGACGACGCATGTCATTTTCCATGTAACAAAAACAATTTTTTTTTACATATTTTTTGCAATTACACAATTGAGTAAATTAACTTGAGCAAACATATTGAGTTGGGATTAGTATTGTTGATAAGATTTGGGATTTCAGATATTACCGAGTTTGTCACATTGGGTCATTTCACGTTGGGTTCAGTGGTAGGCATGAATTGATGATTCGGACGTACTGGGACTAGAACCCGAGATTTCAAAATGAAAAAGTGCTAACCGTGTTCCAATAATTCTGTTTGCATTGTAACTTTTTTCTTTCTATATGAAAGGGGAGAAATCGATCTTGACGTCATATTCGTTAAAATAATATTTAAATAAAAAAAGTGCATTTATTTTGTTCAGTTTCTAATGAAATCACAAGAAGAAGATTTATTCAAGCACTTCTCTACAGAAAGATATCTTGAAATACAAATGATTGCTGTGAGACAAGATTTTACACGGCGTGGAATTGCTACACAAATGTTTGCAAAGTAGGTTACTTTTTCGAATACGCTAACAAATATAGCAGCGGTTCTCAAAACATCAGTCAAAAAGAGGTTGCGCCACAGGCGATTCTACTCATTTAAAGTTAAACTCATTTGGATAAAATGAAATAAAACCGAAACGCCGGATAGCGCAGATTAATAAATTTCAAAACTTTCTTTTAGTTTTTGTATATGTGTATGTTTATTTGTCTCAAGTAAAAACAGTATCAGATCAATTGCATAATCATGACAAATGACATATTAACATAATGTTTACAAAAAAGGGGAAGAAAACCAATAAAAAATACAGACGTGTTTACAGAAAAAGATCAATAAACTAAAGCACCCTGGAATCCGTCAAGTAAGTTGGCATGGGTCACCAATGGGTTGGACCTCTGCGACACATCCTAGAAAAAAGTGATGCAGAAGATGAACATAGAGCATTGCTTCAAAATATTAAAAAGCACATTTAACAATGTACACATTTACGTTAAATACCGTACCAGTAATACAGCAATTTGATGATTAGAAGCTGTATGTGTGAGTGATCTTGGATAATAGAACAAGCTCAAACGGTACACGTTGGATTGAGCATGCCTCGACAGTCACGAAATGCATGAATGCGATTTTGAGAACATACTTGGGGCACCATGAGCAGTTTTGTTGTTGTTCATTTTGAATCAAGCATGCCTTGGTGATGATGTAGGATATCACAAAAAGTACCTTCAAAGCATTTATTGTTCCCTGTTGTACATGCAGTTTACAGTAAGTCATAAATCTGTGGGTGGGTGCCAACTTCCCACCATGCCGTCTGCAGCCTCTTCATTAATTGTTAAATCAGGAATAGGGTGTCTGCAGCCGTCGACTATTATCAAAGGTTAATTAGTGTTCTACTTACAACTTCTTTTGTTTTCTGTTCAGCAAATTTAAACTAACTCTCAGCTAATTATTCAATAATGCCAATGGCATCACATTGCAGTCTTCCACTAATTCACAGGAAGTCTTGATTAAGATTCTTTTGTTATTGATTAAATAAGGTACGGTGCACCGTAATGTATTATGTATTTGTTTGGACTTCAAAAGATTTTTAAGCCCTATGGAGCTTGGAGCGGCCCTAACAAATTTCTTGCGCGTCGTAAGAGGCGACTAAAAGAAGGCAAAGAAGTGTTAGATGGTTCATCGGCTAGGGCAGATACCATTCTTTGCTCTTCGCCGTAGCGGCTTAGTTACGTAGGTTTTACGTATGTTTTCCGTTTCGAGTGCAGTTGCTGCTACTACGTCCTTTAGTAGTTCTTTGCTATCAAGTGGCCCTTGGTTGGTTCCTTTTGGCCACTGCTTCCGCCTTTGCTCAGAGTGAATTTCACTAAAAAACTACTGTAACCCAACAAATAGAATCCTGATAGTAACTACATATTTACTATAAACAATATATTGTCTTTACAAAATATGGAACGATTTCAATCACGTCTTTTTTACTTCAATACCAGGACAGAAAAACAAGCAAGAGAGATGGGTTATCTATATCTTACAGTGACCTGCACTAGTGCCTACACGGCTATGCTAACCACAAAGCTCGGATACAAAATGAAAAATTGCTTGACTTACAAGAAGTATATAGATCCAATAACCGGAGAAAATATATTTGCAACAATGCGTCAACCTCACATTGGATCTGCTTGGATGGTGAAAAAATTGAAATGATTACCACATTCCATGTGCAAATCTGCATACAGACTCACTGGTGTTGATATTGCAGCGCCAGTGTTTTGTGTTGTTAATTCTGGCAACGTTTGTTGTATTGTTTATGGCACGGTTAATTGTGACGTGTCTATCGCACCATGTGATTGTTGTTGATTGTTTAATAAACGTCAGTCTGGACTGGACCTCGACGAGGTTGTTTGTAGTTCTGTTGTCTGATTAGGAATGGGGAGTCTTGGCTTTACTGGCGCAGTCAATAAAAATACTTTTGCGCTGTCGTGTCAAGCAGCAAGCAGACTTGTTATATTACTAATCACAAATTAACGAAATGTGCGTTCATCCAAAATATGCGATGAAATTATTTTTTGTGAAATTTATTGTCGTTAATTAACATTTTAAGCGTTGACTTACAGGCGGGACACAAATTCACCAAATCGAATTTAAATAAAGCGATTTTAATTTTTCATTGTTTCGAAATCCAAAGTTCCCAATTGGGGTGAAGGTTTGCATTTAGAATAACGCCCATTTCTTCCACTTGGTTGTATAGCTGGAGCGGTAAATTATTGACATTACCAATTGCTGTTAAATGCTTTTGTACTCGGTAAAGAAATTTTGTCAGAAGATGTTTTTAAATTCGATACTTTTTTGGGAAACGTATAGTCGAATACAAGCAGCCATTGGAATCTGGAAGAAGTTCACAGATACTATAGCATCAATTGATTTTTTTTCTCCTAACTTTTTGTCGCAGAACCCCTGTCTTCTTCACTTTGACCCATGATAAACAGGGCCTCTTTGCAAATCAAAACTCCCACTTTTGTCACCATATGAGTTCTTTGTTGTTCTTGTCATCTCGTTCACGCCCCTGTTGTTGCACACTGGCTCTCTGGCTTTGTTTGTCATATTTGGTGCAAGTGTCATTTCACGTGTGAAAGCTCGGGTTAAATTATCGGGAAAGCATCCTGTGTATGTTTATTCACTCCTGGGTTATCTCCTAGTTAGATTCGCTGCAACTTGCGAGATAGAATCTGTGCACCGATATTTCTTTTCGTTATGCTTCGACGAGTAATGACGGACATAGCTTGAAAAGTTGCTGAAGTATTTTCGTATATTCAGTATCAATACAACTCTCGATTTATATTAACCGCCCTCTGTTCGATGGTAGCGGGTGATGGCAAAAGCACCTTGCTCTCTTCCCGTCCAATATTGTTCGCAAGATTTTTTTTCAGAAACATTGAAAGTGTTATTGAACATGGTTTTGCATACTTAAATCGTATTGTGCCCAACATCCCAAAAAATATTACTTTTGTGAGTGTAGTTTTCTGTTGCCAGGACTAATCATTCAACCACGCCCATGGTCATCCGGCGGAATTAACGTCCCAGATAAGCGTTGTAGATCTGAACATACCATTTTCCGAAACGCAGAAAATATCCTATTTCGTTCTTCATGACTATCTCTGAAAAGAAATTCAACCGGGAGCTGCAAGGCGGCTTCAACCTTGAAAGGTTCGCACCTTGCGCACACAGCAATCACTGGAAAATATTGGTGCAGAATTAGTTGTTAATTTGTAGAAAAAAAAAAACAGGATTTGTAGATAAAAATCAAGAATAATGTGATCCCCTGTTGTCCTTATTGCAGTACAGACAGACAGAGTAGATGAGGCTCCAGTTCAAAAATTTTGAGATTAATATCAACAAACATAAGCATTAAACATTATCATAGTTATGTCTGTGGTCTAGTGCTGAGTGGTATGGCGGTGTTGTTTAGGACGTTGCTGAGGGTGTGCGTGAGCGGTCTTTTTCGGCCTGTTATGACGTCATATGACGTTGCAGTGAGGTAATTTTTGGTATGCGAGGTTTTTTAGGTGGTGTTTAGAAATGTATCCAACTTTCATGATTGTGCTACCTTTTATAGGTGTTATGGTACTAAACTTCTCTAGACCCACTGTGGCGGCAGGCTGTTGCTTTGTTAATGACTTCCTATGCAGGACAGATTATGCCCGTTTGCGATATATATATTAATACAGAAAATTGCTAATGCAGAATATATATGGTACCGTACCTATCGATGGTGTTAAACCGCTCTATTTATGAAGCGAGTACTACACGAGGTATTCAGTATTTGTAAGATAGCTATCTGTCAAAAATACCAACTTGCCAATCAACCGTACTATTGCAGAAACAGGCACAGAGTAACAGAGGCAGTTGACTGATGAGTTAATTGCAAAAATTAATCGCAAAAAATAGTTCTACTTTTCAAACACATCGCCATTTTATCAGAGAAATTCAGGTTTCAGAGAGAATTTGAGTGTTTTTTATCACCCAGAGCTGATACCACTCACTGCACTTTACCATAGCAGTTCAATTACATTAGGGATTTTTTTGTTCAGTGTGCAGTTTCTGGTACTAAATCATCTAGTAGTTCTTTGCTATCAAGCGTCTTAGTTCCTTTCAGGCAATGCTTCTGGCTTTGCCCAAAGTGAATTTCAATGGGGAAAAAATTCCAGATGCAATATATTATTCTGCTACGGTGGTTCAGTTGAATGCCAATTGTGTCGAAGATTATGTTTTTATTATCAAATAAATAATACCGAAAAAAAACGCTCACAATTTTATTTATCGATATCTATTACACTGGATGAAAATATCACATTCAATTAGACTATCAGTTTTATTAAGGTCATCTATCTGGTATATGGAGTAGAATAGGATATCATTTTTATCCTGCGGGAGAGGAAAGCCGAGAATACAGCTTAACCCTATGACGAACCACGACCTCCCGTGCAGAAACCAGTTCCGAATCGAGGTGAAGGTTTTTGGATTATCGAATTTCTCATTTTTCCTGTGCATGGACCTGGTTGGTTGGTGGAGGAAGCCGTAAGCAGCGCTTACGTGAACCACCGTGTACCAGCGAGGCGTCCAGCAGTCCTCTTGTGTATAATCATCGTCGTCCCTCACGGGATTCGTAACTGCGTCATGATGATCAGAGATGCGTAGCTACTGATATAGCATAACCCCACACCTGTCCTACCTTTCCGATGTCTAAATGTGTCAGAGGGACATGTGGGAAGCAAACGTATTCTGTAGAAAACTAACGGTTTTGCCCATTGCATTTTATTTTAAATTTCCCAGATGCTCTGTCTTCTCATGTGTGTGTAGTTTAGTATATGTTTTCTGATGAAAATCAAAATTAACTGTGACTCTATTCTGGTAATTATAGGAACCGATCCGAAAGTACCCTGTTATACTACCGTATATCCTATTCGAATACATTTTGAATGAAGCATATTTTATATGGTAGTTTTTTTGAAATTAGTAACATAAATGATACATCCTAATCTAATACATTCTCACAAATTTGACAGAAAAATCCATTTTCAACCTTATTCTATTATCCAAAAAATATCCTGTTTGAAGCAACACATCCTAAATTGGTAGGCACCATGCCCTATGCTTGCTGCTTTTGGTGATTTGGAAATATGGTATTACTGGCCAAACCCCTGGTTTGAATTTTGATTTTACATGCCACCAACTGGTAAAAATATCTAAAAACCTGCAACCTTTCCTAAGCACGACCATAACACAAATTGTGATAAGAGAGAGTGGTTTTTTAAACCAGAAAGTTTTTTAATTAGGCATGAGTGGGTTGATAATCAGTTGCAATTTTATTGAGCATGGTCCAGCTCCACAATCAGTCGTACGCACCGGTTATGGGTGATTCAGGATGTGTGACATTGCATCTAAAATTTTATCATGATTTAGAAACTTAATGATATTGATCATCATTTTTTTCATTAAATTATGCAATGAATATGATGAAAAATAAACCAGAAGTTACTTAAGAAAGAAATCTATCCAGGGAAATCAAATTGGTTATTGTGCAGCAAGTACTAGCACTATACAAAACTGCTAGGACATCAGGAATAGCACATTTATGTGAATCCTTTACTATTTTGCATTGACAAAATTTCTTATTCATGAAAGCATGAAAAACTTTGGCAAACAACTAAACATCAATTCTAGTATTTTCTATACTGTTCTTGCTCAATAATCAGTTGCCCTTTTACCTTAAAACTAAGATTGCATACCAATTGAGGTATTCATGGAGTTGGGTGTGGGAGCGAACCATTTTGAAAAGGTATTTGTCAGAAAAGCTGGATTGAGATAAATAGCAGATTTATTTTAGTTATGGTTTCTGTGAAGCAAAATACACATTTTGAATTTTTCTGCTTTTTGGGCCATTTCTACCATAGTATTTTTTCTTTTTGTGATTATTCTTATTTCATGCTGCCTGTTGAAAGTTTATCTATCAGCAACTCAAAGTTATAAACCAGTAAAATCTAAAAACTGTTTTGGGTGTTTTCGTTTGTACCTTATATTCATATTCTGTGACTCAAGTTTAGGTATTGATATTTTTGGATATGTGAGTACCCGTACCCATTATCATTTGAATAAATTGCATCTACAGATAACACTTTATAACTCTGGATTAGAATGGACTTTCAAAATTTGTGTACAAACTCTGCAGACCTGGTGCAGTGTAAACTGCACAGTGATGGGTAATTTGTAGTTGTGAGTAATAATTCCACAGCATATCCTTCCTTTCTCCTTGTGTAATACTCCTTACGATTTTAGAAAAATAATTAATCCAAAAGTTCAAATTTATTCAAGTAGGATAAAATGTCTGAATGGGATGATTCTGAAGAATGGGGTGATGGTTTCTCGAATGTGACTTCCTCCCCTGACACATTCCAGAAGCATGTTCCTGACAATATAATGTTCGGGAGGAGCCAAAAGCAATCGTTCACCAAGAGCGAACGAGAATATAGCAATGAAACTTTTGAATCTGAAGATTTGAAAATAATAATGGTAGATTGTAAAATGTGTGGTAGAATTATTGGTAAGGGAGGGTCAAAAATTCGTGAACTGCAGGAGAGCAGTGGTGCAAGAATACAGGTAACCAGAAATGAACAAGAAGGTTATAAAGTTCCAGTTAAAATATCTGGTGGGAATCGAGAAAAAGATGAGGCTGAACGTTTGATCAATGTCTTATTGGAAGAAGATTATGGATCGCGATCAAACCACAACAAGCCATTTGGGGATCGAAAAGAAAAAAGAAGTGATATATTTCAGAGTTCAAATGCTTGTAAGACTATATATATAAAAGCGACAAAAGTGTGGAAGAGTTATAGGACGTGGTGGATCAAAAATTCATCAACTCCAAGATGAAAGTGGGGCTCGTATCAATGTGAAAAGCAATGAAAGTGATGGTGACTCTGTTCCAGTAGTTCTTTCTGGTGGTCAGATGAAGATTGATAAAGCAGAGGAATTGATATTGGAAATTATAAATGAAGATAATTATGGATCTTTCAATTTAAAGTTTAACGATGCAGAGGATGATGCAGATGATTACAATGGCATTGGCCTTACCCCAAGCGGGTTCATTGACTGGAAAAATGTGAATCTAATGTGTCGTATGCAAACAAAGAAACGATGGGAAAACTTTCCGCCAATCAAAAAAAATTTTTATATTGAAGATGAATCTGTGGCAGACATGTTGCCTCATGAAGCAGATCAATGGAGAGAAGAAAATTTCAATATCTCGGTCACACATTTGGCAAAAGATCAAATATGTCGTATTTTGAATCCTGTTTTAACCTTTGAACAAGCATTCAACTGTTATCCGGAAATTTTAAAAACCATACATGACCAAGGATTTGTAAAACCCTCTCCCGTGCAAAGTCAGGCCTGGCCTCTAGCAATGAGTGGGTTTGATGTAATAGGTATTGCACAAACTGGCACAGGAAAGACTTTAGCATTCTTGGTTCCCGCATTTTTACATATCGATGGGCAACCAATTTCAAGAGCAGAAAGAAAGGGTCCAAGTTGTTTAATACTCACTCCCACAAGAGAATTGGCTCTTCAAATTGAAATGGAAATAAAAAAATATCACTATCGTGATATACGTTGTGTTTGCGTTTATGGCGGTGGTGATCGTAGAAAGCAAATCAGCCTCGTTACTAATGGTGTTGAAATAATTGTAGCGACGCCTGGTAGATTCAATGATCTTCTTGCTAACGAGTTTGTGTCACTTGATTCTGTAACATTTCTGGTGTTAGATGAAGCTGACCGTATGTTAGATATGGGATTTGAGCCACAAATCATGAAGATTTTGTTGGATATTAGACCAGATCGACAAACAATGATGACTTCGGCAACATGGCCAGAAGGAGTACGACGTCTTGCAAGAAGTTATTTGACAGACCCTATGCAAGTTGCAGTAGGATCATTGGATCTTGCAGCTACTCACACCGTCAAACAAATTGTGGAAATTGTAGCAGAAGAAGAAAAGAGAGGAAGATTATTAGACCATATTGCAACTATGGAACCTGGAGATAAAGTTTTGGTTTTTGTCGGACGTAAAACCACAGCCGATAATTTATCAGCTGATTTAATAATGATGAATATAATATGTCAGTCGATTCATGGCGGACGCGAACAATATGACAGAGAACAAGCCCTTAGTGACTTCAAAAGTGGAGAAGTGAATATTCTCATAGCAACAGACGTTGCATCTCGTGGATTAGATGTTGCTGACATTTCTCATGTTTTTAATTATGATTATCCTCGCAACACTGAAGAATATGTTCACAGAGTTGGCAGAACTGGCAGAGCAGGTCGCAGTGGTACTTCAATAACTCTCGTAACAAGGGAAGATTGGAGTACAGCCAAGGAGTTGATTGATATTTTAGTGGAAGCACAACAAGATGTTCCAATTGAACTTTATGATATGGCAGAAAGATTTGCAAAGATGAAGGAAAGACGTGAACGTGAAGGAGGGTTTCGCAGGGGAGGTGGACGTGGCAGAGGTGGAGGTTTTGGTGGTCGAAGAGGTAGCAATAGATGGTGAATGAGTTTTTGTCTTGTTTATCATGGCCAGAGATGAATCATGTATTTGGGGCACAGGCTTTCTGTTGATTATTCTCAAAAGGATGTTCTGACATTGACAATACCCGCATTTTTCTTCTGCCTATGACTGGGTTAAATTTTTTGTGTTCTTTAAGCATGTACGGTAGGTCTCAGTTTAATAACTTGTTTTTCTTTGTCCAAAATTAAGTTTTTATAAAATGCAGTATTGAATTCAATGTGAATTAAGTTTGATTTATCGTATTCTATATTGTTGTAAGAGCAGAAGGATGTTTATCAGGTTTAATTGAAATTTCATCTTCGAAACCTAGTACTGTTTTTTTTGTTAATATAATATAAATTCGCATTGTTGTGGGTCTGAGAGGTTTAAAATATAACTCATATGAAGTATGAAACAAAATTCAAATTCATCATAATCGATATTTTTGAGATTCGGTTTTAATTAGAGACGATGGTATTTTTGTACCATATTATTTTACCGCTTCAAATGGCTAAAACATATCATGATTCCAACCGCACTTTTGACCAACATTCATTAAAATTATATAGCGCTTCTTAGAGTGGATCAACCTGTCCAAGGCCTTGTAACAGCGGCCACTAATAGACGAACAGGGTTACACTTGCTGTAAATATATGATCTTTTCGTATTCGGCTTAGCCTACCCAAGCTATTACACCTTCAGTGGTGGGCATGGATAAGCGAGCCGCACTCGAACCTGAGATCTTCAACCTGTGATGCCAACATGTTTAACCACTAGGCCATCGCCCACACGGTAAATGCATATTAAAATGTAAATTGAATGTTGTAATTGCAAAACGTCATCAGAACGTTTCTTATGGTTACTTGGTATAGCGGGTCATCTTGATCAAGGTACTAATATCAGCTGCCACTTTAAGCGAATTGAGTATATTATATGTTGATTCTGAATCCCTGGGAAAAACGATAAAATAATTTATGATTCCCGAATCGAATCAAATATTTTTGTAACAGCTCTCAACTCTTTGGCCATTAGTTTGTTTCTTTTGGTGCTGCCCCTGTCCTTGCTTTGAATGAATGGCTCACTCAAGAACTTGTTAAAACAAAAAGTCTATAGCAATATGGGTATTTAATCTTTAGGTGCAAAAAGGCGATATTTTCTTCCCAAAGGTTATGCATTCACAAATCTGAGAAAAACAAAAGCTTTTTACATGAGATATGATTGTGGAAAATAACGCTAATCAATATTTTTCTGTGGAAAATAGTTAGTGACAACTATTTCCCCTTTCATTTGTCATACTTACTTGGATATATACAAAAATAATCAAATCATTTTCTTAGTGCATGAATCAGCACCGGAGCATTCTGATCCTTTTTTAGTTTTCAATGTATGTTAGCTGCGTTAGAGAGAGCTTCTACTCGAACAGTATGAAAGCTTGCGATCTTTGGGAATGGTCTATGTAAACATGATGCTGATGTGTTGCTCTCCAGAATTTTATGTATTTGGCTCGCCTAAATTAGGGAACTGTCAATGTGATCTACAAGAAAAAGTTACTTAGATCTGTATTATTGGAATCTAATTTAAGCTGAAAGAGTGAAAAGGCCAAATTGATTGGGTTGACTTGCAGACACCCAGCCTTAGAAGGTTGGGAAGATGTTATAAAATGTATTTGCAAGCTGTTTGTTTCTTTGTTCACTGAAAATAAATCGAAATTATGGATACATCAGACTTAAATTCATTTTATAGATTCATTCATATAAATATTCTTGTTTATACCAAAATAAAGAAAGTCCAATTCAAACCACCGAGTACCTATTTTCCATTTTTTTATTGTGTCACTGTATTTTCTGAATTTTGTCATTTCATTCATCTTTTTGTTGATAAAAACGTCTTCTTTTCAGTCAAGTCCATCGTTCATTGACATATACAGAAACTTGTAAAGAGTAGGAGTGCGATATTTTGAGAATTCTTGGTCAACTTACATCATACCACCACTTAGAAATCCAGACCCTACAAACGTGCAAATGGGTTCCAAATACACTCTATAAAGCCACGAAATAGGTGCATACAGCATAAACCACCAGGAAGCCATGAAAAGTCGAGGAGTGCATAAGCCACCAGAAAGCCATGAAACGTCTGTTGAGGCATTTTTCAAACAAAGGAACACCAATAAGCAACACCTGTTTTCGGTGCACAATAGCCCTCCATGCCAGCGCCAAGTGGCGATATTTTGAAGATCACCTTAGATTCTATTACACAAAATGGTATTGGTAGATCTTTTTATGTATATGACGGTGTAGATTATGGTAATATTAGACGAGTTATATTTTCCAGACAGCTTTTGTCTGAACAATTGAACCACACCCAACCGAAAAAATGCCGTCAAAACATCTTTTGTTCAAGTACGAGTCGTTGATGGATCGCGTCTACGTCTATATTTCCCGTCAGCAGTAATTCTATATTTGCAAAATTTGAAGCCTCGATGATGCGATTTATGCCAAGTAAGAAAGGTTGATAGACCTAGAGCGGCGTGTTCTATTAATATTTCTATAATTTGCAGGGACATTCGATTTTTTAGTTTTATTTTAATATCACTGAGTAAAACTACTGAGAAAGTAAGGCAATTTTACTGAATTTTAGTACACTGTACGGCGTAACCAAAGATGAGCTTTAATACTGGTTTGACACAGTCCTGAATTGAATAATTTCAAGACTATACCTTATCTGTCCCATGCATGGTCCGTACATATAACATTAGATAGACCGAAAAGAGTGCAGATGAGTCTAATACTAATTTGGCACAGTCCTGAGATAGAAGAATAAACCAAATATATTATACTGTACCTTGTCTCGAGTCTCCATACCATGTATGTACCATGCATGGGCCACATATATATATATCATTGGCTGTATCAAAGGTAAATATATGCTTTGCCGCCAGGATTGTGGCGGCATTCAAAAACTGTGGCGATCGAACTGATCCCAATAAATATCGTCCAATTAGTCTCTTGCCAAGCGGAGTTGCTTTGTCTCCTCACTGACAAGCGGTATGGTTTTTGTCAAGGAGGTTTTTGGGGAGGCAAATTCGGTTGGTCTGGACATTTCTAAAGCGTCCAACAGATTTTGGCACCAAGGTCTGTTGCAGAAAATTTAATCGTATGGGATTTCTGGTCAAGTTTTTTCAATTGTCGAATCTTTCTTATCCAATAGCAAAATTGGATGTTGTTTTGGACGGACAGCGTTCAGGTAATCATTCCATTTCATCCGGGGTCGATTATTGGTCCAACTTTGTTCTTGATATATATTAATGACTTGCCTGATAATTTGAAATGTGATTTGGTAATTTACGCTGATGATGCAACTCTATATTCTTGTCTCAACAAAAAATCCCTCCCGGAGCACCGCCTAGCTCTGGCAAAATCGCTTGAGTGTGATTTGGCCAGACTATCTAATTGGGGTAAAACTTGGCAGGTAACTCTTAACTCGGAGAAGACCAAAGTTTTATCAAGTAATCGTTACACTAATACGAATGCAACTCAAAATTCATTATCTGGTACTTTTCTGGAGGAATATTCAAATATTCGTCTCGTTGGACTCACACTGTCTAAGGACATGAGTTGGAATGAATATGCCACTAATATTGCTAAGCAAGCCTCTATGAAATTCGGTTCTCTATATCGAGTTTGCCATTATCTCTCCCGAATTCATTCCCCATTTGTACAAATCACTGATTCGCCCTTGTATGGAGTATTGCTGTCACATTTAGGGCAGTGCTGCTTTCACTGCTCTTAGCATGCTCGACCGTATTCAACGGTGTGTGATCAATTTGATCGGCCCTTAACTTTCTTCCGGTCTGCAAAGTTTGACACGCTGCCGCAAAGTTGCCTCTCTCTGTTTATTTTACTGATATTATAATGATATTCGTTCATGGGAGCTTTCTGCTCTCGTTCCTCTGAAAATTTTTTTTAATCGGTCAACACGATTGGCTACCAATTCGCACCTATTCACTGTGGAGGTCCCACAATGTCACAAACAGTTTTGTGCAAGAAGCATTTTTCCAAGAATCTCTAAACTCTGTAATTCCTTGCCTTCTTGCTGCTTTCTTGATCGTGTTGATCTACAAGGCTCTAAAACTAGCGTGATAGACATCTATCAGGGATGGGGGTTCCTTAGTTCCTACTCCTGCATTTCATGTAGCTCTTCGCACTTTAGTGGCTTCAGGAGAATTTTCAAGTTTGATTCGTCTCCTGTGTCCTTGCTTTGAGTGAATTTCAATAAAAAAAAAATGAAGTGAGTGGCATCTACCGTTGGCGATGATAAAACATCCACCACTTTTTTATTTCCTTTAAGTCGCCTCTCACAAGAAAGTCAAAATTAACATACTTTAGTACCAGTTCGATTTATCGAGAGCTACAGGCTTGCTATCGGCGGTGGGAAGAGGAGTCGTTGCATGTGTGCGTGATGGAAAAATACATTCCTTTTCAAACCAAACTGAACCTTCGAGAAATTGTTACAATCACAACTTCAGAAAGTTAAATTAAGAAACAATCTAGAATGTTTTTTTTTTGTTCTACATCACCCGAGTCTTCCATTCGTTTATTTGTCTCGCGCTAATCAATTAGATCTAGATAAAAAACGCAATATTTACATCAAGTGTGCCTAGTTACAGAAATGAGTTGTGTAGCGCACATTCGGATAACCCTTGTCTGATGCGTACCCCGAGACTAAATAAAGCGACCCACAGCGCAATGCTACCACCAGTTTCTGTTTCTCGTTATATCTAACCCCAATCAATTGATTAAATTTTCTGGTATTGTGTTTATCTGTGTCTGAATTTATTGCGTGGGATTGATTTGACTGTTGAAATACACAAATGCAAATTTCCTTCGTTCCAGCCAGGATAGAATTTTAAATTTAATAACTTGCATCCTATCTTGTGTGGCGTCTGTGATCAACTGCTAGGATGACTGGAGAACAATAAAATATTTTCAGCGCTGAGAAATAACTGATTTGACACACATGATATCCTTTACAATACGCTAAAGCTCATTTGATTGGTAAAGCGTTGGGAATACGCTTCAAGCTACGCATCTTTGATCGTCATGACGCAGGTTTGAATCCCGTAGGGATGGTGATTATATACGATAAGTCCTTGTCGGTGCACGGTGGTTCACGTAAGCGCTGCTTACGGCTTCCTTCAACAACCAGATCCATGCACAGGGAAAATGAAAAATACGATAATTCAAAAATACCTCTGCTATCCACGCTCGCTACGATATCGGAGTTAATCAGACTCCAGCCACAACTTTTTCAAATATTGGGAAGTCCCCCAAAATTCTGTTGATTTGAAATTCAATACAGTGCCGCCGTTGCCGTATTTCTGGTTAACTGGACATTTTCTGTTGTTGCACGTTTTTATTCTTCCAGTTTCTCAAGTTTTTTAGGATCATGGAAATTCATCCGATTCTTGAATGTGGTGACCGTCCATCAGCGGATCTCTGGTACGTTATTTCTCCCGACAAAAACCCGCAGTCCAGAGTTGGACAGGCTTGTGTTGCCAGAAATAATTCTACAAATGGAACCCATGAAATATTAACCATCGGAGGTGCAAACCCATCTGCTACATTCAGTGATGTTTACAGGTAAAATAATTTTTCCAGTTTTCTGGTTTTATACTGTTTATACAGTCATATAACTTTTGGTCTTCCCAGCAGTCAGTGTGACAGAATCTTGTTTTCATTGACGGATTGAGACCAAATTTGAAAGTTTGTTTCAAATTCACCAAAAAGTGCCTTTTTACGATAATTTGGGTTTTATTTCTCGGTTTTTTGAAAATATCACCTAATGCAAGCTTTTAATAGATAACTATGGCATCAACTATGCTTTCTTTAAAAATAAACTTGCGTTATTTGTTGGAACATCAGAATGCAAACAAATTGGGAAAATAATTTAATATGGGAAATAATTTCAATATTAGTGTTAAGAAGATTTTCCACATTTGTGTTTGAGCAGTAATGAATTTTGTAATGAGTTCGAAATTCTATGGTGTTTCAGCTTGACTTTGTCCCTTTATAGCCATTTCTTAGAGTAGATCACCCTGTCCAAGGCCCTGTAACAGCGGCCACTTATAGACGGACAGGTTTACAATTACTGGAAAGATATCGTCTTTTCCTATTTGGCTTAGCCTACCCAAGTTATTACACCCTGGGTTGAGCGGTGGGCATGGATAAGCGAGCCGGACTCGCCGGGGCTCGAACCCGGGATCTTCAACCTGCGATGCCAGCATGTTTAACCACTAGGCAATCAATTTTAAAGTTTAGTAATGTTAACTTCTGCATGGCATTTGTCACCTTTTCATGAATATCCTGTAAAGTTAGGGATCATGCAATCGTGTTTTACTAGGACGAATTGTATCCAGCAGTTGTCAAAACTTGCGCTAATAGGATCTGCGAGTGTCATGGAAAGGGCTTTATGCAAATAAAAGTAATGCCCAATTGCTCAAATTTTCCCCAACTATTGAATATCTCAAAAATGCAAGAGAGACGCATAAAGCACCAACAGTGTGATACTGATACAGGAAAAAGAAAGATACAATTTTTTTTTATTTTGTTGCATTTTAGTCTCTCGTTGCTGCGAATACTTTTATGAGCAAATTTCATGAACTCTGTTAATCTCTGACTATGTTTATGTTTATACTGAAATAAAAATATCACACTGCACAGAAGACTTTATTCTTTCTAAATTGGCCAACCTCAAAATATTATTATTTTGTTACCACCATACTGAATCTGAACCAAATCGAGTCAAAATATTTTGGACGCAAGTCCAAACGAGCCAATACTGCAATTTCCCGAATTCCAACTAGATTTGGAATCCGAACTCTACATGGCCCTAAATTGGTTGTAACAAGTTCATGCTAGTGCCTTTGGCTGTTATCTTTTTTGCATTCACATTTTGTCATGCAATAGATTTGTATTGTAACATAACGTCCTGAAATCTGCTGCGAATTGTGCCATGAAATTTGCTTGTCACACTAGAGTTTTATTTTATTAGGTGCTCGATCAGGAATTTAAATTTGTCAAGCATGAGTCACAGATGGACCGAGCCTCAGTGGCGATTAGCGTCATCGGTTCCCCATACTTATCAAAAGATATGTGGATGGAAATTATCCAGCTGGGTGTTTGTTTTAGGTTACATATATATTTTTAGTAATAATTTAGCCCCTTATTTTCTACATACTCTTCCAGACTTGACTGGGGAACAATGCAATGGACACAGATAGAATGTAAAGGTTTGAGATCAAGATATGAGCATGCTGCATTTATTCCTACCTCTTATCCAGACCTTGTATATATATTTGGTGGTGCAAATAAATCAGGAAATCTTGACTGCTTGCAATCATTTGACCGGGGTATGTTATTGACTTTTTTGTATGAGGTTTGTAGGAGGCCACATGCTTTTCACAAGATATCCATGTAAGTGGATAGAATTAGCTGTCCACTAAAATGCATCATGCAGTTACACCGGAAAATAGGTGATGTTTATGAGTATGCTTTTGAAAAGAGCCAATATTTGGTCATTTTTAAGGACATCAACCTAATGATAGCGAGTCCACCAAAACACCCCACACTTATTTTATTAACTTCGTTAGATCGAAAATAGTTGTCTTTCGTTGTGCCTTGGCTGAAAGGTTATTTCCAGAGAAGTATAACATGTTAGTTCTCATCCATTTTCTTTTCATTTTTTTTTTTTTCCACAGCTTCAGGTACATGGAGTGTATCGTCATATAATGGTCAATGTCCAGGACCAAGAACATTACACTGTGGAGGATTTTCTGGCAATAAGATGTATATATTTGGGGGAGGACATCTTGGTGCTGATCCAGTATCTGATTTGAGATTACATGTGTTTGATGCAACAAATAAAACATGGACACAACCTGATCTGCAAGGTTAAATTGTATTCCTTTACTGATACTGATTCTATACTGACTTCAAAATCAAGTAAAATATTTTTGGTGGGAGTAAGAAGATTGTACTATTCACCTACTGAACCGGGAATTCAAAGTGCTTTAAGATAATGAATTTGCAGCTATTTTGCCCATTCTGTAGCAACAACAAAAAACAATTTGGCATATATTAATCTTGATTTCAGTGCAGAAGGACCAGGTTATGAGTTCGATATTAGGGACCAGATTATACTTCCACATTTACAAAATTTATTTCACAAGCTTTTTCTTATTTTATTTCATGAGCCGCTTACCGATTTCGTACCGGTAGGCAGGCTCAGTCGGTCTAGTGCGATGTTGGATACGACTTCTTGACAGGTGTATCTATGTTTTTATTTATCTTTCAAATGTTGTTTTCAAATGTCAAGACAATAATTTGCCGTAATATGAAATATTAGTGGAAGCATTTAATGGAATTCGAAGCAACGATTGATGACATCGAAATGTCAATATTCAAACCCGCGCTTTGCAAGTGTTCTGCGTGTATTGCCATTGCCTTTTTAGTTTATGCTACAAGGTGTTTTGTGCCCGTATTCTGGAAATAATCTTAAGGGAGTCAAAAACGTACAGTAATGATACATATTTACGACTCATCCCAGTTTGTCAGACTTTTGCTATGGGGTAATTGGTACTCGGTGGCGAGTGCAGGTCTGAAGAATAGACCAGCTTCGACCAGAGTCCGAATCCGAGTACTCGCCCTATTCGTGCTAGATTACCCTCCGATGCACAATTATTTCTTTCCTTTACAAATCAACGATATCACACCAGTTACTGCAATGAAGAAATTGCTATATTTGTCTTACATGACCTTTGGAACCGTTACCATAATTAGATTGCACCCCTAGATTTAGCTCCGATTACACACTTAAATTTTCATGTTTATTTAAAGCTTCAAAGTGGAATTTTCAAGGCTACCTCGCTGCCCCTAACCAGCGCCCATGGGTTTGCTGCACCAATCATTCCTGTGTGGTATTGTGAAGTAATACTCATGTAAAAACCTCAATTCCCAACTTGCAACGGGTCACTGCATAATAGGTTGCATAATAGGTGTAATCATATTCTAAATGCTCATTTTCACATAGGATAGAATGGTCTTCTTTATCCATTTTATCTGAAAGCTTAAATGAATGATAAGTGAGATTCAATGCTTGGGTCCTGAGATATTTACCACGCTTTATGTTTGAGTCGCACTCAAAAAAGTTGACACTGTGTTAACTTGTTTAATTTATATTTGATAATAATTCTTGTGTGCATTGCCCACATACATCTGGGTACTGGAACATAGATGTGAATATATTTACTTGTGAAAAAAATGTTTTTTACTTCAATTTCAGGTGATCTGCCAACTGCCAGACATGGTCATGTGATGGTTGTAGTGGATTCCATGTTATACATACATGGTGGAATGGCTGGAACAACCTTTTATGAAGATATGTTTGCAATTGATTTGAAGAATTTCAGGTTAAAATTTGCTAAATTTGGAATATGATTTGTCTATGTCACTAAAAGATATTTTTTGTATATACATCTATGCAAGAGCACAACAACTTATTAGTGAGATTTTGAGGAAGTATTACTATGAATGTGGGTGATTTACTTTCATTATTGTAATCTAACCAAAAGTTTTATTCACGTTGACACAGATAGACTGTGGTTCGGTGACTTGATTTATCATATCAAGATGACATTTATCTGTTCAAATAAAGTTTTCTGATCAGAAACATTTCTTTCAAATTCTCCCAGGTGTACCAAAATCTCATCTACCAGTGACATTCCATGTGCTAGAGCCGCTCACTCAGCTTGTAGTCATCAATCAAAGTTCTATATTTTTGGAGGAATGTGTCCACGAGGAGCTCTTGATGACTTTTATTCTTTTGATACAGGTATGCCCGATTTGTATCCTTATTTACCCCAGAATGGCAGACTGGCAGAGGCTGTCGGTTACTGTGCTTCACCCAGAGGCCAGAGGATTCATTGCTTATTGAAGTCTACTTATTTAATTCAATGATTTCATCCTTTCCCTGCTGGGAATCAACCAGCACTATTTATTGGATGTTACGTTTAACCAAATGCTGTTGGTCTCCTTACACCACCACAATTCGGTCGGGTGTTACGTTTAATGGCTATGCCTCTCTCCTGTTTTCAGCAAGTTCAACATGGACGGCATTAAAATTTGACTGTCCACCACCTGCACCACGACTTGATCATTCAATGATCTGTACTCTTCTGCCAGTGAGAAAAGAAAGTGAGACATCTGTTGATGTGAGTAACAAATTTGATTGTCATTGTGCATTATGTTATGCTAAATTAAATTTTTTTTCGATTTTCTTGCGAAAGTATGAAAAAATTTGGGGGCTGGTAAACTTTCCAAAAATACTACCCTGTTCCGATGTTCGGCTATAGTTGGCTTTGGATATAGGGCCTTGGTTTCGCAAAGAATATAGTAATGAGTATAATTGACTATTATCATTAGGATTACGCTTTTTTAAAATCACACGAAATATTTTTGAATCGACATGTTTTGAGGGGTAGATACCACAGGATGTTTTTCCGTTTGTTGTTGGTACTACATCTTTCAGTCACTCTTTGCTAATGAGTGGTTGGTTGGTTGGTTTCTTTAAGGCATTGCTTCTGGCCTCACTCAGAACGAATTTCAATAAAAAAAAAATGTATTGTCATATCCATGGTTATAAGTTGTTTAAAGCAAAGCTATGGATATACGCCAGTAGTACGCCTGTAGTTACATTACCTGCATATGTTTATATGTTTCAATAATATGCTCGTTCTTACAGCAATCTGCATTAAGTGCTGGTGCTGAGTCCCAAAATGTGTCCAATGGTGCTACAAATGGAGGTTCTTCAAATAATAATGGAGCAGATGCACCAAAAATTGTTCCAGTCGATATCTGGCAAGGCACTGTTGCAGGAGATGCAAACAGTGAAATGCAAAATTTATCATTGAAAGACTCTGGTGATGGATCAGCACCTCCCGTGGCATCAGTGCAAGAATTGGCGGCAGCAACCAAGAATGGAGTCATAGATCAAGAATACGATTACATTCCCGTGTGTGTTGTGATCGGTGGAATGGATACAACTGGGAATTTATTCAATGATATTTTGATTACGAGGATTGATAAAAAAAATTGAAAGAGGTTAGTTTCACCCAGTCAAAGTGTCTAGAAATTGTAGACACTCTGAGCTTTTAAGGTCTGAATCGAAAATTAGTAACTGCATTAAGCAAAAGAAATATAAATAAATTATTATAGCTCGTACAACTCGTCTTCTGTTTACTTCAAGAATCAGTCAGTCTGAATACCTAAGTTTGTTATATTGGGAACCCAATTTGATCACCAGTAATGTTGTCCAAATGTACTCCCATAAATACTGTATACACTTGTTTAATGCTATTTAATGTCTCTCTCTGGCTTGTATCTTTCACCCAAGTCTATCTACTTGACTAAAAGTTGACTCAGTGCTAGGGATGTTACTATTAATTTCAAGATTTTAATCAAATTGGATGAATGGTCGATTAAAATAATTTATGTTTTGACAAAGATTTCAGAGATAATTTTTCATCCAATTGGTAGCGATAATTTTTTGAAAGATTTCAAATCAAAAATTATGTTTCTGTCGGATTACCAATAGATGTATATATTTTGTGATTGAGCAATAAATTGACCACTTTGTGATTCGGGAAGGAATAAGAAATTCAGATTTGGTTAAAAAATAACGTATTTGAACGCAATCGTACTCCGTACCTTCCTGTGTTTTGATTTAATGTTAATTTATTGCAGATATTCTCAATGTGATAAATGAGGAAGTTTATTATGAAGGTTTTCATCATCAGAGTCGAATAAACACTGAATATCACTGTCCCAGACACACAAGCAACACGACACTCAATTTTATTTTTTACCAGTTATGTTTATTCAATATCAGTTATTTGTGTTTTTTAATACTTTGTGTTAAAAATTATATTTTGAAAATAAATTTCAAACCTAAAGATTTTCAAGGATTTCAGGCATTTTAGAGGTTAAACGTAATTAGCGACCAAAGTTGAGTTTTCCATATAATATAGCATTTCAAAAATCTTGAATATAAGTACACACTTCACTTGAAGGCAGAACCTTGTAAAATAAGTAAAAGTAGGAAAAACCTGCATAGAGATATAACTGACAGTTACGTACTGTATATGGTGCATTTGCCCTGACAAGGTAAAAGTTCCCAACACCCATATACTGTATATTATAAATTCTTGCCCCCCAAGTAAAGAAACCAACTGAATCAATTTTCAACACAGCTGGGGTTGTCTTTACATTATGGAGTAAATGAGATTGGATAAATTGAACAAGTTTCCGAATTGGATAAAACGAAATTGCTGATATTTTGCAGTAAAGTCAAAATTTATGTCAAATTTTACAACGTAAAAATCAATTTAACACAAATCAACTGGAGTATAATCAAAAAAGGACAGTTTTCACTGCAATTCCAGGATATCTGACAATTCTGATAGAACATCCCTAAAAATAGCAATCTTGATTAATACAAACACTTCACACAATTTATTTAACGAACACTGGATCCTCAGATCCGTGCTAATACTTGAAGCTTCATTCCACGACGACATTTTGTTTTGTGAATAAAGTAATTTACTCCACTTGGCAAGATGCATGCTGATTCACAGTTAACTTTTCGTGCACGTTTGGTATTGCAAGTAAAGAAACTTCGTCTGTCAGGAACCTGTTTGACAGAAGAAGAAAAATGTATTTTAAAATTAAACTTGGCGTCGAATGTTATTGGCATACCGTATATTAGTTACAGGTAGGGGTGACCAAAATCAAATATATGTTGGAATTTAAATCGAATATTCGGATCGGTGGTATTATAATAAATAAACAAAACATTTTTTTTTCGAAAAAAGTTAAGACACCAAAATATATGTCTATTTTCTAGAAATGATTACTTTTTGAATATGTTGGCAGAATTTAAATTTTCATTGCCTGACATATTTTAACTCTTTCCAAACATAAGACAAAAGGATTTAAAAAACATCCTCTGCACTGTAGTTCGGTCAAACTTCAAGTATTTGAGATTCCAATTTGATCAAAATGTTAAAATCAACTATGACCCTGGTCATGAACAACTATTTTCAAATTGAATTGATTGATCTAACTTCATCACCTGCACAATATTCTTCGCTTCTTTTCCCCAGAAAATAAACCATTTACTCCCTGAAGCTGCATTTATCATCCATGATGGCAAGCGAACTCCATCCGCCCATTCAATTTTCAGCACGTCAGTACCTGAGAAGTAAGTCAAATGTGACATATCATCATCACACTCCTCAAGATATTGATACGCCTATTTGGTAACAAATACGATATATTGATCTTACATATAAGCAGTCAGAAGACGATTGTCTGAGCACATCTTATTAGGTATCTGTCACTGATGAATCGCGTCGATGAGACGCACTCCATCTGGGACTCATGCTTAAAAAAATATAATTTCTGATTGGGTAATTTGAATCATTATTTTTTGACGGCAAAATGACTCCAGTAAAGCAATATTAGAGCTCAAAACAAGAACTAACCCCTCACCCCAACAGTAAAAAGCTCGGGAGAGGGCCTTTTAAATACATCTTTAACACCAGTTTGGCTGATTCTGAAGAGGCAGTGGCATTGGTCAGAGAAAGAACATATGTGCAAGATCCTATCTAAAGTTGACGTTGTTGTTCAGATTGTCATTATACACCAAAAATGGCTCAGTGTTTCAAAAAAAAACTACTAAAATAGTAACATAAAATTTGGGTATTTTGTGCATTGAAATGAAGACAGTTACTTTGTGCTTTAGTGAGAGAAGCTTTTTATTTCAATACTAAGAATGTAAAAATTGTTGATGCATGATTTAGTCAGTAGGTAAATGAATATTCGTAATCATTTCAAAATATACTCACGAATATTTTTTGGATAGAAAAGCAGTTGCGGTGACGGTATCAATCTTCTAATGCCTGATGAAATTTGCTTGCAATTCTTTTTACAGGATAGATTATGTGTATAACATGCTCTTATTTGAACATTACTTTGTGCATTCAGCTTCGATTCCCTCAACTGTTGCCAGGTTAGTTTGCTGAACTAAACAAATGCAAGATCATACTAATAAGTCGTGCGACTGCATATGAGGTGCCTAGAAAGTATAGTTTTGAAAAGGGAAATATTACCAGAGCTAAGGTCGTTAAAATAACTATTTTTATGACATTATTTATCGTGTGTATTCAAAAGCAAGATTTATTGATTTTAACACAGAATTTGCGCCAACTACTTTTGAAAAGCTACAAACACAAAACACATTCTGTTATCTACCGTAGATAAACGTGAAAAATATTTCATTCCTCTTGTTCTAATTGGTTTATCGTTTAGCCCTTCACGAAAATTTTATCTTAAATATCATTTCATCAAACATAAGCTCCCAGAGAGCGCCCACCAAATTATGTTCAGCTAATTTTAATGCCATAAAAACATAGGTAAATTATCTTACAATGGCAACCCTAGCAGTCACCAACTACTAGAACTACCCAATTCACCAAAAAAGAAGTCTGGAACTTTTCGTTATCTCTATTTATACCAAATGCTACAGTGATGCCTATCTTCTAGTTAGTGTGTTTTACAAACTTTTTTTCAAAAACTTCAATCATTAGGCATGTTGAGATTTAAATTCAGTCTAGAATGCATTGCATTTCATATGCAATGAAATTAATTGGTCATTTAAATTATATAGAAGACATTCAATTATGTAAATTATGTATATTGATAATCGTATCCATAGTACATTTTCAACAAGTCACACAGGTAACTTTTTATTTTATCTAATTTAATGAGATAGGATGTCATATTTATCCTACAGAAATAAAAGCAAGCTGAGAGCACAACTTAATTATAAAGCAGACTACGATATCTCATGTAATTCAAATTTTCAATATAGGGTTTTAAGGTGAATCTAACGGAATGATTTCTTCTGTGGATATGAACATTGTTAGTGGGAAAAGCCATAACCACCATGTGTAACGAGGTTACAGCAATCCCTTTGCTTCCCCACAAGATTTGCAATAGCAGGTTAGCTCATACAAGATGATTAGAGAAGTGTAGCTCGAGGAGTATTCCTAATACTTTTACAAACACCTTTATAGATTAAAAATACCGACCAAGTTATTAATATCAACAACAGTAGGTTGTCTGGATCTCCAAGATCTTTCCCTTCTGCTTCCCAAGATTTGTGCACTTCCAACATAACGGGTATCTGAATCGCCCATTTTTCTGAGAAAAGAAATCAAAAAAACATCAAATTTCAAATCTAGACGATTTATTAAAAAATGCATTACCATTACATTTCTAATCAAATTTTATTTTATAATTAATCACAAACCCACGATGCGCATAGTTAAACGCATAACTGACAAAACACATTTGTTAGAAGATTTTCTGATTGAGTTCAACTCGACTCAATGTACTTGACCACTGGCAAAAATGCATTAATCATGTAATTCAATAATGTACCTCGAACTGATCATGGTAAAATCACAGTTCTTTTTTTTATCCGGTCGTATTCATATATTATTATAATATTTAAGATACTTACGAGCATGTTTTAATATCGGAAAGTCCCTTCACTTTACCTTCAAAAAAGTAAGTTATCTTGACGTTGTGTCTGATACTTCTTTCATATTGGGCTGTGAAAAGAAGTAAAATTGTAGTTTTAAATGTTGCCGCACTACACTTTTGCGTTTGCATTTTTTATATGTTTGTTTTATTTTACTCTTGCTGTGTATGCATTCACTTGCGTTTTCCACTGAAACAGAACGGTTTGCTATGCAAGCTAACGAAGAGTGCTCGTTTTGTTGCGTGCGTTTGTGCTTTGTGTGTATGTGAACACGATTAACGGAAATCAATCTAGACGTGTATTGCCGTGTTTTTATTTTGTTAGCCTTAACATAATGAAATCGGTTAGACAACTTCACATGTATTGTGGTCCTAATGGTGAACAAATTATATGAAGGTCGCAATACCTACCTATACGTTCAAACATTAGATTGTTCATAAATCCATTGTCAGCTAAGTCAATAAAAACATGAATACAACATGACCCAGGATTGAAATTAACTCGAGAGTACAAAAGCTTTACTCTTGTCCGTAGTCACATGAACCCTTTTCAACTGTTCTTACCTATCATAAGTTTATCAGACGAAGAGGATATATGATCTTTTTCTTCATCACCAGATGCTTTAGTTTTCTTTTCTTTAGGAACTCTTAAACTGTCATACCTATACAAAAATTACAAAGTTTTGAATATATGAATAACTATGTTTGCAAAAGATTTTAATATATTATTTCTCATGCCTGCAAAATAAGTGGTAAAAAGGAGATTTAAAATTAGAAGGCATGATGGCCCAGTGGTTATCATGTTGGCATCACAAGTAGGGCTGGGCAATTCAATTCGGTGATTCAAATCAATTCGAAGCACGATTTATTCAAATTAATCATGAATCGCTCAGAATGGTTAATGAACTAGGATCTTCACTTTTAACGAAAAAATGCAAGTGATCAAATTTGACCAAAATCGATTATATTACTTCGTTAAAATATGAAAATTGTTGATGTTAGTGTCAATTGAAAATACACTATAAACTACAAATTTCTTCATTTCCACAATGAAGACAAATTATAATAGTAAAAATGTGATATTTGTTATTTACATAAAATTAGTGATTGAATCCGATTCGAATCAGATTCGAAAATGATTCCAAATGATTTGGTTTTGCCCAGCCCTAATCGCAAGTTGAAGAACTTAGGTTTGAGTTCTGGCAGGTCTAGGTTGTTAATCCATGCCGAACACTCAACCCAGGGTGTAACAACTCGGGTAGGCTCGGCCAAACAGGGTCGAGGATCATATCTTTCCAACGACACTAACCCCGCGTATAAGTGGCTTTTGGTACATGGCCTTAATCAGCATGATTCATTCAAATGAGTGGCTATAAAAAGTACAGTATTTTCTACATTTACATATATGTACATAGGTAGACTATCCAGACTTGCTATTTAGCAAACAATGGCTATGAATTCCTTTTCAATATTGTATGTTCATATTGGTTGGCTAAGTAAATTCTTGCAAACGGCACTGCAATGAAATAAATGACCTAGTTATATGTCAAAATCTCCTAACTGAATCAAACACATTAATAAACAAACCTATAACCAAGTAGTTGTCTGTGGAAGTACAAATCTTGAATATTGGCAAGTGCATGAAGCTTCTTGAATGGAGTCAGAGAATGATTGTTGTATGGCATGAAGGGTTCACTAAAACAATGAAAGGTTTTGTAAATAACGTAAAATAATGCCAAATAATAAAAAAATCCTGAGACGCTGAAAAAGTGAGCTTGACAGCATATTTTTTTATGCAAAAATTGACAAAAGTATCAAGTAATGATACTTTGTACAATAAAAAGTGTTGAGTTTTTTAGGATATATAAAATCGTACAATAGTATGTGCTGAACACACGCTGTGCAGAACACAAGCACATAGATTATAGCATATTAAAATTTTAAAAAATGCTGCAGCAATTGTTTCCCTAGGCCCCAGAGGAAAAATGTAATCCTCTCTCAACGTCATAAACACATTTTTTTAAGAAATTTTTAATAACCCATAGATACTTAAGTGTTCCTCTTCAAGGATTCCAAGTTATATATTATACCAACTTGAAATGATAGATGTTTTCTTGAGGCTCAAGAACAGATTGTCTCGTCCAAGCTATTTCACGATTTCGACTCATCCAGTTTTGAAAGACAGCAAAAAGTCTGTCAATATTTGTGTGATGGAAGAAGAAAATAGGATCAAATGCAGCGTATGTGAGACCTCCTGGAATGGGAATATTTAATCATATCAGTAGTTCCAAATCCCACAGTTTCTCTACATAAAGTCAACATTTTGTGAACACCTGATTGCAAACCCAGTTACTCCATCAAGGTCCGAACCCCAGGAAGGATGATTAAATGTGAGAAGTCTGCTGGATGCCTTGGTGGAAAAACAAGGTCCATGCACAGGAAAATGAGAAAATTGTTAAGCCAAAACCTTCACTCAATACAGAACTGTTACATGCAGGAGAAGGTTGAGGTTTGCCATACGTATTCTCAGTTTCCTCTCTCGCAGGATAAAAATAAAATCCTATTTCAGTCAGTTAGGAAAATATTTTGGGTAAGTTTTTTGGGAAAAAATTTTTTTGATGCATGGACCTTTTTAGCCATGAATTTTATCTTGTGATGTTAACCTAATGTATTGAACACTGCACTGTCAGCCAGTAAGCGGTCCATATCACATATTGATGCACATCATAGTATTTAACCCGTTAGCATCACAGATTGAAAATCGTGTTAATAAAATGTCTAAGCATCCAGAGGCTTTTTTTCAAATAACCGAGCAGAAATATTTCACTTTCCAACTTCGATATCCATGCATAGTACATCATTTTCAAGTGTTCCTTCAAACAACTTGGGTAAGAATAAATTAAAATAGATGTTATTTTTATGGTCTTTATAGTAACATTGTCCGACTAGTTTAGTAGTTTTGAAAATATCAATGTGCATTATACATATAATTATGATTCAATATATCAAATGATCTAAATAACTTTTTTTTGTCATCCTTTGTCTGCTGCAAAGAAAGCTGAAGATTTATGTTCAATTGTACAATATTAAATCTGGCATATATGCAGTAGTGGATCCAGAAATTTTCATTCAGGTGGGATGATTTAAATATGATGTCTTGATGCGTGCACAATTTTCTAAATAAATTTATGCAAAATGAAGAAAATCAAACAGAAATTTTTATGTGAAAAATCGTAGTTTGGGCAATTTTGATCGAGTAAAATAAGGCCAACATTCGGCACAGGATAAATTCTCCATATCTTTCTGTGATTTCAATACATCTTTATGGTTTTAAAGCTGGTGGGGGATGCAGACACACATCCATCCACACGATGTGTCAATGAATGCATATATTATGATTTTACTGAAAACTTTAAAATTAATAAATAAACAAAAATATAATTTCCTAAAAATAAACATGGCAACTCGTCTCACCCATTGAATATGTACATTTTCCTGCTTGTCTCTCAGCTCCCCAACAAATTGATGAATGAATTGTATTATGAGAATTTTCCAATGCTTCAGAAAACTCATGAATACTGTGCGACTGCATCAATTTTCTTGCTACGTAATAATTGTCTTTTGAAGTTTTCACCATAAACTGAAGAAAAAAAAACAATTGTCTTTAATATAGCCCTGTAGGAGCATGCTTAAAAGCGAACCGTATATGATTCATTCATTTATCATCACTTAGGGCAAAGGCCACACACAATACTCTTAAAGTACAGATGCTGGTTTTACATTTTATGTAGCTCTTGTGTATAAAAAGGAAATTTACAAAACAATGCTTGATATTCTGTTGATTTCTTATTGGTTCCTCTTTGGATGAATTGATATAAGGAGAATCTTGACATCAATTCTAACTAATAAAAGTGAAATCGATTTCATTTCATAACCTTTATCATTTGTACGATGGTAAAATATTTAACCCTCAACAACAGTAAAATGCTTTATTCAGGAATTTGGAAATGAATATGTTTGATATACTGGTAATAAAATTTGATGTAGATACACAATATTAGTTCAAAAAATTGAAAATTATTATTGCGTCAACACCGTTTTTAACCTTCAAATTTCAAATATTTTTGCCTAAGGCAGTAGTATATCTGCAAAAATGGCTAAATATGTAATAATTTGACATTCCACAGTCAAATAGTAAATTAGTTAAATATTAGTAAAATATTTTAGCCGTCCCTGGCTTTAGTATTGCTATATGTTTTTTTGTGTATGGGTCACTGATGGTCATCTGGTCATCTACGGTCAATACTAAACAAAATTAACTTTCTAAATCTCAAAAAAAGAATTATATCCATTCTAATTTGGAAAAAGATTTTACTATTATTGACACATAACATTGGACTTTATGTTGTTCACATTGTTGCAATAATATATTAACTTACTGGATCAACTTTTGGAGAACGTTGTGTAACGATGTGTGGAGAAGTGTCGTAACGGATTGTCATAGAAGTAAAAGGATTTTTCTTTCCATATAGTTTTTTGCTCCAAACCAGTGGTGGTGGATTAGGATAAGTCAGCCAATCCCAGTATGGAAGACCAAGAGTTTTGTCTTTAAGATGCCTATGGTCAAAAATCATTCATGAAATTATACCTATATTATTATGCAGTCGGACAATTTATGCATATATGCTGTACATGTTTTCCAACATGCAATTACTTTAGAAAAAATTTTCTGACAATTTTCAATTATTTTTGAGAACACTGTTATTTTGCTTTTGTGTTAATTATGAAGAGCTGTTATTATGAAAGTTTGTTAACAGCAATTCAGTAGAACTCTTTTGAATCAGTTACAAATTGGAACAAAAAAATATATTTACCAAGTCAGCTTAAAGTTAACTTTAATACACGATATTTTCTAATTATTGTTGTACTAGATACCACTCACCTTGTTAGACCTTCTTCAAAATTGAGCAATTCAGCTCTGTGCCACATTACAAAATTAAGTTTGGCTCCGTGGTAACAACAACCAGTATCTTTACCAGTTGATGCCATACATTGAAAAGGAAACTCGTGAGTTCCACCTGAAATATTAGAAAAGGATGTTATATAAAATGATACTCATTAAAGCTGGGTGGCATTATGGTAAGTATATTTAAGTCGGCATTCCGCCACAAAAATGTCAGTATTAACAGTATGCCAAGCCATTGAGACTAAAGATCCTTTTTTGTCAGTTCTTGATGCGATCATGCATCACGCAACTTGTAACCATAATCAGGATATGGATAGGACGATATGTCACGTAGTACCGGATCACAGCGAACCTATATTGCCACAGTACTACAAATACATTAAAAGCTAGGTACCTGCATTGTGAAATCCAAAAGTGCTGGAATCTTGCTTATATCTCCTCATTGCTTGTATTAAATCTTTCTTCTGTCTTCTGTTCAATGAATGAGCCTCTCTTCGTATTCTCAATTCTAAATACAAAAAGAAATAAAAATATTTATGCATTTAAAAAACCGACTCAAAAATTATGCATTGTTACTGAAAACAGAGGGTGGGTTGAATCCATGTTATATCCCAGAAACATTCAATAAAATTAGTAATGCAAACCTATTTTATTATTAATGAATGAATTTGTTTCAAAAGTTGCATTTTTCACAAATTTAATTTTTTTTCTGATTGGAATGGGATGCAGCACACATATATTATAGTTCAGATATACACTAAGATTTTTTTAGTTATTCTGATTTTGCTATTTACCAGCAGTTTAGATATGAATTTTGAACATTACTAAATTTTAGTATACAAAACGTGATTTCAACTTACTGCATTTCCTTCCAGTATAGCAAGTCTTATACTTTGTCGCACTTCCTTTGCACTTTCCTTCTCCAACCAAGCCATTTTTACAAATACGAGTTCTAGTCTGAAAACAAGATAAAAAATAGTTAAACAAAAAATCGAACAATTCAAGTGTAGCTATCATAAATTCTATTTCGGGAGTCGAGTTATATTCATTCCTAAATACTATCAAAAATTAACATTAACATAAAATTAACATTCTTATCAAAACCAGATCGCATCAGTGCTTCAAGCTACTGGTGTTGCTCCCATTCTACAGAGTCACTTCCTGATTGGAGGCTTTTGAAGAAATTTGGGAATTTGTTATAAATCATTAACTAGTCTGCTTGAGTTGCCTTACAGTCATTGTACAGGAACATGCATATAATATTGATTCTCAGATATCGATGCAAATTGAGAATATCCTGAGAAAAAGGAAATCTGAGAATACGGCCTAATCATATGGTGTACTACAAACTCTCATGCAAATTCCAATTTCGGGCAGAACTCTTAATTTTCTCTACAATAGATCAGATAACTTTTATTGTTCTCTAGGATTTTTTGGAATATCCTTGGGCCCTGACTAGAATATAAACTATAACAAGAAAAAAATTTGATTTTATTGACTTGCCATAAGACTTGCCTATATTTCAATTATGTAATCACCTGAATTCCTCCTGAACATGTTGGCTTGCATGATGTCCAGCAGGTCCATGGAGTCCAGATTGCTGAAAAGAGAAATAATGAAATCGATATATTAAAATTAATATGTTAAAAATATTACATCAATTGTCATATTTATGAAAATATCAACTTTCTTTTTAATATCTATCCATCAGCACTTTTATTAAAACATAGGGGAAAAGCTGTTAGCATTATTTGATATTAATATAATGCACAGGACCTTATACATATAATCTCCAGACTTCATGTGCCATTCATGTGCCAACATTATCCACACTGGCAAAAGCATCCTATCGCCATATTTTATCATAAGCATCCTGCATTAAGTTGACACGTTCAGGCAGAGTTATATTTGTTATATATTAATTTTTATTTATTATATTTAGAGCATATTTGTTATCCATTCAATTTTTCAACCATTCGGATCAGTGCTTTTAGCTTCTGTTTAATTTTAATAAATGGCCAGTTCTTACAAATGATTGGCAAAAATTTTCAGATTTTACGCACAATCTCAACATATCTAATAAAAAAATTTTCTAAAACATTTGGTGAATCATAGAAATTAGTATTCGAATTCTGCGAATAGGAGATATATGTGTCGTCTTTATTGGCCACCAGTATCTAACCTAACAAGAGAAATTTTGCTCAAACATGCTTTGCCGCAATGAGACAATGATGGGTTGTGCCAATTAGACACACAGTACATTGGTGTCTTATGTTTAAAAAACAATTCTAATTGTACATCTGTAATATTTGAGGGAAATTTCATTCATATTTCAATAAATAGAAAAGATCGCAGTAGTTAAACTTTATAGATATATCGAGCAGCTACCTTCCTGATCATAAACAGCTTTCACGTTCCATTTGTCTCTAGCACAAACATAATGAATTACAATGTCATCTTTTCCATCACCATTCACATCAAATCTTTGAATTTTCTAAAATTAAAACAAATAGACAGTTAGAATCTAGTTGTATTTTAGCTTCACAGATTGATAAATTGATAGTAGATGAGTCAATTGGTTATGGTTTTGATGATTTTTCATTACTCGAAAAAATAACAAGAAAGCTTCGAACATACAAGGAAAAAACTGATTCTGCCATGCTGCTATAGTACCTTCTTTTGTCCAGTTTTGCAAGTCTTGTATAGAAGTGTGTGGAACAGTGAAAGTCGTCCTCCCAATTTAGCAATCTTCTCAGTGATGTAATCTGAAATTTAGAATGGAAGATGAATTAAAAAAATGTCTTCAGCATACAAGAATTCAAAATCCCTTGAACAGTCAAAAGCTATACGACGGGTCATACCTAACCAGTACAGTACTCAAATTTTTGTTGCATAGAATTCATTTGTGAAGAAAGCCATAATCAGTAATTATACATGAACTACACATCACAAGTAGGGTTGTGAATCAGTCATCTCGAACCTAGTCAATTTCCATTTCCTCGGAATATGAAAATTTATGGAGAAAAATAACACAAAATTTAAATTTTTAAAATGAACTGCAAGCAACTTCAAATATCTGCATCCAGATAGCACTAAAATCATATGAATGTTAGTAATATCCAACAAAAATGCCTTACTTCCATTCAAATGAAAAATTAACTTGACAGAATAATCTCATCCGAACAGCCTGGGATACCAGTTTATTGTATTATTACGCATTGATGTGTACTAGTTTCTCATATAATTGTTATGCTTATGCGAGAGTACAAGCTTACACATTTTTCAAACCTACCAAGATAAACAGATTTTGTAGTTTCATCATTTAATCCATCGCTGTCACCTTTTGCTAAGCTTGAAGATTTGAAAATGTCAGAAGTACCTGAAAAATTTCATTTTTGAGTAACTTTAATTTAAATTTTATATATTCATACAAATATATTGGGATTTTAATGATGGAAAAATGTCTCATCATCCATACAAGTATCTCACAACTGCGTGGTTGTTAGCCATGGATAGTATCAAGTAATATTGAAGTAATGAATGCACAGATGAATTGCAAACCAAGAAATTTTGTGCTGCGTTTTGCATTTGCAATAGATAAACATATCAACTAAGCAGTTGATCAAACCAGGTAACTGGAATGACAATGACACACTGATTTATCATAAAACCTTATTTGCTTACATGGCCTATTTTATCCTGAGTTCAGTTCATAAGGTTGAAATGGCAAATTAATATTAAGGTAAAGTAGTTTACATGAATACAACTATACACAATGTTTTTTAATATTGAAAATCCATGGTAAAGTGCAGTGAGTGATATCTATCTATCTTGGCGATGGGAGCATCGTCTACTACTTTGAATTGTCTTAAAATAATTAATATATAACTCACAATCGGTAGGTCTTTTTTCGGGTTCTGTAAAAAGAAAACAAATATTTTAATACTGGACTTTCTACCCACATTTATTTTACAAAACTAATTACATTAGAAATTTCTGATATGGAATCGAAATTAATGAGAAAAATGTTTGAGAGTACAATTGTGTAAGAACAAAGAGTGATGGAAATGTGACTAAACAAATGTCTGTTCGTTCCATATGTTTTTGCTGATGGATAATAGCAAATCATGAGCATTGGAAATAAAGACTGTATATAAAACTAATAAAACGAAAAATTAATCGAATGTCGTAAACATATCACAACGGTATGTTTCTTACTGTGAATTGTTCAAGTAAAAAGTCGTTTTCTAAAGTTAGCAATTCTTGAGGTAAATGAGCAACTTACTGTAACATTTGAATCCACATGGTCCAAGGACATATCCCGTCTTACAGGAACAAAAGTATCCCCCATCGGAATTATGGCAATATCCCCGTTTCAGATCACAAAAGGAAGTTCCTAAAAAAAAGCAAAACAGTCGCAAACAGACATATTGCAGATACTCTGCTCCTCAGGTGTCGGGAAAATGGCACAGTTCCAAACCTTCAACACAGAAATTACATTTTAAAGTTTCGAACAGAAGAGCAAAATATGGGAACTAACTAAGATATGCTGAGTATGAGTTTGTATCTATCAAATGTAGGCCACATGTGTTGGAATGTTTAATCAGTGGCCTAACTTCCATATCATTTTTACTGATGTTTGTTTATTTGTTTCAAGTCATGATTCTGTAACCCTGTATTGAGGGTTTCCATCGAATTAGTTTCGGAGTTAAATCTGAAAATTGTCTCTATTTGTGATCAACATTTTCGAGTATCAACTTACAACTGTTAATCTTTCCTTCTGAACGGTTTCATGGTAATATTATGTACAAAACCACATGATTTTTTATAAATTTTGCATAAATCCTGATTTTGCTACTCATTATTACTAATATATTGTATATATAGCAAGATATCAATTTTATTTTATCAGAAAATGAGATAATAATTGTGGGATGTGGAGATATCACTGGATGATCATTGCTCTGGAAAATGGGGAGGGGGTGTTGGTGCACTCCATCAGCAAATCATGTTTGGCCGCATATAAAGTAACCTATCGAGAGAAAAAAAACAGTTGCTGTGCCTGCCATACCAATTTTAATATTAACTTTTATTGTGTGTGATTTTTTATCTTACAAAAACATAATTTTAGCACATCTAATTGTGAACAAAATAATTGGGGGGCATTGACATTTATCACCCCACCCAATCAATAGCGAAAATAGTGCTTATATGTTTTTTTGGCCATAGTCGAATGATCAGATATGGTAGAATTATGAATTATATTTTTTATTCATTTCACAGTAAAATAATTAATTATAGGCCTACATGCCAAACTTATTACACTTTTTTACCTTTTCAAGGTTGTAAATACGACAACAACCATTCATATAGTATTACCATAGGCGTAAATAATACAATGAGAAATGATAAAAATTTGAAGAAGACTTCACTGTCAGAAAAAGATTCTTCAAATATCTTTTTTCAAGTATAAGTCACTGATGCATCATGACGCTGAGGCGTGGTCCATCTGTGGCTTATGCTTGACAAAATAAAATTTTTGTTTGGCTTGCTCTTGCGTCCCTAATTATAAAATTGTTATCATACTTTTTCTGCATTCGTTAATATCTTGACAATACTTGCATCCTTTTCTCAATGCAAATCCTGGTTCACAAACACACCTGAAAACAGTAATACAGAAATTTTTAATGTGCAATACTACAATTTCACAGGGTTCCGATTTTTTGAATAGTCTAACAAAAATGCGTGCTTCCGTAAATGTAAAATTGAAAGGCAAAAAAGAAATGTGTATTGTGTTATTCCAAAATAGGTGGGTAAGCAAACGCGTGTTACTTTCTTCGAATGTTTCTGAACTTTAACTTTATATTGGGTTTTGTTCGGTTTTCTGATAACTCTGTAATGTGATATCTTTATTTGTATCGCCTTTTGTGTCGACAGAGGTGTCGAAATAAACTATGTCTATATGTCCATGTGCTTGTGAACTGACTAAAGATATAATTTCATTTCCATTTTCAAATATGTGTTAAACAAATATACAGGCCAGCGTCGGTCAAAGGCCTCAAGACTTGCTTTAGTAATGCGAAGCAAGTGTGAACAAAGGTAAGTAGAAAAGGTGGCAGGAGATGTGGCAAAAGTTTTACTATCGCCCAGGGCAGATACCACTCACAGCACTTTACCAAGGTGTTCCAGTGCCGTTAGGGATGTTTTCTGTTTAGAGTGCATTTGCTGGTACTAAATACTATAGTAGCTTTTTGCTATGCCATTGAGTGGTCGGCGGTTGCATCCTTCTGAACGCTGCTTCTGGCCTGACTCAGAGCGAATTTCAATAAAAAAAATTAAGTTTTCTATATTTCAGCTGCTTTTTTCTAAGTAATAAAGATTTAACCTGTGATTGTTCATCCTAAACTGTGACAAAAGTAAAGACAATTTATCGTTTATATGCGAAACGACTCTGACCAACGGTAAGTAAGTTTTCTATGTTTCAGTTGCTTTTTTCTGAGTAATACAGGTTTATCCTGTGACTGTTCATCCTACACTGTGACAAAAGTATAGTAAATTTACCGTTTATATGCAGTCACTCACTATGTCCAATTCAAAGGCGTCTTTAGAAAAAGTAGTTAAAATCGAGCATGTTTTCTAGCTCATTCGGTAAAGCAATGGAAATACGATTGAAGCTATGCATCTCTGATCGTCCTGACGTAGGTTAGAATCCCGTGAGTGATGATTTTATGCTATCAACCAGATCCATACAATGTACATATGTGAAGCCGAAACCTTCACCCATAATTCGGCACGGCTCGAGATGTCGTGGTTCGCCATATGGTTAAGCAGTTTTAACGGATTAACGGCTTTCTTCTCCCACAAAATAAAAATGAAACAATACGATGTACATTAATCTAAGCTGGGTCAATTTTACGACTTCATTTTCACATCATCAGTTAGCAGCACAGTCAAAGAAAGGCGATCCTACGGTACTTGTTGCAGCATAGAATAACCCTAACGATAATAATATGTTTATGGAAATACAGTGATATTCATATAAAAAAAATCGACTTACCGTCCTTTTCTTGTAACACGCTTCTAAATTTAAAAAAATATATATTTAAAAAAATAATGTTTCAAACCACGAATGCATTAATGGCAATTTGATTTTTAACAGCCATTGGCACTTCAGGGTTAGGGGGGTTCCTACGTTTGCCACTTCCACACATATTTCCAAATCGAATCTCGAATCAAAACATTTCGAATCGAACCTTTCCGAATCTGATTCAAATTGTAAACTTATTTCTTATCAGTCATATAATACATTTTGTCAAGTGTGAACCACTGATGGATCACGCCGACTAGGCGCGGTCCATCAGTGGCTTATGCTTGATAAAATTAGGAAGTGGTAGATCGTTTTGCCACCGCACAGGGTAAATATCCAATCACTGCACTTCACCATAGAGGTTGAGTTCTGTTTGAAATATTTCCTGCGTAGATAGCAGTTTCGGGTGCTGTTGCTATTAAGTGGCCGTTAGTTGGTTCTTTTAGGAACTGCTTCCGGCCTTGCACAGAGTGGAATTCAATAAAAGCAAAATCAAATTACTTGTATAGAAGATATAAGATATGATTCGTAGATCACAGATATATGTTTTCAAATCATCCAACTAGGATGTGTGTCGAAATTGATTCAAATATGAATTCAAAATATGCATTTTGCTAGGGATTCCCAATCAGAAATTTTATTTTCCCAAGCATTACATAACAAAGAACGTTCGGGCGAACTCTTTCGGACTTTGTTCGTCTTAGAGCCTCGATACGTGTTTTAGTATGACAAAATTTTCTACTTTTTAACTTTCCGTCCGTTATTATTAAGCATTTTGTAAATCGGGACCACAAAATGTGATGATATTAAAATTATAGAAAAACGCTAAAAAATGCATATTTATCATATAGTTTATTAGAGTTTGCTGGCATCTTTTTGATACTTCACAATAATTCAAACTCGGATTTTTTCACTTTTTCGCACCTTAAAACATTAATTCACTGAAACTTCATGTGTGTTTCGTTTGAGGCGCACATTATTGACTTCACAAATTTGACTACAAAAATCATCCCCTTTTACCGGATATTTCGGGATCCGCTACTGCTAAAAGATCAGAACAACTACACCGCATTAAAGGATATTAGTGAAGATCAATCTGAAATTTTCAATGTCTTTCATTCGATAATTTCTAAATATATGTACGTTCTTTTTCGAATTCACTCTAAACAAGATTAAAAGCAGCGCTCTATTGTAAATACAAAAAAGTAAATATAAATTAAAATTTAATATATAAAAAAACTTTCGAAGCAAACTGAACTTACGAACAAACGAATCCAGAACTTTGTGGCGTCCTCCTCCTCAATATCATATCTAAAAATAAAACATTGCCCGGTCAGAAGTTTTTATTTCAAATTCAGTCTAAGAAAAGCAGGGCGGGAAGAAATTTTTTCTATTTTATAGCAAATTTTTGGAATGGATCACCGCGACTAATGTACCAGCGGCTGATATGATCTTTCCTGTTCGGATCAGCCTCCGTGATCGGTATCTGCCCTGGGTGATGATCAAACCATCTAGCACGTCTTTGCTTCTTTTTCAGTCACCTTATACGACATACCGAAAATACGTTGGGACAATTCTAAAACCTGTGCGTACGGGACCTATACTTAGTTCCGTGCACATATTTTTTGTTTGTTTGGGGCACTGGTGGATTGCACCGTCCAGGCGCAGGCCATCAGTGTCTCATGTTTGGACAGCATAAAATTTCTGATTGTTGAGGATAAAAGTTTATTTATTGTTCTTTTGAAATGTCAGAAAGTAAGTGTTTAAATAGCGAAATTGTTGGACACTAGTCTTTGAACAACCGAATTTACTTCGTCATGCATTTACATTTTTATTTTTTTATGAAATCCAAAATTGCAACAGATTGTGAATGAGTTGGACCCTCAATTTAATTAATATTCGTACAGACAAACTACAACCACACAAGCTTAAAGAAATGTTTACAGAAGTGCCTCATATTCTCTATCAAGCCACACAGGATCTCCCATCTTTGATTACATAAACATTCTCGATTACTGAGAATGTGAAGATTTTAATTAAATTTATTTGTGACTTATCTATTTACTTCAGACTATTTACATTCGGGGAAAAAGATATGGATTTTTATAAGAAAAAAACCCTTAATCGCACAAAGGAAGATATCGGGAATTTTTGTTCTTTTTACCATTAAAATGATGAATTTTCTCAACAAAGGGAACGGGAAATTTCTGGACGTATCCGCCGCGCCCGAATTGATTAGAAACTTTATATTCCGGATTATTCTTCCCCCTAAATTTAACACTTTCCGCCACTCCTGAACTCACTAACTGTATACAAATGACCATACCTTCGTCGATTTTTGCATTTTCCGCAACGTCTTCGAGAACATGTTCCCTTTATTTGACTTCGTTTCACTGAGAAGAAAACATAAACACGTTAAATTAGAAACCGAATATCAGGGTTATTTTTGTTGGCTCCGCTCATTTATCACAATGTGCACCGATATTCGTACTTTTGCTCCTAAATCAATGCTTTTGAAATGCTATGAAATGAAAAAGCTAAATCAAATACTTTCGGAAGCCTGCCCACAGTGTTTACGTGTTAATTACTTTGTTTACAAAGACTATTCGTAGGGTTTCTGTTGTTATCACTTCATTGATTGTTGTGATTATTTGCCGTTGTTTCTGGGCTGGTGTTAGTTTCTGTACGCCTGCACACTGGTGTATCAATTTGGGATTGTACTTAGAAAGTTATGCTCTTTTTTGGATTTATATGTTCTGACAAAGGCCAATTTCAATGTTAGTGAACTAATATATTCAATGAGGCTATATTATTGCAGTGAATGCTTAATTAATTCAAATCCTATTTGTTAGGTCACTGTGTTTGACTTATTTCTGGAGTAAACATTTTCAAATATTTGTGCGTTTCATCTGTGGTTTTGACGGTCAAGATAAGAGTAGATGATGGCGATTTGCCTATGAGCAGTATTTCGTATTATTGTATATAATAAACAGAATCATTCCGAAGGATATGTACTGTTGTGATAAATGGATATGTTGTGATAAATGGGATAAATCTCTCCAGGATAGAGTGAGTGCTCCCTACCACTCCTCGATTTTAAAAATAATTTTAACATACCAGTATCATATTTTTCTATTTTACCAAAAATAATCTAGGCTACTTACAACATTTGGTTTTAGTATAATCAAGAACGTATCCTCGTTTGCAGTAACATCGATGCGATCCAATAGTGTTGACGCAACGTCCATTCTTTGTATCACAACTATGAAGCTTCGATCGACATTCGTCAATGTCTGTAAAAAATTTATTCAAAACATTTAGTGGTAAAGCCCGAATATATTCGGAATTACTATAACAAACAGCGCGAATGAGATATCCCGTAATATGATATTTAGTCTAGATGTCTTTAAAAAAATCCTCTTTGAATATCATGAGATCTTGAAGCAAGGAAGTGCTGACTATTTTTATGTCGACTTAATGAATTGAATGCGAAAGTAATTTTTGCGGAAAATAAAGTTATAGTCAAGCGGTGGTTATATGTCGGCCAGGATTCATCTATGGACGAATGCATCACCTGTGAAGTGATCTAGAGTCTAGACAAAGGTGGCTTGCTGCAAAGCATTTTATTGACAGCTGTAAAGGCACAGACGAATAGACGTAAACAATTAAAGAACACTTTTAATATTGATGTCGAGGTATAAATCGATACATACTCCCCATAATGGTGTAGATATTTTTTGTTATTATAGGATTCTAAAAGCGTAAATAATATCAAGACATAAAACTGCAAATCGGTAAGAAAAACACTTATTTGCACAAACGACAGCCTAGTTAATATATCATACCAACACATCTTCCTCTTCTAGTATGTGGAAGACGGAATCTGTATCCTGATTTGCAGGAACACATGGAACTTTTTCCTTCATCGGTGTTCCAACAATAACCTCTGCTTTTATCGCATCCTCCGAAGTTAACTGAACATTTCTTTTTGCGAGCTGTTTGGTGAAAATATGTATTTTTTTTTTTTATAAACGTTAACTTGTGGATTCTAGCATATTTAGGGAGGGGGGCTACGGTGCCATGTCAGGCACCGCCGACTAAAAAAATTGCAAAATTCAATTCGAAGAGGTTCAAAAATATGAAACCCAAAAATAATTTGCGCTTCCCCATTTTTAGTCCTCTAAATCTCATGTTTGAGAAATTTTTCGCCCCTCCATAGATAATTGAATAAAAAAGGCTATTTTCGGTAACGACCTGTAATGATCATTATTTCCACGCGTTTTATCATGAGTATTTTATATGGAGTTTTTGTGCTCAGTTTTAAAATCCAATTCAATTATAGAATAATTCATGTGCGCAAAAATCTTTAATGTAATTATAAATTTGATATTCACGTTTTTAGTTAGAGCTTGTCAACCTCAAAAACGCTCATTTGGTTATAGTCTTTTATACTTTATAAAACAAGTCAATCAGAAATATTATTTTGTCAAGAATAGATCACAGATGGACCGCATCGCCAAGGCGCGATCCACCATCGATCCATTCTTGACAAAAATGTTCTCGATTAGAAAGGTCAAGTGAAATAAAAAAGGACTACGTACCTTCAACAAGTGAGGCTGCGACGCAGAAGCAGATCAACGTCAACACAATCGCCCTCATTGTGCTCCCTCTTATTTCAGGTCAATAGTATGTAATATATAATCGATTTAAAAAAATATTTATATGGACAAAATAATTTGTTTAAAGCAGGCAAAAAACTTTGTTAATGAAAAATAGTAATGTACGTTTTTATAACGTTTCAAAAAAATTGGAGAATTTTGCTTTGTCAAGTGAAAAAGGCGAAAAATACTGCAATGAGAAATTAAATTTTCAAAGTTTGGTTCTAAATGTACCTGGAGATTTTTTGCCTGTTCTTTCTCATGCAATAAAACCAATAGTTTATCTTTTCAATATCTCCTAGCAATTTGTTTGTGACCAGGGATCGAATCATTTGTTATTAGAATTTGAAATCAAATCGAATTAATAATTTCATACAGATAGCAAATATTCTATTTTCCCATCACAATTCGCATCTAGTACCAGAAATTTATAGAAATCCAAATTCTAATCAATTTTGCAAGATTTTCGTTTTTTTAAAGATTCACGGCTGCCCTGAATACTCTGTGCCTCGAATGGATTCAAATCCTCAAATTTATTTGCCCACCCCTATCTATGTCACGCAATTGACGATAAAAATCTCAGTCAATTCGTAACGATAGGAATAGAATGGATAACATGATTATCCAATTTCTATACATATAAACCTTTATATGACTAAGATGATCACATATAGCCTAAGCTGTATACTATGTTCGTAATAAAAAGACTGTCCTAATCATGTTTTTGTTGTATTAGCGGTCTTTCAAGCTTTTCTGCATAAAAGTTATCGATTTTGAAAGAGTTCCGGTTTTGCATCTTCTCTATAAAATCTACATGATATTTGAATTATACCTTCGTGTCAGGGCATATATTATATTATATCCCCCCAATATTACTACCTAACCATGTTTTACAATATGTATCTCTTTTTGTTGAATCGTTCCGAGAGTGCCCTAGAAAAATAAATTATAGGCTAAGAATTGGTTTCGATTTGGCTGGTTTCCAGTGCCTAAAGAGTCATACTAGTAAGAATTGGGAGTATTCATACGGAATTTCCAAATGTTTGTAACAGAAAGCAATACATTGGTAATATGTGACGAGTCATACTTTAGTCACCGGTAGATCTTGGGTTGATCTTAATATGTGGATTCAGTGAGTTAACTTGTCATTTTATGGTTAGATGACTCCTTGGTCAATGGAATCACGAACGAAAATTCAAAGGATATTCAAAGTTTGCCGTTTGACTTTTTGCCTTTACAATAGGTGTATAACAAGCAATAAAGAGCAGGCATAATTCACATAAAAACAGACAATGAAGATCGTTGTTACTCAGTCTTTGAGTTGAGTAGTCTTAAATTTATATTTAGAAATAAATATCCAAATGTTTAACGATTTACGTCCGATTGGCACGATTTGGCAGCGCAATCCATCAGTGACTTATACTTGAAAAGAATCATGTTTGAAAAAGGCTGACTCGGTATGGTTCACCAACGGCTTTGCGCAAAACATTGCAACATTGTAATTTTACATTTTTTTTTTGTATTGCCCAGACCCAACTTCATTTTTTTAAGGGTGAGCGACCGATTGGGCACGGCTTGTCTGCATGATCTAACAGTAGTTTACTCTTGACAGAGCACATTTCTGATAGATTGGCCACAAGTGGGATTTTTGTATCTGGTCATAATCGAGAATATTCGATCCGATCAAAATGTTACGATTCGAATTTTGAACCGAGAAAAACGGTACCGGCACTCGTGCTCGGTATTCCATGTATTCCAGGTTCAGCTTTCAGGATATTAATAAATAAAGAGTTTCCGTGCCTTCGCTATTCTTGCTTGCAAAAGCATTTTCAGTTGCGCTCTTAAGGCCATAATACATGTAAATTTTCTTAAAGATGCATCGCGTTGTGTTTCAGGCAACAAGATAAAAACGACAATACATGTTTGCATTGCTTTGCGTTAATTATATTCAGTTTCTTATAAACCGCCAAATACGGAAGGAAACAAACAGTCTGCATCAGAGTGTACAGCAACGCAAGTTCTGTTGCGTTGGAAAACGTAAACAAACGCACGTACAGCATTGTGCTATCGTGAAACACAAGGTTAAAATAAAACAAACCCGAGAAAAACGCAACCTAAGCAAACATCTAATGCGGCAACACAAACAAAACTGAATTGTTTGGTAGCTGCCTGGAACTTGAATTACTGAACTGCTAAAAGTGGAATGAAAATCCGACAATTACGTTTAACGGAAAATTGCTCCAGTAAACTGCTCTGGAATAGTTAGATGCGCTTGTATAATAATTGGCGAGAGCACAATAACGTACCTGCAAGACTACAATACCTTCCTCTAATAAGAATGATATTCTACTTCAGTTCACTTCATTCACATCTAAAATAAAATGGGTGTTGACGGAACATCATTTTATATCATATTTCATTTGGTATATTTTATGATACTCATCCGTATAATTTCCTGATGAAAAAAAATGAAAACATATGGCTTATGCGAATCACTGCTCCATTTGAAGTATGTTCATTTTCGAAAGTAATTTGGGGCTTTAAAAATTAGATTATTACATGACAATTTTGTACACATTGTTTGAATTACAATAAAAAATGTGGTATTTTTTCAAGAATGAGCCACAGATGGACCGCGCCTCGACATGTTTGATAGAATTTGCTTTCTGGTCAGGATATTTGTACATGCGTGTCTAGAAGCACTAAGTACAAAGTTATGTACAAAAAGGATCGAGTTCCATTTTTGTTTGTTTCCTGATTATGAGATAACGAAGGATCGCGCCGCCAAAGCGCAGTCATTCGTCTAACAAAGCATAATTGATAATAAAGTGTCAGAATTATTCAAATTGCAATATGTTCCAGTAAAATTTACTGATTTTTTAATAGCGATTGTAAATTGCGATTCAGTTGGTAGTTTCCGGGAAGTGCAAATGAGAACAATATCTGTGCTATTGTATCAAATTCAGCAAAGGACGGAAATCTAAATTAAGCGACGGTATAAGGAATCATGCATAGTCGAGCTTGGTCTACTTGCCGATGCAAAGTTAAAAATAATAGGAAATTTGCATTAAACAGTCGTTGTGCTCATGAACTGTATATACATTCTGGAAACAATTATGTAGAAATTTGATAACGAGTATGCTTTGAAATATTTATTTATATTTTCAATAACAACATGTGTATTTGAGGGGTGTATTACTAACTCTTTGAGAAATAGGCTAAGCCAGGGTTTCCCAAACTTTTTGTGCAATGGACCACTATTTTTCAATGTAGTGATTCGCGGACCCCAATCTTATGTCGCATTAATTTCCCTTCTAACCAGCGATAAAGGTTAATACAAAGAAAAAATAGGTAACACTGAATTATGTTTATTAATCGAAATGACAACATCAATGGGATGGATGGGGTTGCTTCCTACTGCACAACTTGTCAATTCTTGGAGCAATTTGTGACAAGTAAACTCGCAATTCAGAGTCTATGATAAGTCTGGACCAGCATTTTGTCTTCATATTTGTAAGAGCTGAAAATGCTGTCTCCACACATGTAGGTGGTGGCAAAGAGTAATTACATTTGGGTAGCCGTTTGTGAGAGCAGTGGATATTCGTTTGCAACACTCAACCAGAAGGACGCAAAAGATTTTTGATTGAAACTAATCATTAAAGGTCGGTCAGATGACAATTTAGCCAATTCTTATTCTTTGCGTCCTGACAGATAAGTTTTTACAGCAACAAAAGGGTTTAAAATTCAGTCAAAATTCTCATGAAAATTCTCTTTAAAAAAGAACTTCGTAAAATGCCCAGAAAGCAATTCCAAATGTTTTCGAATGTCAGAGAAAACCAAACCTCTAATTATTAAAGGTTTGTTGGCAATGTAGTCACACAGAACTAGAAACATATCCACAACATTTTCAATTATTCTCGTTTTCCATATGTTGAGTTTCTTTGTGAATGCTGTTATTTTGTTTTGACTCAGTAAAATGCTCGCATCTCTTACCTGAAGTGACAAGTTCAGTTGATTGAGAAGGTTAAAAATATGCAAGTTTCCCAAGCCAAAATTTTAGAGCCTACTAGTGAAGCTAAGTTGGCATTGTGCGCTCGCAAGAAAATTAAAACCTCCTCTCGCAGTTTAAACACGCGTTCAACAATCTTTCCTCGTGAAAGCCATCTAACTTCCGTATGGAGCAAAAGGCTTGAATGTTTTGAACCTAGTTCATCGCAAAGTTTCAAAAACATTCGGGACTGCAGTGGGCGAGCTTTTATAGAGTTAGCAACTTTGACACATAAAGATAAGACTTCAGACATAGATTTTCCTAAATGTTTCGCAACAAGCGCTTTGCGATGAATCATGCAGTACGTTTTTATAATGTTTGGTACTTTTTCCCTGATACGAGCTACAGCCCCCGAATGCTTGCCGGTCATTAAAGCTGCACCATCGGTACATATAGCCACACATCGTTCCAACCACAGTTCTGATTGCGAAAAGAAATCACAAAGTACGTTGAAATCTTTTAAACCGGTTCTGCATTGCATTTGATGACAAAACATAAAACCTTCTATCATTTCGACTCCCCATGAATATCGAACGTAAACCAAGAGATGTGCTTGGCTAGCAATGTCCGTACTTTCATCCAGTTGGATTCAGTCTTTCAAGCAGCTGTGCTTTATTTCATTTTCTCCATTTTGTCATATAGTCAGGGACCCCCTGTGCATTTTTTGCGGACCCCATGGGTCCGCGGACCCCACTTTGGGAAACCCTGGGCTAAGCCAATTCCCCCCAATGCAAGACGTTTCCAAATCTGAGAACTAATAAAATGGTGCAATCGCCATTTCGACCTTCAAGTTCATACAGTAAATAGGCTCAAAACGCCTAACATTATATGATGTTACAACGTGAATCAAATTACTGATATGAATGTATTACTTGCATCTTACTATTTCATGTACAAAAATGTTTCATTCATTGAGTCGATTACTGGCTGAAGTTAATTTTAGCATCTTGCGCGAACGAAGTCATAGAATATACAATTGCTCAAAATAATAACTTTCCGAGGTACGTCAGAAGCGTAAAGTTTTTAGAAAAGATCGTTTTGATTTCTAGAAACAAAATGTTGATATTACTCATTTTCCCGACAGGAAAATTATTTTTGTCACTGTATATTTGTTAAGCATGGGTCACCGTCTCTTCGGCGAGATCAATCTATGGCAAATGCTTTACGGTTAAAAATTCTGATTTGATATATCGTTCGGATTTACTTTAAAAATGTAAGTGCGACATAGCTCATTATATATGAGACATAGATGTGCGTATCGCAACACGGACATTATCCAAATCGTTCACCGTCCAAAATGCAAATTTCTTAGGTTATTTTAAAGGCGCACCAATTTCTTGTCAGAAATATGGTGACTAATACATGATTCATCGAAAGATTGATGAAACGATGTTTGGAAAGTATAAAAAAATCATTAGAAAATATTAAATTCACACAAAAATTATTGCTTTTTGAAGACTTTCTTGACCGCTCTCGAATACTGATTCATGACCCCATATCCCCTCAGTCCAGACTTGTCTCTAAGGTCAATAACCTGCCTTGTAATGTACTCAATGTACTTTACTATAGCGACTCAGTCCTGTTTGGGATGTTTTTGCAGAATGCATTCAAAAATTCAGTCGACAAATAAAAAACTATTTACAGAAAATCTACCATGGAAGATGACACATTTTTCTTATTTCCATCAGCTGACTTATGGCCATTGGGACATTGGTAAGATCGTAGTTAATAAATATTATGTGGATTGGGACATGGTAACACATTCCAGTCGCTCACAAACCTAAGGTAGACCGTTGGTGGCTTGATAATCGTGGAACATGGAACGTTCATGATGGATAAAGTTGATCTGTATCTGTTCCATAACACCAACGAGTAAGTCAACAATTTTTTCAATTTTCACTCGATCCTAAATTGTAGCTTTTTTTTTAATCAAAAATTCACTCGAAGCAAGGTTGCCTCGAGAGACCTACCATGCTTGAAAAGTCTTCTGAAACCATTATAGTGGGCAAAAATCACGTGAAATGCAGGAATGAGAACTTAAGAATCTTCATATCTGAGAGATGTCTATCGACACGAGTTTTGAGGCCATTTATATGAATGATATTCTATAAATTGAAATTGTTCAACAAAGCCCTTTTTATAAAAGAAATAAAAAAAAAGTCGTACACCACGAGCATCATGAAATATATAGGTAAGAATGTTAAGAAAGTTACTCATTTCACATTCTTTATAAATCCCTGTCATTTAGTTTCTTCTGGGTGCTCCCTCCAAATTTTTTACACCCTTGGAGGTTGAAAAAAGTTATTCCATGATAAAAGCCTATGATCGGTAACCAAATTCGTGTGTCAAATATGATTCACTGATGGTTAAGCGTTACACAGGCACGATGCATATATTTTGATGTTATTTTTTATATATTTTGATTAAAAAGTAAAACTTGCATAATAATTTGATTTGGTGAAGTATGAGTCACTGATGAATGGCGCCGATGAGGCGCGATCCATCTGTGTATGTATTTTTACTTACTGGTCATAATCAATCACAATTTTAAACTTTGTTTACCCAGTAACACAGATAGTCTCCACAATACTTTTAACAGTATTCGTTGAGCAAAATTGATAAAATATAACGGAAGTGTGTCTGGTGAATTCGGATTATACTTCAGTGGATTTTGAACATCCAAATGACTACTTCCTTCCTATTTGGGAGGTGCGGCATGTTATAGTTGAATAAAGGCAAAAGAATAATAGAAGATGCGTAGAAATCATAACACGAAATGTGGATAAATCGGTTTTACTAGGAAGTCAATTCAATAGGGTGAAAGATAATTTATATCTTTGCGTGAAATTGAGCATCAATGTTGTATTGAATTGGCGAAATGAGAACAAATGATCAAATCCGCGTTCAGTATCGATTCCGGAAATACCCCGTATGGGAGATGATAGATTAAACAATCGAAACATGGTGTGCGTTTAAAGCGTATAACTTTATTGAATAATAAAAAACGTATTAAACGGGAGACAATATTTTAGGGTTCGATACTATTGAAATCACGGGGTATAAGTTTTGATTTTGGAATTCATTGAAGCATTTTGAAAATGCTGACATCACATTTTTGTGCAAAGTATATCATGCTATATTATATGGGCGCGATGGACTAGCAGTTGATTATGCGGGCATCGCAGGTTGAAGATCTCTGGTTAGAGTCCGGCTTGTTAATTCATGCCCACCACTCAACCCAGGGTGTAATACGTTGGGTAGGCTAAGCTCATATCTTTCCAGCAATTCTGACCCCGTCCGTCTATCAGTAGCCTCTGGTACAGGGCATTGGGCAGCGTAATCCACTCCAAGAAGTCGCTGTAAAGAAGAAAAAAACCTTTAGGTCTTTCTTCGATTTTTAAAGTATTGTTTCTATCGAAATTCAATCTAAGAAAGCAATGCCTAAAAGAAACCAACTAACGGCCACTCCAGTGACACGAAGCCAAGCTGGGAAGCGATTGGGATCTGTGACGCTTTTGCATTAAGTAGGTTTGCAACTTTTTGAATAAATATTCATTCAGTGTTAATAGCAATAGAGTAGAATAATTTCATAACTAACATTCGAATATATAAAACAAATAATAGAATAACAAACAACAGGCACGATAGACTAGGAGGAAGCAATCAATGGATGCCCGACAAAGCTAGCTTTTTTGAGAGAGTCAAAAATGGTCAATATTTGAAAGTGTACTCTTACACTTTATCCTCGGAGGTTATAAGAGAAACCACCCATTATACAAGTGCAGAGAAAATATAGATACAAAAATGTGTGCCTAGCACTAGGGCTGGGTAGGACCGAATTATTTGGAATTCGAATTTGGTTCGAATATTTTTTTCGAATCGTTGATTTCATAGAAATTAACAAATATTTCATTTTTACTATTACTATTATTGTATCCATTAGGAAATTCAAAGTCACAAATCGCGATATCAACATAAACTGACATAAAAACTATGTATTTTCAATTACGCTCCAATCCAAAAGCAAAAATTTTAATTTTAACGGCAAAATGAAATCAATTTTGGTCAAATTTGAAAATTAAAAATTCCACTTCACCAGCACGTTTTTGTTCCTATGACAGATTTACGATTTATTCGAATAATTTGTACTTCGAATCGAATTGCCCAGCCCTACCTAACACTTACCTATAGCCTCGATTCACTTCGAAGTATGTACTAACATGGGTAGGCTCGGTCAAACCGATAAGGTTATATTTTTCCAACAAAATAACCTTGTTGAATGATCACCAGTAAGGTACAAGGCCTCGTTCAGTGCGTTCCACTCAAATGAGTGGCCATAAAAATTTTATCTTGACTTTGTGTAATTTAGTGTAAAGTGTAATTTAGCACAATAATTTGGAACAAAAAGGCAATTCTGTCGGAATGAAATACGGGATGTTAGTCGGACTTAACGTATTAACACAATAGATTTTTAACTTCCCGTTTCTATTCCACCATTTCTATGAAACCTTCATTGAAATATTGATTGTTTTAGGAACTATAGTTCGAACTTCATCTTGAATTTTATACCACCTTTTCCAAAATTTTGAAGTGACTTTTTGACTTGAGTACTCTCCTATTATGCGACCTTATCGTAAAGACGTGTCATCTTTATCGTATAAGCCACGAAATTCAATGACGACGTTTTGCGCCTGTTGTTCCCAATCGGGAATTTTATTTTGTCAAGCATAAGCAGCAGATAGGCTGCGCCTCTGCGGCGCGGTCGATCAGTGACACATACTTGAACAATAAACAATTGGTGAAAAAAAATTCTGGCTAGGTTTGTGACAAAGTCATTATTTTTAACAGAGAATTTAATTAGGCCGCCTTGACTTAACGACTCAGCGTCAAAATTTTGTTTGTGTCTGCAGTACCACAGTTGCAATTTCTTTTTTGTTGTAGTACATTTTTAATATCAACATAACGTGGACCAACTGATTTTCTAAACATTTACCCAAATTGAATGTCCGAAAGAATTTCATAATAAATAAAATAAATACTGACGAAATAAGTTTAATAAAATTGAAACCAGTAAAATATGAGATGTTTTTAAAGTGATTCTGTATCTCGCCAGTGTAAATTAACAACATCAAAGTTTCTCTCGGAATTTTCAGGAGTTTTCAAGTTCATACATAAAGCAACTGTCGTTGAAGCATGTTGGCACTCTCCACAATAATAAGCAGACTAAGCGGGATGGTAATTTTATTTCAAAGCAAGTAGACAATCAGTTTAAAATCTTTCGTGCCCGTTCCACCCATTATGACATTTTCCTTGTAATACCAAAAACTTCCCCTCTACAACACATCCTTTGCATCCGTTGTTGTATGTGGAAAGTCGTAAACTGATTTTATCTCCATGGGCAAATATAGTATGTGTGAAATTTCAGAGCCCATAATGTTATTCAACAGGAAGAAGAACTCAAATAAATCTGCCAAGAACTCTTGAATGGGGTGAGCCACTGGGCGCCCAGCAAAACAATAATGTATTACGTATTTTTATTTTGTGGAGTAATTTTGTCTAAAAGGTCTTCAAGTTTTACAGTTTTGTGACGTCATCAATATTTTGAAATTCAGATCGGATTTCTCACGAGCCGCTGATGTTCCTCGACGACAGGATCCATCAGTGACCCATACTCCACAAAATATATCGCTCTGAATTTTTAAATGGGAATAAACCGACGGGGCTAATGAATTAAGCAGTACAATGGGGTGCATCACCAAGGTCGTAAATTCTTTTTCTACCTAGACTCATTTTTTTGCTCTTCGTAGTCTTTGAACCCGAGCAAATATTTCAAAGATGATAAATGAATGTCCAGCGGGTCAGTGTTGAAGTTTTGCCAAAAATCAAAAATATGGCAACACTCATTTTACCATTACATAGACGTAATCAAGTATGTCCTAAAGATTGACAATCACAATGCTGCTTGTAAAGTGACAGTATACACAAAATATTGCTATCATTCTTGCAACAACAATATATTTTTTCATATACTATTCAAACATGATTTATCCTTTAAGTATCTTTGAAGCATGATTTTAGTAGATTTCGCAAAAATATGATGACTCTCGCCATCCCTGGTATTATCATAACTATTTAAGTAAAGTTATGAATGTACGGTAAGAATTTATTTGTATGTATGCGATTTGTATTTGTATTTGAGTTTCAAACAAGTTTTATCTTTCAATTGTGTGGAAAAACAATGATATTCAAAATCTCTTTTTATGTGTAATTATGTGATGAATCACGCCTCTGATACACGGTCCATCTGTGGTGATAAAATAATTTTTCTGATTATAGTGCATTTCGATATTTGTAAAATTGTTCTTATGTTTTTTGACTACTCAACCCTTCAAGCAGTAAATAAACACCACACCCCGTTGAATAAATATGATACTACTTTTTTGTTTAGATATCTAGGAACGCTCTGATTCCAGCCCAGACATCCCACTTCTTCCTATAATTTAGTAATGGTGGTCTATTATCTAGTGAAAAAAATACTGTGACTGATCATTCTTATGTTAGGAGCTGTAGATAGACATATCCATATCTAAATACTTGACTTGTCATCAATCTGCATTCCACTTTATCAGTACTAGCCCACCAGCATCACATGACCGGTTTGAAATTATGTACTGCGACAACCTGTTGTTATAAGGGCATTTTACAGGACTGAATATATAGGGTCACAATTAGGGTTGGGCAAAACCGCAGCATTCGGAATTAGAATCTGATTCGAATAATTTTTTCGAATCGGATCGAATCATTAATTCCATGTGAATACCTAAAGTCGCATTATTACTATTACAACCGTGTCTCCATTGTGAAATTTTTATTTATAAATTTCATAGTGTATTTTCGGTTCACACTACATGTCTGAGAGCTCCATTTTTACATTTTAACGACAAAATATAATCGATTTTGGTCAAATTTGACCAAAATCGATCGCATTTTGTCGTTAGAATGAAAATTTTACTTTATTTAGCAAGTTTTTGTTCCTATGAACGATCCACGATTGATTCGAATAAATTGTGCTTCGAATCGATTCGAATCACGGAATCAAATTGCCCAGCACTAGTCACTATGTATTGAAATATAGTCGGCAGTAAATCATCCGTGGAGTATTTGGATAAAAATTCCATTGCCATGCAACGTATACTCTTTGTCGTTTTGAATTGTTTGCCAAAAATAATTGCATCAAACAACGAATATTCACTACGTGAAAGATTTTGTAAACTTCTTCCACTGTTATATTTTGATTTTCTGTCTTTTGAAAGTCCATCGTCACATGCAATCTCATTAAGATCTCGGGTTCGAGCCCCGGCGGGTCCAACTCGCTTATCCATGCCCACCACTCAGGGTGTAATATCACGGGTAGTGATAACCCTATCCGTCTATAAGTGGCCGCTGTTACAGGGCCTCGAACAGAGTGATCCACTCTAAGAAGTGGCTATAAAAAAACATTACTGGTACATAATGATGGTTTATTGTTTCACTTTGCTGATTACGACATTCTGGAAATTTCACCGTCAATTGCCTAATCAAACCATTCTCCTACAAATGATCACCATGCAGCCTAGCAATTATCGATGAGAGCCAAAAGATATTTAAAAAAAGCTGGGTTGGGCAATTCGAATCGATTAGAAGTACAGATTATTCGAATTAATTGTGAATCGGTCGTGGGAACAAAAACATGCTAAATAAAGTGCATTTTATAATTTTTTACGACAAAATGCAACCGATTTTGGTCAAGGTAATTTCTGGCATTTTAGTCAAACTCGATCATAATCGAAGATGAATCGAGGATTAATGTCACCCTGATTTTGCTGCTAAACGCATATTTTTGATATAATCACAAACGCAATTCAAATTCTATCATAATTGCAGATTAAAAAGAAGACAAACGTAGCTATTATCATAACCGACGTTCATAGCCGACGTCGCGGGACTTCCAAATTTTATATGCTTGTTTTATGCCTGAATTGGCATAATTTGCGCACTCGATAGAAAATGTTACATTCATTTTTTTAAAATGTGGTGTTTTTGATGCGCCCTACCGTACAAGTGACATTCTTGCAATTTACGCGCTATTAATTCCTTATTGAAGACTCTTGTGATTGCTTATTGTATAGGATAGTAATTGCTTTTTCTTAAAACGAATGTTTTTCACGTACGACCCCGGCTACGCCATTGTATTGAAGATATCAAGTACCGTTTTAAGCTACTCTCGGAAATACAAACGAACAAAAGGACATAAAACCATGAAGTAATTGAGCTTTATTTGCGAGACACGAACCTTGTTTTTCTTTGGTTAAGTTTTCTATAAACTTCTTGATATGCTGTCTTAACTGCCATACACCGTGTCGATCCTCCCACATAGAGGCTGAGCAGATGTTTCGTAACAGTATATGATATTATCATGCCTTTGCTAGAGCAGATTGTGTGTATGACCTTTCTGTTATCAGTCGACAGACAGGAGTGACTTTTCTCGGCGATTACAAGATAACTAAACAAAGTCGCGCGTTGCCTCGATCACGAAAACTATTGTATATCATCCAGTCATGACGGAGCCTTTGTAAAACCCTTAAGGACTTTTTGTAATTAACGCGTCCATACGAAGCCCGATCGCCATAGCCTGTGTTTAACGGTATTACACAGCTAAAAGAACATGTCAGCTTCTGATATACACCAATCGAGATACCGCTCCGCAGCTTCTGCAGGAAACAAATACGCGACGCAGGAAACTCAAAAAATCTGATAAACCAGGAATTAAAAGGCCTTACTACAAATACGGAATTCATATTGATCGGCCGAAAACAAGTTCAATGGCTGAACGGGCGTTACAGATCGAGACTAAAAGAGCAATTCGTCATGTTAAAGAATACGTGACGGATGAACAGGATCGTCCTGTGCCTCGTATACCCTCTGTCTTGGCATATTTGCGATGGTTGGACAAGATGGACGGTTGGTACAAGAAACCTGGAACTCTTCACGAAACGTCAGCACGTTTACGAGACACTGAAGACTTGTACTCTTGGAACAGCGGCTTCGGCGCACCAGTCGTACTACCAAAAATTCGCAAACATCCAAACCCGGAAAAATATCACAGCAAGCAATTGCAAAACACAATTTTGGATCCTAAACTTCGAGACAGTGACGGTCGGCTGCCTCAACCCGACTATGTGGGTGCTATACGCGAAAAACAGTTTGAAAGGAGATTTCAAGCCGCACAGGGCCATGCAACCAGTCATGCAATGGGTGGAATTACATCTGGTTTCCCCAAACACAACAGTGGAAATAGAAATAAAAAGAATAAAGAAACAAAGTACACAAAGTTTTATATTCATGCAATGAATGGGTTCAAGTATTGGCCAGAAGAAAAATACATTCCGCCTGTTCACCATACTAAATATTCATTCGGAAATCAATTCAATTCAGGTCGGGCAGGTGTTGTGACCGATAGAATCTACACAAGACCACGATCTAACAAACATTATTGGACCGAGTTTCAATTGCATCAAAACCCCATAGGTTCTGGAAATACAGTCGCCGGAAAAGTGCTTTCTAATTGATTGTTTAAAATACTTACTCAGTTCAAAAACTTGTTTGCAAAAAATACCGGCGTGCATCAGTGATTAACTTCATCGGAAAATGAATTATAAAAGTTGTCAGTATTGTGTCAGAGAATATCAGTATGGATGAATTGAAACAGTTTTGTGCAATCCATTACATTTCAAGCACGATATTTAAGAGTTGAGTCAATCAACCAAACCAAATGTTTTGTCGAGTGACAAGCCAATAAAACATTTTGATATAATGATGAGACCATGATAATGTTAAGG
>OZ023143.1:2656349-2743114 GCA_963675895.2 Styela plicata
TAGACTATATCAGGATCTGAAATCTCATTTATGAAACATTTTCATCCCTTAAGAGCGAATCTGGTTTACTTGATATTTTATACAACGAAACTAATGGTTTACTTGCTGTTGAGTTATTTCTTCTATTTTTCGTCAACAAATAATGGTTATGTGCACGTACAATGCTGAAACAAATTAGATATGATAACAGATATCATCTTATCTTGTCTTCACCATGTTTTTTTTTTTATTATTTTATGGGTGCCTTGCAACATCACTTCCTTTTATTTTAGAACTTTTAGATTTTTTTTCTTTTAGTTTGTTTGCTTTATTGTTGTATTTTTCTTATTTCATAAAATAAATATAAATAAAAACGTAATATTGATTTACTCTGTATAACACTCAACTTGTAAAACAAAGTACTCTGTATCAAAATTGCAGTGAAATTACCACTCTTTGACAATAATTTCTCTTTATGATATTGAAATAAGACGAAAATATCGAATTTTTTAGCCAATTATGGGCTGTTGATGGAACGCACCGCCCAGGTGCGGTCCATCAACGGCGGCCTATATTGGGATAAATCTCATCGGCAAAGCGATTTCGAATTTTTGTGTTATAAAATTACTTCAAATAACCAGTTAAATATACAACAATTTTGTCACAGTGTGCTCACGCTTCGTTTCGTCGGTTATTGGACAAAATATAGTGTGTCTAAAACATATGTAGCTGTTTAAGTGCCATCGCAATTTCCATAAAATAGAAGTGAGATCCACGCTAAACCATTTTGTGTCAATGAGCTAATTACGTTTCAGAACCTGCGCAGAGAAAGGTGCGCGTGCTTGGTGGCTCCATATCAAACTAGTGCTGGACAAAACCGAAACATTTGAAATTCGAATCTGAACAGAATGATTTTATTGATTCGCTAATTTCACGTAAATAGCAAATATTGTGTTTTTACCATAAATATTTGCCTCATAAAGAAATATATAACTCAATAAATGATATAAAAAAATTTAAAAAAAACTGAGAAGGGGCAAAGTATTTTCTAATCATATCTCATATTTAAGGGCAGAAATGAAAAAGATTAAAATCGAGAATATTTTTGTTTTACTCCGCCAGGAAAACATGAAAATTCCACTTGGTTTTGTAAGTTTTTTTTAGCTGGTGCACGAATCAATTGTGATTCGGTGAAATTCGAATCACCAAATTGAATTGCCCGGCTCTACATCGAACTAATGCCTTAGCCAGGACTATTTTTGTCATAAGTTTAAGATTATACATAGCTCCGGCACTTCAATTATCGCAAGACACTGATATACTGAATGTTGGTGGGTCAGAGAACTGAAGGCGGAAACTTTAAAAATCAGAGAGTTAATCAATTGACATCTCAGTAGTACTCAGTAATCTTTTTAAAATCAGCAAGTTTTCGAGGTTCCTTTGCGTGTGGTATTTATCAATTAAAGGGACATTTTGCTTGGATTTGCTATATTCTTGAGAAATACGTAATAATAATTTGTTACTTAGTACCATACATTTATGACTGTCTCGCAGCGGCGCAAAATAACAGAGGAGATAATAGAGCAATATTTCAATTTCGCACTGAACTGATGATCTCATCACGATGCGAATGTGTCAAGACAATCGAGCTACTCCTGGCAGCACCATTTTTTATATGAAATAAATTTTTATTCAAAATGCGCCTTAGTTACATTTTTTGTCTTGATTTTTGTGACAAACTGTCGGCTATTGTTACAGGCTTCGTGGCCACTGGCCCTTCTGGATGACATCTAGTATTATATTTCACAACATAGATCTCTCTTTGACTTCGCCAATCCAACAATGCTATTTATCTCGCCTGCAAGATAAACAGCACTTAGTATACTTACTCCTCTAGCGCTACCTAGTGGGGTCAATAAAGATTGCATTGGTTTCTCACATAATGTTATTTTCAATAGCAAATAATACAATCAAGCTTTTTTCATTTATACTGCTGGATTTGCATAGATTCCATCAGCATTACCATCTCGATCGATACTATACCGAACTGAATAAACACAAGTACACTATAATGTTTGTGGGTAGCCGATGTGCTGATTATAATGTGCTCTTTTAATACTTCTGTCTGATACTGATTGATGGATACATAACAGACTCTTTGCTCTGAACGAAATTCCAGTTTATATTCAACAGATACAAAATACACAATATCACTAAGAGCACCTAACTCAGATCCAGATTCCTCCCATGCCTTCAGAACATTCTTACATGTGACGCATGATTAAATTAAATTATTACGTCATATAAAGTCACAACACTGCATACACCAAATGCAATTATACCATAATTTATACATGCGATATATCTCTATGTTAAACTTTGACACTTCCGATATTGTCTCCAGAAATTGTTTATCGTCTGCAACAAAACGCAACCCCACCATTCTTCGAAAAATTTAATATCATCAAAATTTCAATGCTGCGTGCTAAAATTTTCACGCTCTTTGATGCCTTAGACCAGGGTTTCCCAAACTTTTTGGGCAATGGACCCCTATATGTCAATGTAGTTTTTCCCCGGACCCCAATCTTATGTCGCTTAAATTTTCCGCCTAACCAGCGGTAAAGGTTAATACGAATAAAAAAGGACCACTGAATCATGTTTATTAATCGAAATGACATCAATGGGATGGATTCGGTTGGTTCTTACTGCACAACTTGGAGCAATTTGGGACAAGCAAACTCGCAATTCAGAGTTTATGATAAGTCTAGACCGGTATGTTGTCTTCATATTTGTATGAGCTTAAAATTCTGTGTTTCACATGTAGGTAGTGGTAAAGAGTAATAACATTTGGCTAGCCGTTTGTGAGAGCAGTGGATATTCTTTCGCAACACTTAACCAGAAAGATGCATAAGGTTTTTGATTAAAACTAATCTTTAAAGTTCGGTCAGATGACAATTCAGTCAATTCTTCTTTGCGTTCTGGCAGATCAGTTTGTGCAACAACAAAAGGGTTTAAATTCCAGTCAAAATTCTGATATGTCTCTTTTAAAAAGTACTTCGTAAAATGCCCAGAAAGCAATTCCAAATGTTTTCGAATGTCAGAGAAAACCAAATCTGTATTTATTAAAGGTTTGTTGGCAATGTCGTCACACAGAACTGGAAACATATCCACAACATTTTCATTTATTCTCGTTTTTTATATGTTGAGTTTCTTTTTGAATGCTGTTATTTTGTTATGACTCAGTAAAACGTTCCTATCTCTTCCCTAGAGTGACAAGTTCGGTTAATTGAGAAGGTTAAAAATATCTGCCAGGTATGCAAGTTCTCCAAGCCAAATTTCATCCGCTACTAGTGAAGCTAAGTTCGCATTGTGCGCTCGCAAGGAAATTAAAACCTCTCGCAGTTCAAACACGCGTTCTACAATCTTTCCTCGCGGAGGCCATCTAACTTCCGTATGAAGCAAAATGCTAGAATGTTCTGAACCTAGTTCATTGCAAAGTTCCGAAAACATTTGGGACTGCAGTGGGTGAGCTTTTATAGAGTTGACAACTTTGACACATAAAGATAAGACTTTAGACATAGATTTTCCTAAATGTTTCGCAACAAGCGCTCCGCGATGAATCATGCAGTACGTTTTTATAATGTTTGGTACTTTGTCCCTGATACGAGATACAGCCCCCGAATGCTTGCCGGTCACTGAAGCTGCACCATCAGTACATATAGCCACACATCGTTCCTACCACAGTTCTGATTGTGAAAAGAAATCACAGAGTACGTTGAAACCAGTTGTAAACGGGTTGTTCTGTGATGTGTTGATGACAAAACATGAAAATATTTAGGATTGACAAGGCCCAACAGTCTTTGAATAATTTATTTTAGCAACGAATCACAGCGGCATTTATCTGCGACAATGGACGTACGGCACGGTACAATGTCAAGAATTGTTTTCTCCATTTGTCATATAGTCAGGGACCCCCTGTGTAATCTTTGCGGACCCTTAGGGGTCCGCGGACCCCACTTTGGGAAACCCTGCCTTAGACTATATGCAGAATTTATTCTGAGAATTTTTCAACACTTTAGTAGCGTTATTTAATGCGCGAGGATAGCTGAAAAAAGTTCTAAAACTGTAGGAAGGGCTGAGAATTAAGCACTCAATCGTTTGTATACCGAGGCGTGGAAAATTTCTTCTTTCGAGTAAAGGAAATGTTTTACAGTGCCTCACCTATTTCCATTTTGTAACATTTTCCATAGGTATTCGTACCCGGTGGTAACCCGAGGTTTTGCAGGATTGTGTTGCAATTTTTTTTCATTTTACCCCGCTATCAATTTTTATGGCGACAGTTGCTTGATATTTAGTTATGAAATTAATAATGATCAGCAGTATGACATTCAGACGTTGGACTCTTTTGTTTAAGAAAAACAAACTTCCGATCATATCGCGGCAATCCACAATTATAGGCAACGCCCCTTCAAATATTTGCGAACAAGCTGTAAGAAAATGCCAAATATAGCAAACTATTTGCTAAATATAAAAGTAATAAAAATTAATCAGGACTAAATAAATGTCTGTTTTTATTTTTTTTATTTTTCAAGACTTAATGAACCGGCTTTTTCTTTAAAAACAATAGTCTTTAAAACAACTTGGATGTTCGGAATATGTTTTGTGAAGTATGAGCCACTGATGGATCGCGCCGCTCCCGCGCGGTCCATCTGTGACTCATGCTTCACAAAACGAAATTCCCTATCAAGTTAAAATTTGATTACGTTGTCTTTAAATATAAATGTAAAATAACTGACTCATTCGGATTTTTATGATTCCGTTTATAAAATTGGGCGTCTCCCATAACGTGATTCAATACCACATTTTTACCGTCGTAACACAGGTCTTTAACATTTTCTTCGTCAATAAAATATAAAAAGTGCAGTAAACCCAAGTTAGCCAGACAGAGACACACACTAACCGACGTAAAACTGATTTATATTCACTCCTATTGGAGTGTTTCCACTTAAGAGTATCGTTGCCAGTACTTCATTTGATACTTGCTCTTTGCAACTCAAGTGGTCGTTCGTTGGTTCTATTTGGTCGTTGTTTCCCGCCTTGTTTAGGGCGAAATTAAATAAAAATATCCTCTGCACCTGAAATTTTGCTTCATCAGGCATTAGCCATAGATGAACTGAATCAGCGATTGGCCGAGATAATCCATAGTATTACAGGTTTTAAGGAAATATTTGGTTGTTGCGTCAAAAGGTGCATTTCATCTCTGAATAACAATAGCAAGACTTCATTACTGACTCCAACGCCTGATTATACTTCCTATAAGTTTCCAATAATCGCAATGCACTATGAGAGTTTCTTACCCAAAAACCCTACAACATTATAATCGTGCAACTTGGGAAAAACGTCCCGCGATAATCCAAATTTGGGCAAAACGAATTGTCATAATATTAATAATTTATAAGATATATGTACCAATTCTGTTCTTTTCTAATAAATTTCGTTTTCATGTTTGCGTATCCAATAATAAATTGTTCGTTGATTTCGCGCCTACTTGTCTGCTATCACCGGCAATGAAACCAGTGTTAACCTCAATCCACACAACCCACTGGTATTGGACATGGGGCTGGGTGATTCGATACGGTGATTCAAATCGATTCGAAGCATAATTTATTCGAATCAATCGTGAATCGTCTACAGGAACGGAAACTTATTTTTTATGGCATTTTTTATGGCAAAATACAGTCGATATTGATCAAATTTGCCCAAAATCGATTATATTTCGTCGTTAGAAAGTTAAAATTATTGCTCTTAGACATGTAGTGTGGATTGAAAATATACCTCAAACTACGAATTTCTTGATTTTTACAATGGAGACAAGTTGTAATAGTAATAATGGGATATTTGTTATTCACATGGAATTAGTGATTTGATCCGATTCAAAAAAAATCATTCGAATCAGATTCGAATTCCAAATGATTCGGATTTTCCCAGGCCTAATTTGGACAATGCATAATCTTGTTCACTTGGAATAGAGACAAATAATTTAATAGTGAATTAGATTATTTTTCATTGGTAAATTTTCTCCAAGCAAAGTTGGAAGCAGCACTGGCCACTGGCGGTCAACAGAGAGCCACATACAGTGTAAAAACTAGCAATTTCTGCTTTCAGAAAATATTCCATAGATAAAGCCTTGAGCACTCTTGAAAGCACTATCGATATTGGACGGTATCGGTAATTTTGACTATCGGTGGCAGCAGCCCATTCTGGAGTATCGAAGTATCGACAGAAAAATTAGTATACGTGCAGCCCTGCAAATTATGCAGAAGTTCAAAGAAAAGGCTTTTATTTGAGCTTATTATTCCGCTCTTGGATTTTATAAAGACAGAAAACCCGGCAACGCCCTTTTGTCACTCAGTGGCGCCAATTCTGTGTGACGAATTTACCTCAAATACGTGATCTGTTGAAAATCTCCAATCTATTGGAACATGTAATCAAGGTTTGCGGTAATTTTATCATGTAAAACGACCCGAAGTCGTTATTAGTCATGAAATTATACAAGTTTAATATTTGTCCAAAGTCTAACGACTATGTTCCGATGTTTTGTCAATATCGAGGAGTTTGTGCAGTCCAGTATAAAATGGGTGAAGTAAATTACATGAACGGCATTGTATCAATGGAAACAATCGGGAAATGTCGGCTTTGTCAAAAGTGTTTTTGCCTCAGATAAAATAAGCTTTTGGGTGAAAATATGGGCTACGACGCTCAAATATTTCGATTTTTCCCTAGTCAGATACAAATATTGGTAAAATATCATTTGTTAAGCTTGAGTCATAGACGGACCGCGCCTTGACAGTGCGATCCATCAGTGACTCAATCTTAACAAATGACATTTTGCTAATATTCCTCTGACTGGTTTGTACTAAACGGGTGCAGGCATTTTCTCATCACAAAACGTGTTCAAGGCCACGATATAAAAGTGATGGCGCAAACGCGAATACTCTCGCTCAACAATAACGCAGATGAAGAAACTAGAAAAGAAAATTACGTCCATAAATATATATTCAAAATATTATTCTGAAACGCATTGAAACCAAGTGATCAGATTCAACCTTCGGGAAGGAGAGATAGTGATATCATAATTGTGCAGACTATACGCTCTGCTGCATATAGTAATTTGGGTGATTGGAATTAAGAAGTAAACTGAAACTCGAAATTTAGCACATTTAATAACTTAAGTAATCGTGACTTCATTTGGATTGCCACTTTTTTGTTACGACGAAATTATCGTTCGTCGAGAAATTGTCGTTGCGTAGATTAAATATTACAAAGGGATAATGCTCAATACGCAAAATTCATACAAGGTTGTTTTGCTAAAACAGCGTAGTTTGAATTTCGTTTACTGGACATTCTCGCATGGAATCATATATTTTAACAATTGTTTGTTGTGCTGCATGGAAACTGGAACCCTCTTTTCAAATCTCCACACCGTATTTATTTAACCCCGTAACGAACGATGTCACTTTTGTATTTAAAATATGAATCGATTTGGGTGACGAAATAAACGTTTTTGTGATTTAGTACGTTGCTACGAAAGCTTAGAGCATGAAATCCTCAGTTATGTTTAAATATTACATATTTCGAACATTCTCTTAAACTCGGTGAAAAGTTGGCTTTTAGAGAATCGGATTCGAAAAGTTTAATTCCGAAGTTATTAATTATGATCTGAGATTAGGTTCGAAAATTAATATATTGGATAGTAGCAAACTTAAATCTAACCTGTTTATTTTCTTTCTCTTCTATATTCTCTCCTAAGTTCAATTCAATATATTGAAAATAAAATACTGTTCATCAAGTATCAAAATGAAGACTACAGCAACTATCTTGGTTATGTTTTCAGTTGTCGGCTGTGAGTATCATAATATATTCGCATTTTGAAATATTATTATCCAATCTAGGTTCTTTGAGTAAATATATCCGATGCAAATATCGGATCGAAATATGAATTGAAAAATGAATATTTTCACCTTAATTTAAATTTGTCTCAATCTCAACATTTTGACATACTCTATATTATAGTAAGTTTTATTCTTTTACAGATTCATTTGGCGAACAACTTGTAAGTAAATTTCGTTATTTTTGTCGCATGGTTTTATAGCTTCTCTCATGGGAAATAAAATTCACGGCACATCGCTATAGTTATTCAGTTGTGTAAAACGCATTCAATGCCTGAAACACGGTTATTGTTTTTCCGGCTGCTATTTCATGAATTCCATAAAACATACTTTAAAAAATTATTCGATTCGTTAATTTGCTTATTTTGTTGCAGTTTTTCCTCATAAAAATCATATCTTGTTTTTTTTGTAGTTTGGGTGTCTTTAATAGTACCCTAGCACCGGTACTCACTTTCTCAAGAAATAATTTTTTTTATATTAATAACAGAGCTGCCCGGATCAACCAAATGGGTTTTGTCCCATGAACTACGAACCTGTTTGTGGCAAATATCTGGGAGGTTATGAAACATTCGGAAACTTGTGTGTATACTGTGCAGCACTGGCAGAAATTAACATGGTGTAAGTTCAGTTTAAAGAAATATCGAAAACGTATTAAATACATTGACAAAATTGTTGAAAAAAAACGTAACTGATCTGTCCAAATCATGATTAGTTAGTTGAGCGATGAGTGGATTAGCGAGCAGAACTAACCGTAACTCGAACCAGAGACTTTCAACCAGCGTCATCGCACAAATATTTATAAATCCATGAAATATAGATCTTTCAGTCATTTGAATATTATGCAAAGAGTAATTTCATTCCACGTCACTCGATCTTCCAAAAGTAATATTGACGGAGTATTATAGCAGTAATAACCGCGTAATGACAAATTCATAACATTTTTATAAAACTTCTCTTCCAAATATATTTTAAAACCAAGAACAATTTATGATGTGCATGCGTTATAAAATTAAAACCGATGCTGAATTTCGATTTTGTAATAGTCCTTCACGTGCTCCAGAATCATTCATTAGAAATCGAATCAGAAACAGGTCTTGTTAAGCAGGACACACTGATGGAACGCGCAACCAAGGAGCGGTTCATCAATGGGTCATGCTTAACAAAATAAAGTTTCTACTTTGTTATTTTATCAAAGCCTTGTAGTTGCTGACTTAAGAAACGAGTAGATAGAAGTAAAAGAAAGATAATTGGTTATACCATCGCCCAGATCGGATACCACGCGCAGCACTACCTATTTGCTATCGTATGAAGTTTTCTTCTTAGTTTACATTCCATAATTCCCCATTTTTCAGCGTATACGTTGTTGCTTCCATACTTATAGTTCCAATTGTCCATAAAAAATATCTGTATCTTTTCAGTGGCCACCAAGATGTGGCTAGCGGACAGTGTAGACCAGCAGATTGTCCCCTTTCACCCCATGGGTGTAACAGGATGTATGATCCAGTTTGTGGACTGGTTAACGGTGTCTACCGGGACTTCTCTAATCTCTGTACATACTGTGAAGCTCTTTCCAAATCCCACTCCTTGTGAGTATTTTTTATTATTCAAAATACTGGGTTTTTCCATTAATAATACAAAAATATACATTACAAAAATCAAAATCGGAAAAGTCCTCGAAAATAGTAAAATATTTCATAAAAGCAGATGACGACGGGTGTGGCATCAATTTGTGAATATGACATAACAAAAACCCGCATACCGAAATCCCAAAATGACGACAGTTTTTGATGCCTCGGCATGGTTAACGATTTTTCTTACAAAACAACTAGACGAAATTACCTGGATTCCAGCCATATTGAGTCAATGTTAGAAATTGCAATCTTGCCGATTTTCTGACTATTGCTTGTGAAATGAAGCAAAATCACTGACTCTTACCATTTTTCTGGAGTATCTAGAATTCTATTTTGCATATATTTTGTCCAAAACTATTATGGGTACCAAACTGTTGGAGACATCGTCAATTTCACTAGCTTTGACAAGTATGATATAATATTATAAACCTCCCATTTTTTCTTTACTTTTTATGGCCATTTTATCTAATGTGTTCGTAAAAACGAATCGTTTTCTGTTTGTTTTTCAAGGATCGAATATGACTTTACAAAGGGAGAATGTAACAGGTAATATTGAAATTTTTTGTAATTAGTGTGGTTTTCAAGCTTGATACTTTTGCTCCGCATGAGAATTTGTAGCACTACTGTAGGGATATTGTAAGTATGAGACACGGGTGATTAGCGCCATTGAGAAATATGAACAATATAGCACCATAACCTATCAATATTGTACGGCAATATCTTGTAATTTCTCCAGACTATGAAATTGTCGGATCGTGCTATAGCTTAGATACCCAAGTCACTTTTCGATTCTTTGAAATACTACTACCAGCGAACTTATGTAAAAAATCTTCTGCTCGAAGGCTTCCGGCGTTGATTTTTTCCGAAATTAAATATCTTTTGGGCGATATCGTGAACATATTATTTCATATTTCCTTGAGTGGTTAGGGGTTTGGTGAAAGGCTTGATTCGTTTGACAAATGCAAAACTTTGCTACAAAAATATAATATAACAAAAACTAGTTTTTACACACCAGCTCAAATATTATTTTATCGCAAATATTATTTATTTGTCGCAGTGACAGCTTTGGATATTTTCAATTGATTTAAAATTTGTTAATTTAGGAACGAGGTGTTCGTCAGGAAGAGTGAATGTGGAAAGTAATCAACTTGATCAAGGAATCAACATTGACAACATTATGTCGATTGTATCCGTGTCTGATTTTTTTGTTCCATTCATATAATTATCGTATAATATTCATCAATCATTAATCATTCTGATTGTGATGATTCTCAATTTAAAATAAAACAATAATATAACATTACAAAACGATTTGTGGTGCTTGAGTTCGATAGAATAGTGAGGAATAAAATTAAATCGGATTAACTTTGATGGTAAGTGGCCGCTAGTAGAGGGCATCGGTCAAGGTGATTCACTCCAAGAAGTGGCTATAAAAAGCCTGTTCCAGTAGAGTAATAATTAATCAATGCCAACATGATGAAAAATCTTTGTTCTAATAGCTATTGTTAAGTAACTGGGGATTCTGGTGAATGAGTCGAGGGTCACCCAGGAGTCGTAATTGTGAATCGCTGTAAGGAACGAAAGCTTGCCAAGTGGAGTAAAATTTTCATTTTTTAACGGCAAAATACAATCGATTGTATATTCTCGTTATCATTTAAAAATTTCTACTCTTGTACATGGAGGGTTGATCGAAAATACTTCCTTTTATCTGTTCATTATGATGTTAGTAATTCGCGAATATAAGTTTCTTGATTTTCATGGTGATTACAAGTTATATCAAATAGGTGTATTTGTTATTTCTATGGAATTTGGGATTCGTACCGATTCGAAAAGAATATCCAAATCAGATTCGAATTGTAAATGATTCTGTTTTGCAAACACCTACCTGTGACTTATTTTTTCGATAGAGGTAAAACAAAGAGAAACACATATTGCAGTTTTGAGCGTCAATTTTGGGACTTTAAAAATTTATTTTTCATTGGTCATATGCAATCCCAATCGGAAATTTTATCTTGTCAAGCGTGCGCCACAGATGGTCCTTATTTCATCGACGCGATTCATCAGTGATCTACACCTAACAACATATGTTTTGACATTTTTTCGATTGGGATATTAATTTTTGAAATTCGTTTGGGGAAATTAAAAAGTTAGGATTGGGAACCCGCATATGTTTGCTTAAAACTAGCATATTTATTGCACAAAGCAGGAAAATAGCTCAAACATGATAGTTCATGGTCTGAAATTGGTTCTTGATGGGTTAAAAACAAGCAAAAATTCGAGAACTCCCCTCCCTACTTTTTAAAGCAGTATGATGACCATTATCTGTTGGCCGGTGAGCGAGGGTATCTGGAACCTATCTAAATACTCCAGTGAAAAGTTCTCATGATATATTGTGAGATATATGGTTTGAAAGTTTGACATAATTAATGTCGTCACCATCGTAAGTCAATCGATTAAATTATTTCACAATGCAATGTAGTCTTTTGGCAAAACACAATCATGCAATAAAAAGAACCAACAATGATGTTTTCGGCTAGCCAGGATTAAGATATCTGATAATTATAGAAATAGCAATGTACTAAATTATTTCTCTTGGTGTTGGGACTATTGCACCTCAATCCTCGCCCTGATCTCATGAGTTCACATTTGTATATAATTGTTCTTTAGTATAGGACAGACAAAACAAAACTTTAGAACTGTTGTAATGTGATAGGCAATCAAAACACTATTTTTCAGAATATTCTTGCATGCAGCGTCCATTATGACGACCGTGAAATAAACAAACCTGCGACAAAACACGCAAAAATAGAATCTGTTTTTTGGAAAGTTTGGAATAAACTACGGAGGTAAAATGTTACGTAGCCGTGCATATCAGATAAACAAACACTGGACAATGGAACCTTTCAACAACAAGCAAATAACTTTGTATGATTCACAGCATATAACAGTAATACTTTTAATGAACCAATATACCGAAATAGGTATTCTTTTGTATAGTTTAGGTCGATGAACTGTATAACAATTTTATTGCCCGCAATAAAACATGGCGTAAACCACAAAACACGAAGTCAATTTTCAAACATAAAACCCTGGAATCCAGACATTTTTCTATACATTAGTTTAAAATGGACAGTGTAAACTGAAATGCCCCCGTCTCGTCTGATTAAAAAAATCGCGCGCTTTCGTCGAGCAAATTTTGTGGGAAGAATTTTAGTAAATTTCAGTTTTATGTTTCCTTCAATAACTGAAACCTTTCACTGTCACCGTCATATGTTCGTCACGTAGGAGTGGTACCCGCGAGACAAAATATATGTGCTTGATAACATATCTGTACTGTTAATGTAATATTCTCCAATTCGGATAAAAAAGAATATAAAAATATAGGTATAACCATGCGAGTATGTGATTTATTGGAATTTCTTGGCGGAAATACCTATATATGATTATTAAATTGTGATATTACTATATCACATTACCGTACGAGTAGATTTTTGCACGTTTATATTTAGGAAATACATACCAAACCGTACTAGTTTTATTGGCAATACCATGACATTGACACAAGTCGAGGGGTAATTATACCAGCCTGTTCGACTGCTGTCATTCCTCCTGTGATGTTTTATCAACAAATGAAATCTTTTAAATAGTTGAAACTACTAAGGTGCTTAATCAACAAATAGACTAATCCAGCCTTCAACGCACAATTATTTTGTTTAGTCATTCAGTTGTTTGTATATATTTTTCAACACACACGTTAGATTTGCAGGTTAAATATCTTAAATTAGAGTCCCTAAACCCGGACACCACTCAACACAGGACGTATCGTGAAATATCCTCAGGCATGCTCGGTCGATGGATAAAATGTATGTTTTTGCAGAAAAGCTAACCCACTTGCTCTACACAAGTGACCGAGGGCATAAAAGCCATGCTAAGGACATTTCATTGAATTAGTGGTTAAAAATAAACCAAACCTCGTCCTGAGAGCTTCCGCGTACCCGAAAGAAATCATAGATCGCACCATCAAGGTGAGACCCATCTGTGGCCCACACTTGTCAAAATAAACCTGTAACTGGGGAAGGGCAGCCTTGCTATATCGGAAAGTATCAACTCTTACGTATATGATGTAATTAATGCAATCGATTCACATACTCACCTTTCTATTGCTTTGCTCCTTCCCGATGATGCATCCTCATTGAATGCATTGCGGAAATAGGTAACACTTTATTGATATTTCGGTGTTAGAAAGATATAAAAAGTCGAAATCAGTTGATTTTGAAGCATTGAAAGGATGCCCACAGTTACCATTTAAAACTACGTAATAATATTTTAACGTTCTGTGGCGATTTTAAATCATTTTTAGGGTTTTAGCCACACTCTTCATGATCCTTCATGAGTCTCCTGTTCATCTGTATCGCACATATATGTTGACTCACAAAACAAATAATGTATGTCAAATCACAATTTGAAGGAATGTATTTGTTTGTCGTTGTATGTTTGTTTTAGGATGCACATCATTAAAACCTGTGCGGCTGGCGTTGTGTCAAGTGAATATCTAGCCTACTAACAACGAGAGTAAAATTTGCAGTTGAGATATGTAGTGAGGTTTGTGAGCGTTTAGAATAGACTACCAGTCATATTGTTTTGTTTGGATGATGTTATTCTGAAATATAGCCAAATTACTGAAACATAAATCAAATAACGCTTGTTTAAAAATTCTGGAAAAGTTATTCTTTCATGTTAAGTATACATATATATAAATTATCTATGTTGTAGAAATTTTTTTATTTACAATAAAAATAAATTTCAACACCAGATTGAAGAAGATGAAGACTGCCGTGTGCCTTATTCTACTTTGTGTTCTGTTGGCAAGTAAGTAATAAGACCTTTACAGGATAGTTCAAAACGTCCATTAAACAGTTGTTTTCGTAATACTGTTTTGTTCATCTTAAATCTGTGCTTTTTGTCAGTGCTTGTATCGCAGGCTTATGTATATTAAAAAATCTCGACGTATTCCCCAATCATGACATAGGAACGGGGTAATGTTATATGTGAACGATGTTTTTTTAATTCAGGAATAAAATTATGTCTCATGTTCAAGACAACTGTATGTTTTATTCTCGTGAAAAACGGAGATACAGTATTACAAAGGCATCGTAAATAGACTTTCGCGCATCTTAAGTGAAATTGCTTTGAAAGAGGCATACAAATATGCAGTATACATCCAAATATATTTTGCAATTAAATGTGTTGACCTGTTGCTTAATACTGATATAGGTTGGAAAAATATATTTCAATTTGGGGATTTTGAGCACGATCCTTTATTATGGTGACGCGATCTATAGTAGTTCGCTTACTAATGGTGAACCATTAGCTGAAGATATAACGAGATCGTACTATCAGAGCATCGATAACAACTTGAAAACAATAATATAATATCATTATAAAACGCTTAAGATACAAGCGATACATTTGGCACTGACGAAATCTAATTTGCCTCAAATCTTCACTTGCTTTCCTCTACCATCACTTTTCAAGGCACTGATATTTCGAGTTTTTCCCGAGTAGAGTTTTTGAGAGACTTGATGAGATTGATCAAATTTACCGAAAACAAGCATAGTTGGTATGTGTACATGAAAAACCAAATGGTATACTTACATCTCCTAACACTCCGTATGGCCTAGAAGTAGTAGCCAAAATTCACAAAAAATATTGTGAAATCGGTATAAAAGAACTTTAAAATTCATTCAACACCATTATATTGCTATGAGGTATTTTATATGTCATGTATGGGGCCATTAATTGCCTTTTTGAAAAGTTTTTAAAATCTGTTTTTTTGTTTTTGTTTTAGGAGGTTTGGAAGCAAGTTTGGTAAGCATTCAACATTTAAATTTTTTGACGAATTTGAAAAGGTTATCGGGCCACAGAAAAGTGCGCGGCCCACCAGTTGCTGATTCTTGATATCAAAATGTGATGTCTATCACCAACTAAAGACACTTCTAAAAATCACTTGTAATTTGAAAGAACATTATTTTAACTAAATCAATTAAAATTATCTTTTAGATCGATTTTATCGGTAAATAATGAACAAAATTCCTTGTCAGTAAATGACCCAACATGTTTTGCCAAGTATGGGCTACTGATGAATCGTGCCGCTGAGGCACTGTCCATTAGTGGCCCATGCTTAGCGAAATATAATTTCCAGTCGGGTTATTCAGAGCAATACTTTGCGATGCTTTTCACTAGAGTGCAGTGTTTTTTATTGAAATACAATCTGAGCATGACCAGAAGCAGTGCCTAAATTAAACCAACTAACGGCCAAATCGCAAAGAGCTACTACAAGATATCGTACCAGCAACTGCATGTCCACCACTCAACCTGGGTAGTGATAACTTAGGTAGCCTAAGCCGAACAGAAAAGATCATATCTTTCCAACAACACCAACCCATCCGTCTATAAGTGGTCAGGATGATCCATTCCAAGAAGTTTCTGAGAAAAATTTAAGTGGAAGACATCCCAAACGGAACTGAACCACACGCCTTTGGTGATGATACAATCATCCATCACTTCTTTGCTTCCTTCAAGTCGCCTTTTATGGCACGCGGGAAATTGGTTGGGTCTATTCTAAGTTCGTACCTACAGCAGAGCATAACTAGCATAACTATTACTTTCAAAAGTAGTTCTTTGGTATCTGAGCGGCCGTCAGCTAGTTTTTTTTAAGCACTGGTCCAAGCCTTGCTTAAGAGCTAGGGGTTTACAAAAGAACTATAATATTCGAATACATTCGAAAATAAAAATTATATATATAGTAAACGTCTTGATTTTAAATACATTCCAGAATAGTTTAGTATTAAACTTGATAGTTTTTATTGCGTGGATGGGTACAAATCTAACCAAGATCCTATTTTTTGCTCTCTAAATCGATATTTGTTCATGGAACAATAGAAATCGTGAATTACAATCTTCTAGATACGGTAAATAACTTTTCCCCTTACAATATGACTGAAGTTGGAACGCACTCGATATTTCGTATTCAGAAAAATATTTTCAAAATATATTCAAAATAGTAAAATGCTCGGCCTCCCATGCTTCGAGCGAATTTAAATAAGAGAAAAAGCGAACCATTCCATTTCTCTCACTTTCGAACAATCACCACAAGACTACTTCTTTATAGGACTGTTCAGGACAGCCAACAAATGGAAGATGCCCTCGCATCTTGATGACAGTTTGTGGGCGAATACCAGGTCACACTGCCTATCAAAACTACAACAACGCGTGCGTGTACTGTAACGCTGTCGCAGAGTAAGTATTATGTGAAAAAATTTTTGTTGAACCTTGCTATTCTACGCAACGAGGTCAGAAAGAGGGGAGGAGATGATTTATGACGTCATAAGTGGAGCCGCAGGCTAAAAACTCTTGGTATATTATCGCTACGGGATTTTTGGGCTTGAAACTGGCCAAATAAGTGAAATGAATACAATGCGGGAATTCTCAAATACTAAAAAGTAACCCCGCGATTTTTCAGAGGTCGACAGGGGGGGGGGGGGGGGCATGGCACCCTACCCTTAAATATGTTAGGCTAGGCGCAATCTATTTGTCTTCAATTTTATTTTCGGTTGATTTCTCTATTTATCTTGTTGTCTTTATTTATTATAGACATATTAAAAGACATATTTGTTAGTTGATGAATATTGGTTTCCGTTTAGACGCTCATTATACACGCAGGAAACACGTTAGGACTTTACCTAGTTTACCTGATTTGTAACCTAGGTACTATCTAGTTTTGAAAGTTAAACTAGGTTCACGTAGTGATAATTCACTAAGTTTTCTGGGAAAATCGTTTCGTTTTAGGTACCTAGTATAAAAAAAACTAGGTAAATCATATTTTCATCATGAAAAAGTTTTGAAAATAGACTAATTGCAGATTTTATCTCTTGAATCTATTGAAAATGACTTTAAAGTAGCCAAACCACGATTACCCAGCTTAAACAGATTTTTTTTATCAAGGTACAACCTAGTTTTGAAAGGTGGCTACCTAGCAATACATTACTCAGTCTATGCTCGATTATTCTACTTCGCCTAGTTTTAAAAAAAGAACTAGATTGCCATCACAGGTAAAGCGAGTCAAAAAAGACTGGTCCTGGTTAGAGTATGGGCTGGACAAATAAATGATAATGAATTAATTGATACGTCCGTGCTCAATATTTATACTTAACCAAGCAATATTTGACAGGACTCGATCGGACCAAACAATTTATTTTGGTCACAGTGGTGAGACGGTGAGTGCGGCTTCCAACGCACTGAAGGCCACCTACCGCACTCTTATGAGAAACTATAACACATAAACGGAGAATATTTTTGTATTTCAGGTTCGGTTCGGCAATAGCAGCATATACAGTAGGGCACTGCGGGACTGCTTAAACATCTCAAGGCCTACAAAAGTGATTCAGAGTGATAATTCAAAACCTCCTACCTACAAAATTTAGACCACATATTTTGTATACTTTTGCATACGTATACACCCTGTGAAAACTACAGTAAGTTTGACGGAGTAATTTCCAAAATTCTAAACCGGACAGAAATTTGGACATAAGCCAGGAATGAATAGTTACGATTAGGGCTGGGCAAAACCGTATCATTTGGAATTCGAAATAATTTTTTCGAATCTGATTGAATCACTAATTTTTTGTAAATAATAAATGTCCCATTCCTACTATTATAACCTGTCCACACTGTGAAAATGAAAAAGTTTAAAATTTCTAGCGTATTTCCAATTCACACTAAGAGCAACAATTCCCATATTTTAACGACGGGATGTAATCGATTATCGATTGCATTTCGTCGTTAGAAATAAAAAATCATAGTTCACTTAAACACGTTTTTGCTCCTATGAACGGTTCACGATTGATTCGAATTAATCGTGCTTCGAATCGATTCGAATCACTGAATCGAATTGCCCAGCCCTCGTCACGATCCATCGCCGATGTTTACTGAATCGATGATCAGCTCAAAAGAGTGGCTATAAAACACGAGTACAATTACACATTGACGTCGAACTGATTTTTGTTTTTACGAGGTTTTGTTTTAATTCAACAAATGCACGTATAAGTAAATATTATTCATTATTTTAATCAGCAATAAAATTTGTCCTAATCGGAAGTCAATATTTCGTAGAAGGTGGTAATAAACGTAGGAGCTGACCATAGGCTCAATACAGGGTTTATTTTTAATAAAATACGCACACAAGACCGCAAAGTATTGATTGCTAAAAACAGTCGCTTTCACCAATGTGTGTAACAAAATCCACCATGGCGTGCTTCCGAAAAAATGCGCCTCAGTCGAATCAAATATAAGTTCGTATTTGGTCCGAATATCGCACTTGAGCGAAAATAAATGTCTGATTCGAAGTAGTATCGAGTCGGTGATAAAAGCATAACATTTGAATGTAGCTCGACAACAGAAGCTTCAATCCCAGGACCAAAACGGACCAGTCGCACTAGGTGGCTTTAACTAAAGCAGAGAGTGGCAGATTGTTTCATCAAAGAAACAAGAAGAGGGAGAAACAACTCACTTCACTATTTTACGTCGGTTAAGCTCTGTCTAAATCTTTTAGAGTGTTAGGGTTAAGTTGCTGGTGTCGCATTTTTAAACAGGGCGATGCTATACAAGTGGTCGTTTGTTTGTACTGTTCGGTGATGCTTCCGGCTTTGCGTAGAGTAAACGTCAATAGAACATACCCATTTTTTGTGAAATCGGAATCGGTGCCTTCTTCTATTATTCAAGATATTTATAACGGAGATATCAAATCTTTTTCATCTGTTGAAAATTGAAAGCACATCAAAATTTCCTCGGTTTTACTACAGGTTCCCTAGGTGTGAATAGGCTATACAACGCTTCTCTTATGCGACTGTTTCCGGAATAGCAGTACCTATCATACTAAGATATGCTATCACAGATTTGGACGTCTTAAACCACGTTATTGTAAATATAAGATATTACCCCAATCAGAAATATAATTTTGCCAAGTATGAGTCACTGATAGACCGCGTCTCGGCAGCGCGATCCGTCAGTGACTCATACTTAACAAAGATGCCAGGACTACATCTTTCTGACTGAGACTGATATATCTTTCTCGACTTAGCCTGCCTATTCATTCCATTTATTTCACCAAATAGAAGTCATTATCAACAGCACTTCAATAAAATGTTGTCAGATCAGATTAAACACAGTATATTCCACTAAAAAAATCCGACCAAGGCGACTCAACGCAAAAAATGCATACTGTGGCTCGTCCCAAAATCTTCCCGTAAATGTTTGTAAATAATGATAATGCTGACGTGCACTAAGGCGAAATCGCCGTCTATGGAACGCCGAGTAATTAACTGATAACAATTAAGCCCGCCCGCTTCGCCCATTTTTATGTGAACGCTCGCCATTGAAATGACTCTGAAAGTTGTCAAGCCGCTTTTGTCAAAAGAATGCTTTGGGAAACACGGATGACACAGGCTTTTAAACTGGTATAAAGAATCGTCAGACTACGCTAATCAGATACATTATGCCGGATCATGTTCTATCAAAAACGGGTTCTTCAAAAATAGTCTCTCCTAACAGAAAATATTTTACCATATAAATATATTTTGTTAAGTATGGATTAAGTGAAGTATTTGTATGGTGCATCAGATGATCATACTTGGAAAAATAAATTTTTTGATTGGGTTACTGCTAATACGTCAACACAAAACAGTCGATGTCCTTTCAGCTTTTAGTAGACGTTTGAATCCCTTTCGACGCATTTTTAAAGCATTTTTAAACCACGGGGGAAAAATTGGTAGATAAATCAGATATCTGTAAAATTATCCTGAGAAATATATACTAGTTTATCTCTTTCGGTAGGGGTACAATTTTTGATCCACAAGTATATTAAAAAATAATATTTTTCAGGAAAGGTCAATGAATTTGGCAACGCAATACTAGCGTCGGCCGCGCTTTCATTCCAGGCTAATTTTTTTGTTTGAATTTGCTCTAAGATCGGAAACAGCTCTTGAAAAGAATTGATCAAAGGCCGCTTCATGGTGGTCAATAGTTAATGTTCATTGATATAGAGCCACCACAAAATACAGCATGAAAAAAGCCGAGTGAAAAAACCCAACAGAATAAAACTGCTTTAACAATACAGTACAATCTGCCCAGGGCGATGACAAAAATCATACTTTTGCTTCCTTTTAGTTGTCTCCTGAGAGACGCAGGAAAAATTTGAGGGAAAAATGAAACCTTCACCCACCCCCACAAAAATGTTGTTGTATGAAGCATTGGCCACTGATGGACCACGCCTCAGCAGAGTGATCCACCATTGATCTATACTTTACAAAGCAGTTCTCGTCAAATAAATTTTGAGAAGGAAGTAAATTGTCGGTTACGGCGGATCTTGGAATATCGGTAGTACAGCGGTTTCGGCATACCGTAATTCAAATTAAAAAATGCTCACAAAATTATAGTCTGAACAGAATACGTCTTGACTATAATCTTTTTCATTCACGGAAGTGCAACAAAACTTTTCACATTTTGTTTTTCCATCAGAACAAGTTATCTCCGACATCGAAAACCTACAAAGAAATGAAAATATTTAAAAAAAATGTTTTTATCTATAATAGACAATGATTGTCGAGTATAAGGCTCAAGTTTATGGCGAAACAAACTCTTTTTGTCCACTTCCCCGACATCCGGAGATATTTTTTTAACGGCACAGTTTTTGATCACGGTTTACTTAAGACAAGGTCGGAAACTAACTGCACTGTAACAAAAATGCAACGAAATCACTGGCCTTTGGCATTAATTTTACTTGTCGGTATTGAAACAAAATTCAAAATTGACTTTTCCGGACAAATACACACCTTTACGGTGCGTTCCATCAATACCTCATAATTGGCATAAATCTCATCAACATCGAGTTTGTTTAACTTTTGAAATATGCAAGTACTGCAAATGACCAGTAAATTTACTGTAGTTTTATTACAGTGTACGAGCACTCAAATGGAGTGGAATTGTTAATACATACCTGCAACTGTACTCTAAATAAAAATCATTCCATACTTAACCCTACCATGGTCGTCCATTACCGCACGCATGTAATACGTTAGAATTATTCTACACGAAATGCAAAAAATTATTATCAAACGACAATATTTGTCCAGCAAGCTACATGATTATCACGTTGGAATCGCTGGTTGAAGTTCTTGGTTCGTGCCCCAACATCCGGCTTACTAATTCGTGTCTATCACTCAATTCAGGGTGTTAGGTAACCTAGATGAGCTCAGTCGAACCGAGAAGCTCATATCTTACCACCAACGCAAACCGTGTTCGACTATTTGTGCCTAGTGGCACAGACCCTTTCTCAGGGTATTTCACTCAAATGTGGCTAAAAAAGTGTGGAGCATCACATTTTTATTTTATCAAACACGAACCACACATAGATCCTGACTAAAAACATGAGCCTACAAAAAACGTAAATATTCCAAAAGATAATTGAAGAGAATTTATTAAATTCTCTTAAATAAAAAGGCGGAATAACAATATAATAAACTCACCCAATGAAAGTAAGAACTAGCATAAGCCCAATGAAAATCTTCATTTTGACATCTCAATTTCTAAATTAATATTCTGGAAACGAAAAATATGTTTCATTTCCATATACTGACTTAATTGGGTTAGTGAAACTTCATTGTGTTGTATGGAAAGTATTTTATAAAGCACAAGCGCACGTGCTACAGAGAAATCAACAATTGTAAATAATGAAAATAATGAACTAAAAAAAGTTTTAACTAATTATATAATTTTCGTTGGCTTAGCTACGTCCAAATAGGCATTTTTTCTTTTGGACACCTGGTTGAAACGTTGGCATGTTTTCACGTTAAATCCTGGATAAACAGACTTGAGAACTCGTGCCGACCACTAGGCCAAATTGTCACCCTGTTTCAAAACAATGTATGTCCCTGGGTAACCTCTGTTGGCATAACCGGATAGTGGAATCAAATTAGAAATTTTTGTATAAACATGTTTTGTTGAGCACGAGTCACTGATTAATTGCACAGTCGAGGTGCGACCATCTACGGACCAGGCTTGGAAGAATACTTTTTCGATCAGAAAACTTCCAAAAAACCCTGATCGCCTACCTAGGTGCCGTGTCTTAAGCTCCAGCGTTAACATCAACCATCGTCAAGGTGATCTACATCACACAAATGAGTAAAGTAACTCTACAAACATAAATATTAAATAGTCGGAAAAAAATACTTTTCTGTTGCACGCATGGTACGTCGGTAGCATCATATCCATTAAGAAATCCCGACACGTTCGACATCTTCGAATGTCTATAAACTGTAGGTAACCGAATAAATATGTCAAGGTTGCGCAAAAAATAAAAAAAATAACAATTTGGCGACGCATTGCTGAGTTTTTTTTATTTTTTATAGCCGCTTCTTTGAGTGGGTCACCCTGTACAAGGCCCTGTAACAGCGGCCACTTATAGGCGGACAGGGTTACAATTACTGGAAAGATATGATATTACCCAAGTTGTTAGACCCTGGGTTGAGTGGTGGGCATGGATAAGCGAGCCGGAAGCGGTGGGGCTCGAACCCGAGATCTTCAACCTGCGATGCCAACATGTTTAACCACTAGGCCATCGTGCCTTCGGATATGAAATAAGCGGACCGCACCTAAATTGCGCGGGACCCATTCAGCAAGGCATTTCGCGGGTAGCTGCAACATAGAACAGATACACGGTCACTACAAAGGCCCGTTTATAATGGTTGTTGAATATAAGCCCCCCGATAGGTTCACGGACAAGCAATAGCAAACAATTCGAAAAAAACTAAGAAACTAAGAAAAATATATTTGAGTTAAACAGCAGATTACAAAAATGTGGACTTGCTTGTTCATACTTCTATTGATTATAAACGTATTGTTTGCTGAAAAATTTTAATATTACCGACATTTTTTAATGTTTATGTTTTACTTCTCATTACAAATTATATTTGGAAAAAATTAAGATGAGTTCGAATGGAAACGAACAGTACATTTTAAGGGAAGCTGAGGCAATGCGGCCCGACTAACTGCGATTTCTATTTATTTATATCATTTATATTATCAATATTTCTATCTATTTATATTTCTTTGAAATAAAACGTTCTGGTAAGTCATGGTTTTCGTGCCAGTGCATTATCAAATAATCCTATCACAGAGACTTGTAGCCTTCAGAGACGTTTGAACAAAGATACATCATGGTTTAAATTTTTCTGAATGTCCCGTTTTGATTCTGTTTTTTTTTTTTTTTTTTTTTGTTAAAAGAAGACATTTGTCCTGCTTTGCCTTTTTATCAAATATCTTTACCTCTTTTCAGCCGTTTTTTAGTCTACTTAATTTACTTAAAATCATCAATGTCCACATAGTTCGAGTATCTCAGGATTTGAATTATCAATAAAAAATGATTTGGTTTTATATCGATACCTTCAGCATATTAGCGTCTAAAATTTCCATGGATCTTACCATTTTTCGCAAAATAATCTAAATTGAGCAATCAACAATTTATTTCATGTAGATGTAAAATTTTTTGCTGCATTTTCTTCCTGTATTTTTTGTTGATTGGATGTGCTGCGAGTGTTATATTTGATAAATTCACTTCCAAATAGTCAATGACTAACAGACATTCTGGCAATATCTCATTTAGGCGATTTTAATGTTTGTCATCATTTTGATCTGTGATCAAAAGACGGAAAGTAAGTAATTCTCGTGTATTTTCATACAGAGGCAGTAGCAATCATGCAGAGAGTATTCTGTGTTGGGATGAATGACTTATCGAAGAAAAAGGTAAACAAATTCAGAATTTTTGAATATTTATTTATTATAACATAAAGAATTCTACTTGAGCAAACATTGCACTGAATTCACGTGACCTTGCAGACGAAACAATTTTCATTGTTCGAACTGCGTCTTCATGGAGTTGTTTTCATCACATATATTATGCAATCGTAATTTGCTCCTCCTTGAAAGCGAATATGTGAATATACGCCCTCTTTCCAATACTGGTAGCGAAATGACAGTACCTGTACTTTGCTATGACAGTTCTCTTCCTTATTCCCTTTAGAGTGTATTCTATTGGTTGGATATTGAAAACCTTGTCATTGCAAGTGCTGGATTCCACTATCTATTTTTTTTATCAGAATTGGCTCAGAGCAAGACTGCAAGAGACATATCATACTTGAAAAGTTTCCTGGAACTTCTAAAGTGCAATGGGCTATATGGAATGCAAGAATTTCGATATGGGTAAAAAATACTCAAAAAATACAAATTTGACGAAAACGTTCGTAAAGCAACACGAGTCGTTTTGCTGACATACAAAAATGTAGAATCCTTTCCACCGGTGCCGACAGATGTTGGTATATTGGTATATTTATCGCCCCCTCCCTGGTCAAGTTCATTGACGATCTCCTTTACTACCTCATACTTTTATACCAAGGAAATTCATACCAAGGAAAAATCGACAAAAGACGAAAATACAACTTAACCACATGGCCTTTCGTGCAGATGGGGTGGGGGGTTTGAGCCAGATCGTAAACTTTACTCATTTTCTCGTGTATGGACATGGTTGGGGCAGGAAGTTGTACACAACCACGGGAACAAGGTGTCCGGCACACTTATCGATATAATCATCTCTAATAGTAATCGAAACTATCTCAGAACGAACAGAATTGCGCAACTCAAATCTTATACTTAACATACCTGGGAAGAGTGGTGAGGGTCCTCACAGCAATATATTCCTAATATTTTCATAGCATCCGGACATTTTCTTTATCTCACTAATTATCGTGCCAGTAGCTTTGTATGCATTTCAGTAATTTAACGCAGCCCCCAATATTCAAAACACGCGAAAACCCTCTTTTATGATTACCTACAATCCCACTACCATCCCAATTTTGTCAAAGCACCTTCTGTTATATATGAGTCACCGATCCTTAGTGGCGCGATCCATCGGCGGCTTGTGCTCAACAAAATTAAAGAACCAAAATTTTATCAAATAATCGTTACACTGATACGAATGCAACTCAAATTTCTCTACCCGGTACTGTTCTTGAGGAATCCTCGAATATTCGTCTCGTTGGAATCTAATCTATCTAAGGATTCGTGATTCGGCTTGTGATCAATATGATTGGCCCTAAACTTTCTTCCGGTCTACAAAGCTTGTCACATCGTCGAAATGTTGCCCCATTCTGTTTATTTTACAGATATTATAATGGTCCATGCTTGACAAAACACGCGTTCTTTCTAGTTCTATGGTTTTTATTGCGTTCTCAGTTTGAAAAAAGGTTTACAAAACATACATACTAATTCACAAAATGCATCGTAATTTTTACTAGTATTTTTACAACTGTATTCTTTGCATTCAAATAACAGAATGCAATAGTTGCACGATCTATAGTACGCAACAATAACAAATTATTTATTCAGTCAATATTTAGCTTGCGCAAATTCTCCTTTAAATTTATTCAAAGTCGTAATTTAAGTAGTATTTTTTACAAGCAATCTCCAGTCAATGCAACTTCGTCGAAATTTATCAGCAAAAGAAATTCGGGACTTGCAATACTGCACGTAGGAAGATATACGTTATCATGACGTCATTAAAATATATTTGCTACTGTGAGAAAATTCCGCATGTGTTTGTTTTCTCACACGTGATCAAACTCCGTCAAGCGATAATATGCAATCATGATGCAAAGATGCTGTAATATAGATATGAATCGAGCATGCGTCACTGATGGATCATGTCTCGATTTGCCGTACATGTGTGATCCATTGTAAACAAAAAATGAATAAAATGTTAAGAACAAAATATATTCTGAGCGACATATTACATAGAGATGATGGGCTTTAATGAATTAGAAAGGATGTAGCTTAACAAGAAGTACTTTTCGTATTGCGCTTTTTTAGTTTGCGAATATTTCAAATCTACACTGTGACAGAAGTACAGTCCATTTACTCGTCATTGGCAGTAATTGCATATTTCTTAAAGATAAAAAAACGCAATGTTGATGAGATTTAGACCAATTATGGGCTGTTGATGGACCGCACCTTCGCGGTGCGTTCCATCAACACCCCTTATTTGGCTGAAAAAGTTGCTTTTGAATTCATTATAATACCGCCAAGTAAAATTACTGCCAAAAACCAGTGATTTTGTTGCATTTTTTGTTACGGTGTAAAGGTAGTATCTTAATTAAAACCAGGTAAAATATCCAAATATTTCATTCAAAAAATCATAATGAAAACAATAGTTTTGTAGTACCGACTACCAACGTAAAAAATGAGTAAAATTGGGTACATTTTCGTATTAAATTTCATAGGTGAAACTTGAAAAAAAAGGAAGCAAAAGGTAAAATAGGTTAATCAGACCAGTGCAAATAAGTGGATGTATCTCTAAAAAATGGATAACCTACGTTTACTAGGTAAACTCGGTATACATTTAACTAACATTGCCAATACTATATATAGCGAGTAGTTGCAATACTAGTTGGATATTTTACAGCAGGTCGTCAAAAACTGAAAGATTTGATGTACCGTCGTACATTTTTTCCTAAATACCTACAGTTAGGCTCGGTGATCCATATAGTGTAGCTGCATGCTTTTGGTTAAACGAGTCAACTTGAAGAGCTATCATACCTCAAATTTTTATCGCCTGACTTAATGTTTTCTGCATTTAGACTGATTTGATATCTTTACTATAGAAAACAACATAATCGATTATGAAGTTTGTGATCAGTTGTCTTCTTCTCAGTATTTTCTTGGTGTTTACAAGTAAGTTTTTTGTTATTTTGCCGGGCGCGGATTTTTTGGAAATGGAATTACTTGGCCTAAAAATTGATTAAATGCATGGAATATTTTGAGTGCGCCGACGATGCGCATTTTTAAAGCTTTTTTGGTTTAAAGCAGTTAAAAGGCCAGCCTAGGATTTTTTGGTCGGGGTGGCATGTTACTGTGGCGCATGCCTGCAAAAATTCAAATATCTGCTGTCAAAAACAACTGTAACATCAATTGTTAAAAAAACGAAAAAAAGCTTTGGAGCTGTACACTGTACACTGTACACTGTTACACTGTACACTGTACACTGTAACAAAAAATGCAACTGATCTTTGACATTAATTTTACTTGGCGACACCGAAAAAAATTCAAAATTGACTTTGTTGGCCAAATATTGGGCGTTGATGGAATGCACCACGAAGGTGCGGTCCATTAACGGTCCATAATTGGCACAAATCTTATCAACATGGCGTTTTATAACTTTGGAAATATACAATTACTGCAACTGACCAGTAAATTTACTGTACTTTTGTTACAGTGTGCTATGGCCATAATTTGGTAGGATATTAGTCATCTCCAAATACCATTTTGTTTTTATTTGTTTCAGATGCTGAAAATGAGAAGCACCACGTAAGTATTTTACTTGATACTAAATTGGCTCTTATAAGATCGAGTGGTTAGCACGCTCGGATCAAAGATCTCAGGTTCAACTCCTTCTTCGAGTCGAGTAAAACTGAATAAAAATTGAACTATTCTTGTGTTTTTGAAGTAATTTGTTTTTTTTTTTTTAAATCATTTTTATACCAAATTGCGACCCTGAGTGGGTCACGTTTTATACAATTTTGGGGTATATAATGAATGTACCGGCCAATGACATTACACTGTAGCAAAAGTGTGGTATAATTACTGCTCTTTCATAGTAATTTTACTTGGTTATTGTGGAATAAAGTTACAAAATCGACTTTTTTGTCAATTGTGTTCTGTTGATGGAACGCACCGCCAAGGTGCCTTCATCAACAGCACATCCTTGACATTCATCTCATCAACAAGGCTGTTTTGAAATATATAAATATGCAATCACTGGAAATGGGAAATGAACGGTACTCTAAATTTTTCACAGTACAGTGGACAAACTATTTTGTGATATCAATGTATTAATATAACATACTTGTTACAAAAACAAATATCATATTTTAAGAAATGTGTATTAACTAAAAGAGGATGCACTCGGGAGTACATGCCTGTCTGTGCGAAGGCTAGAGATGGTGGGCGAAGAACCTTCAGCAACATATGCAACTATTGCAGGGAAATGCACGCGTAAGCTCTTTTAAATAATGAAAATTAATAATTCAAGACCTCTTGAAAACATGGGAGGTTTATAATCTCTCTTAAAATATGATATATGTATATATATCTTTAGCTTTCGCAACCATATTACGTAGTGAATATCATATTTATGGAAGCAAAAAATGGTAAAATATTCTAGATATACACTAACCAGCAAGTCTTTCAAATGGAGCAATGTTATGCTGTTCAGCTCTAGTCACCGATAGACTGTGCCCTTGCCATTTTGATATATTTATGTGACAATACTGCAACCCAACTAACAAACCTTCATGATATGTTATAACTTATTGCCCAGGAGCTGATTGCAACTTCCTCTACGTCTGCATGGTACTTAACTGTGACTCTGGGAAATGATGAAAAAAAAGATCAATTTAGTTCGAAACGTTTACCAGGGTCCGTCGCATTTTCTGATTCAACTGGCATGTGCGCATCGAGCAAAGCGAAAAATATATTATTCATTACACGTTAATGAGTTTTCCCAATGTTTGGTGAAGTAACGTATAACATTCTTGACCATCTAATATCTATCCTATGAAAAAAAACTTTTTTCTAAATAACTTTGTGTATGTCCGTCGACGAACGAACAATCTGAGACTCATGAGTAACAAAGCAAAAATTTAGACACATTAACAATGATATTATCTTTCACCCATTCAGAACGGATGTCAGTTTCACCGAAGGAGTATGCAAGTAATCATAAAAAAGAAGACCCTCTCAGAGAAGCTTTGTTCAAAACATATTTTGTTAAGTTTGAGCCACTGATGGATCGCGCCGTCAAGACGCGATCCAACTGTGGCTCATGCTTGACAAAATAAAATTCCTGATCGGGGGAAACTACAAATTTATCCATTTAATTGTGTCAATATAACTTCATGGTATTATATGAAATAAACTATTAATATTTTAACATAAACGTGTTCAGTAAATCCTATAGCAGTTGGAAGACTTTGGCGATTGACTCAACAGATATGGTCCCTTTCTGTAGTTTGTGCGTGCTCAGGAAAATCAGTCAGCTTGACCATTGAATTCTAAATATCTAACATCTAACCTATGCTACATGTCTGGCAATGCTTCAAAATCTTGAAATTATAAAGTAACTGAAATATCATGATAACAACATTATTGTTGGTTGTATTGATATAACTCATGCTCAATTTCCACCCAACCAATTTTTGTCTAAATTTTCTTTGTCAAACATCGATGACTGGTACGTCAGTGATGCTACCCGCTTGTGTCTGTATGCTTGCCAAAATAAAAACAAATTCGCTTGAATTTGAGGTTCACTTTGGAGAAAGTGTCTGAAAGGAACGAAATAACAACCACTAAATTGGTGAATAACTACGAAATCACAAGCAGTACAGTGTGAATTTGAGGTTCACTTTAGAGAAAGTGTCTGAAAAGAATTAACTAACAACCTCTAAACTGGTGAATAGCAACGAAATCAAGAGCAGAGCAGTGTATTTGTCCCATTTACAGTTTTTTAGTCGCCTCTCAGGACCCAAGGGGTTTTCGAATTACTTGATATGGCATTTGCGTGAACCAACGCTAATACCCGACAACCGTAAAGCACGGAACTTTGTAGTGACTGAAGGGCACACTTGGTGGTGAAACGGTCAACCATCAAACCATTGCCCTAGCGGACCATACGATCGCGCATATCCGACTGAGCCACGGAAACGGGACGTAGGGAGGCATTAAAGCAACTGCAATGCCCTCACATTCATGGCTCGGGATTCGAGTCTCTTACAGAAAAGATTATTCCTATTGTTGATGTCACTAGACAAAATAAAACTAGTATTAAGGGTCGTACCTAGATGTTGTTTGTTGTGGACCTCAGGTCATCTAAAATAAACACCAGAAAGGAATATTCCCCAATTATTCCTGGATAAAGTATATTACGCAGAGGAGTGTGTTTGAATGTTAGATAGAGATCTGTATAGGTATAATAGGACTTATCTGACCGTCCAGTTTTTATTATATTAGTAGAAGTTTTCGAAATATAAGTAAACAGACAACAAATCGAATAGTATTTCTGTTTAATGCAATCATGTGTCTCTCGTGTAAACATGTTTTTGTTAACCTTGCGTTGTTTATATTTTTTGTTCATCTGTGCCTAGTGCTTGACAAATTTCCTGATTGAGAAAAACCATTATCTATTAATATCGAATAGCACAAATTGGATATTCACCCAAATCAATTTGGCACGTGAAACTAAACGTATATTCCCCTGCCCTATTACCCTTTCCATAAAAATATTCTAGGTATAAAATATTATTGAAAAACATCATATAACAACAAATCAATTGATGGGCGTATGGCAGAGCTTAAGGAAAAAATATACATCCGTGCAAAACATTTATCCTATCTTGGGTACATATAAATTTTTAAAAAATATGTCTTCTTGTCCTCGACAAAATATCAATATTTGTATTAAATAATATTTGTTTCTATATATAAAACACCAGATGTTTAGTTCCCATGTATTATAAGGTTTTGCTATTTTCGCTCAGCATTGGTTTATACATGAATCGTACTTTGGTTTAAAGGTATTTTATCGGTCAATCATGTTTGGTTCACAGAATAAATTGAAATAAATGATACTTTACCTGTATATACCATGAAATATTGAATATTCATTCAATATTTCATGGTATATTCAGGTAATATATAGTAAACGTAATAGAAATTATTGAATAATTCAGGTATATCACATATAATCAAGTAAATGGATCAAACATAGTCCACAAGTATGAGTATAAATCATGTCTAGTCTGAATGAAACTATGAAATTACAATGGTATTTTCACGAAAGAACTTCGATTGTAAAACAACAAAATTCTTGCAACTTTTACTGATACTGTTTAGATAATGTGTGTCGCAAAAATACACCGAAGAGCCTGGAGTTTTAGCAGTTTAGCTTTGGCGTATGTCGTTAGAGCTGATAAATTTATCGCGAAAACAATGTTGCGGATATTTTTTGTGATTTTACTAGCTTGGAGCAGTCTGAGTTTTGCATACCAAGCTGAACAACGTAAGTTTCAAGTAAATTTCAAGTAAAAGTTTTTATGATATTTTAGAGAGAGAATGTGATATATCTTAGAAATCATATATGCTTTTCCGGACATTTTTTGAGACCAACACAAAGTATTAGTTGAACAAACTGATTCTGTAACACAATTCCAGAAAATTATTTACAAAAATTTTTTGGGAAGTTTCGCTTTTTTCAGTTTCAAAATAGCACAGCTAAAACAAATTATTTTATTCATATAATTATTTTTTCAAACTATATTATGAGTTTCAGCATCAACAAGGCTGGGCAACCCAGAAGTCATTGTTGCTCAAGGAAAAATTGAAGGAAAAGACATAAGATATGATCTGAGAAGAATTGATCGATTTGTGGCAATACCGTATGCTTCACCGCCCGTTGGGGATCTGAGGTAAAGTGATTCAAGGAGTGCTAGGTTTTGGCCTCGTCCAAAAATATACACTTTGTTACAAAAGTTCAGTTCTCATTGGGATATTTTTAACTTCGTGTGCATTTTCAGAGACTGTATTTCGTAGTAGCTCTGACATAACGTTGCCGTTCGTTAGTTTCTTCCATGCTCTGCATCCGGCCTTGCTTGGAGTGAATTTGAATAAAAAAATCAAGTACAATGCGAGTCATTTTCCATCGCCCATGCTGAAGTCATTCCTTTGCGTGCGATGAGTCAGTCCGACGAATCACAATTGGCAGACCCCAACAAGGCATTTGAAAAATGTTATATCACCATTGCTGACTCATACCTTAAATATACAGATTCAGTCCTCCTGTTACTCACCCAGGATGGGGAGTGGAAACCTACGATGCGACTGGAGGATTAGGATCTCACTTGAAAGATAAGATGTGTATGCAAACAAGACCCAACACAGATCTGAGAAGTGGTGCAGTTGGAAGCGAAGATTGCTTGTATTTAAATGTATGGGTTGCTGGTGGCGTTGATGGTAACTTGAAATGTTGTGCATAAACATTTTTTCGCTCAGAGCAAGGTTTTACAAGACTTTTGATAAGTCTCCCAAAAACACTGTTGCGCAAAGAGCTGCATAATTGCAGAAATAATGGCTAAAGAATCTTCCTTCCCAAAAATGCTTACTGACGCGAGTTTTAAAAGCTTGGAAAAGCAGTGTGAAAGCATTGAGTTCCAAATCACAGAATTTCGCGGAAACAACTTGTTGCGTAAAAGTCTCGGCACTGTGGAACTTCCGCAGTGCATATGTGGCGACCCATGGATACATTTATTGTAAACAGAATTCTAAAGCCAAACATCTCGAAAGATTTTCTTCTGAAACCGATTCTAGAACAAAAATGTGCTGCCAAAGCGTTGAGCGTGTCCTTCAACAAGATAGGTAACTATGCCAATGTATGACATATCGATGCCAACCCTATTAAAAATTTACTATAGAATACTATAAAATTACTATAAAAATTGTATAGCAATTTTATAGTAATTTTATAGTATTTTTATAGCATTTTTATAGTAATTTTATAGAAAATTGGAACACATTTACTATAAAATCACTATAAAATTTTACTATAGGATTACTTTAAATTTACTATAGGATTACTATAAAATTACTATAGGATTACTTCAAAATTACTACAGAATACTATAGGATTACTTTAAAATTACTATAGAATACTATAGGATTACTTTAAGATTACTATAAAATACTATAGGATTACTTTAAAATTACTATAGAATACTATAGGATTACTTTAAAATTACTATAGAATACTATAGGATTACTTTAAGATTACTATGAAATACTATAGGAGTACTTTAAAATTACTATAGAATACTATAGGATTACTTTAAAATTACTATAGAATACTATAGGATTACTTTAAGATTACTATAAAATACTATAGGATTACTTTAAAATTACTATAGAATACTATAGGATTACTTTAAGATTACTATAGAATACTATAGGATTACTATAAAAATTACTATTGAATACTATAGGATTACTTTAAAATTACTATAGAATACTATAGGATTACTTTAAATTACTATAGAATACTATAGGATTACTTTAAGATTACTATAGAATACTATAAGATTACTATAAAATATTATAGGATTACTATAAGATTACTATAGAATACTATAGGATTACTATAAGATTACTATAGAATACTATAAGATTACTTTAAAATTACTATAGAATAATTTATGATTACTTTGAAGTATAGGGCACTATAGTGTATTGTTTCACTAGTTATTAGCTATAAATTACTGCTTTCTATCGTTTCTATTGTTCCTCGAAGTCTTCTCGAATCCACCCGCAAAGTCGACAGGCATTACGACTCTGATTGCATAATAAATGTGTTTTTATTGCTGTAAAGGAAAATATATAAAAAGCGTAAAATTGTTTATGAATTACTGAAATAAAATAAATAAATTTGTAGGAATGTAGTGATAATGACTGCGAATACTATTATAAATGCATTAAAATTATATGAATTTAATAAAATATGTACAGTATGTGACAAGCATAAAAAATCGTTCATGACTGATAGTTGTGCCTTTTAGTTTGAGCATATAATTTCCACGAAATAACATTTTAAATATTCTCTGATGTCTCAATCATTTCTTTTACAGTGTATTCTGAAAAGAAAAATATATATGGGGGTTAAAAATAGAGTGATGGAATAAAGTTGAAAATCATTAATAACATATTAATAAATTCGACTTCCAGTACAAGCGAGAAGATTAGTGAAATAAACCCAATTCCTTGTGTGACACACAAATAAAATACAGATTTGTCAAGATGTGAAAGACATAAAAGAAATATAAGTTGCCACATCTAAAGCATTGGTTTAGGATTAAATTTTAATAATTCCATGTTAGTTTCATACATGGCTACGCGAACTGCTCATAAATAACTAATTTGCCAAAATGGGGAACTTTCACCCTTTGCAAAGTTAGTTTGGTGTACATATAAGTATAAGATGAAAATGTATCAACGTCGATCAGTTCCGAGTATGAAACATTCAACATCGCGTCGGTTCCACACATGGCCCATGCATATTGAGTAGATTTGCCTATACACACGAAATTATAAATAATATACTAATCAAACTTGGACGTAGTATCAGGTAATAGAGGACTAAATTTAAATAATATCACGCATGTTCTATCGATCGTTTCCATCCATCGATTTAGAGTTGCATAGAATCAAGGCACAAGCTAATATTTAATTTCTTACAACTCAACGTGGTCTGCAGATGTTGTCACGTGTCTCACTACTGTATAATATTTTCCGATCGAACGTGGGCCGCGAAGGATAGATAAGTATTTGTATCATACGGTACGTATAATATCAAGCAGTAATTATTATTTTACGCTGAAATGTAAGTGATTGTTTGTTGATTACTATTTGTTATTTCGGTATCTGAAACCGCAGTGTAAGCATATGATTCTTTCCATATGCCACTGATATAGCGCACCTCATGTATGGCACATAATTAAAATTAATGTTTTCAATATTAGGCCACGGCCACGACGTGAATTCAACAGATAAACACTACTATTATACATACACTGAACTGGCATTGCAAGACAATCAGTGAAAAGTTCAATAGGCAACATATATGTGCGAATTCTTGTTATACATTTCAATCGAAAAGCCGACATATGGCACCGATAACCGATAACAAATTTCAACAACGTGCTACCGCACACGAGAAAATCAACTCAGTACTAAAACTTAGAAGTCGCCGACAAAGAGAGAGATGGACCACGAGTCGGTAAGACGCGAAACTTATAGTTGGTGTAATGTTACCAAGCACGATTTAGATATAGCATGAAATAGTAATATATACCATAAACTATTTGTTATATAATATTTTAAAACTAATTGAGGATTGTGAATAGATATCTCAAGGCTATTTACAGTGCTAATATTTCACAACCAAATTTGGACCGTTGACCATTCAACATTTCACAAGATAACCCGATATAAGCAAATAATTTTGTAATCGCTGACGGAACGCACCTGATATATGACACATGATTGACAAGTAAACATATATACACTATATCTTACATGAACACTCTTTTGAACTGCGTATAATGAAATGAGACTGCGAGGCAATCGGTTATATTGGTCAAGTTCAACAGTCAACCATGCGGTATCACAGGGTTTACCGGCAAAACATCTATTACATCCAAATGTGGTATCTGGTTAATTAAGGTGACAACTACCACGGTCATGACGTGATTTCGGACCATAAACATTGCAAGACAATCAGTTATAAAGTTGAATAATCAGTCGGCATCACAGGTGGGCGTAATGTATTTAACATAGCGTATGCCAAACATATCTACGATACAATAACAAATTCCAGTATCGATGCACTCAAACAACAAATCAATCAAATGAACTTTCACTTACCGGTTTAATTTATATTCTTGCTTTTTTATCTTCATTACTAGCAACATCAACTTGAACGTCGATTAAATTTCTAAAAACAAAATAAATAATTAACTGCTAGCTAGCTACCATTCGTATAATCATGCGCGTTTTACATGATGCTGGATTACAAAACGGGCATGTATTTTAATTGAAACTCCGAGAAATTACGCCGATAACGGAGAGCAAGTTTCGGCAACGCAACATGCAGCTGCAAAATTGAGACAAAACCAACTTGGCACCGATCTTCAGAAGCCGCCGACAAAGCGGCAGAGGGACCACGGAGTTGGCAAGACCCCGAAACTACAGTTGGTGTAATGTTACTGAGTTTCCTTTAGACACAGCATAAGAATAGCAAATATATATCACGGACTTTTTGAAACTATAACTCTATGGTATATACCCGGTACTGTTTCAGAACTGAGTGAAATTTATATGTTTTCTGTTCATTTGCCACCTATTCGTCATTTAACAACCCGATAAAAGCAAATAGTTCTGTATGCATATGTCACTGATGGGTCGCAGATCAAGTATGGCACATGATTGACAGATAAAATCACTTATGATCAAGTTTTATGTGCAATAATGAGATGCGCGATAGGTCATCAGCGTCAAATTGTCTCGTAGCAGACATTGAAAAACAATCGGTTAGGAAGTTTAATATTAATAATCAGCCAGCACCGCGGGTCGGCGTAACCTATTGAACATAACCTACTGACCAAATATACTTAAAACGATACAGTGATAAATTGCTTCATATGCTACTGGATTAATACACGGGCAAACAACGCAACATGCCGTCGCACAATAGGAAAAATTAACTCAATACTAAACCTAAGAAGTCGTCATATTTTCCAACTTTTACAAAAAGTTATTTATGGCCCCCAAGCTTGAAAGTTCGAATTGAAATATTTTGCCAGTAAATAAAACAGCCCAATACAGTGTTATACAACATCAGCAGGAGCTGCCATTGAGCCAGAAGCGCCAAACCACGAAGGCCGTGGTTTCACTTCAGCCCAGATGTTTTAAACCAAATTTCTACCTTTGCTTTATACATACCTTGTTCATACTCCGCTTGCTTAACGTTAAAGATATGTTCCTGAAAATATTTGGTTATCTCATCTCATAATCCTTCCAATCTATTCCGTATAAATGTCTTTTCGATATCCATTGCGCCGAATATAACAAACACAACCGACGTCACAGCGTACATGTTCAAATGAACGCTGGCGTGATTATCGAAGCAAGAAGATTTTCACTTCATCTGGCGACGATTATCACCGACTCGAGAGTCGCTATTTAGTCAACGATACGCGTAAGGCATCGGCACACTTCGTAGACCAACTAAAATGATCTTAAAAAATTAAAAAAATATATTATTACAATTGAAAGTCGTAAAGTTATTTACTATAAAATTTCTTCGAAATAATCACAATGGAAAGTCTTGAAACTATTTACGATAAAATTACTATAAAATTTTCTTTGAAATTATCACAATGGAAAGTCTTAAAGTTATTTACTATAAAATTACTATAAAATTTCTTTGAAATTATCACAATGGAAAATCTTAAAGTTCTTTACTATAAAATTACTAAAAAAATTACTATAAAATTTTTTTTTAAATTATCACAATGGAAAGTCTTAAAGTTATTTACTATAAAATTACTATAAAATGACTTTAAAATTATCACAATGAAAAGTCTTAAAGTTATTTACTATAAAATTACTATAAAATGACTTTAAAATTATCGCAATGAAAGGTCTTAAAGTTATTTACTATAAAATTACTATAAAATGACTTTAAAATTATCACAATGAAAAGTCTTAAAGTTATTTACTATAAAATTACTATAAAATTGCTTTAAAAAATTTCACAACTTCTTCTCTTAAAGTTGATTACTATAAAATTACTATAAGTTTACTATAAACTTATAGTAAGTTTATAGTCTTTTTATAGTAATTTTATAGTATTCTATAGTAAATTTTTATTAGGGAATGTAACGTATTTTGTTGTCAATACTATTCTTAAAAATATTATCTTTGTTGTCAGAGGCAAGAAAGAATCCACGTCCTGTGATGGTATGGATACATGGTGAAGGATATAGTTATGGGAGTAGTTGGGGACCAAATGTAAACGATGAAAGACTATATGATATGGCTCCGCTTGCACTACATGGTGAAATAATAGCAGTCAGCATCAACTACAGACTGGGACCATTTGGTAAGCTGACCATGTTCATTATATCCTCTCATAACTATCACTTTTCTTCCATTTCCGAATCGCAATTTTTTCTTTTTTCAATTCTTGCACTCCTCGAATTCTGCGATATTTATTTAAAATAAAATGTGGGTCGTCATAACTCTATCTATGAAAAGTCACTTTATTTAGTTGAGTCACTAGTTCACTATCGGTACTCAACCAGAAATAATTGTACTCACACACACGCTACTTTGGTCAAATGAAATCTTGAACATTCACATTTCTTGAATAATTTCTCTACCTCTTTTACTCTTGTCCTAACCTCCCCTTTATCCCTGACTTCGACTTTTGCAGGATTCTTCAGTACTGGTGATGAAAATGCACCTGGAAACTACGGTATGATGGATCAAGTCATGGCTTTGCAATGGATTCAAGATAATATCTGGGCATTTGGAGGGGATGCACAAAAGGTATTTGAGGGGGATTATTTGAGCTATTGAGGGAGGGAGGCGCGTTCGTTTTCCTGAAATTTTGTTCATTTGAATTTGTCCAGATATCGCACTGACTGACTGAGCAAATTGCAGTTATGTTGCGTGTGCTGTTCTACATCAGTGTAAAATATGCATGGAGTTTTTGCATACAAAAATATTTCGTTGCTCAAAAAAGTTGGGATACGCAATATTCAGACCAAACACCACAGAAAGTCGATTCGGTATCTCAAACATTTTCAATCGAATTACTGAAATTTTGATTTTTTTTCGCTTACTCACTTTCAAGAATTGCAATGCCGGGCAATGAGGTAGTCACCCTTTAAAGTATAATATTAAAATATGCAAAGTTCTGCATAACATGATGACTAGTATATACTGATATTATCGACAATGTTCCCGCGACCGGTGTTTCTCGAGACTACACAGCTCAAAAAAGTTGGGATACGCAATATTCAGACCAAACACCATAGAAAGTAGATTCGGTATCTCAAACATTTTCAATCGAATTACTGAAATTTTGATTTTTTCTCGCTTACTCACTTTGAAGAATTGCAATGCCGGGCAATGAGGTAGTCACCCGTTAAAGTATAATATTAAAATATGCAAAGTTCTGCATAACATGATGACTAGTATATACTGATATTATCGACAATGTTCTCGCAACCGGTGTTTCTCGAGACTACACAGCTTTTCAGGTTGTTGCTTAGATGGGGAGGTAAGGCAATTCGCATGACTGCTTATAGTATTTTTTTTTAACTTGATGTATACCAATATACATAATTTTAACTTTTATATATAAAATTCCAGGTCACAATATTTGGTCAATCTACGGGTGCAACTAGTGTAGGTCTGCATATGTTGTCACCAATGAGTACAAACTTGTTCACCAGAGCAATATCAGAGAGTGGAACTTCTCTGTCCCAGTGGGGATTGCAAAGAGATCCTCTGCGTGCAGCAAATAAGGTATAAAAATGAAATAAATTTATGCGTTTTTAAATGCTGGTGTATTATGAATGAGATGGTGTGCGCATAATGAAAGTTTACTTCTCATCAATATTCTCCGCTCAGATACTATGCAACTCTTCCCGCGTCAAGAACGGCAAAAATTTAGTTCAAAATGACGTAATCCAAGATCGCGGTTTTGTCTATTATTTTGTAGAGCTCGAGCTACATGACGTACGATGGCCTATAGGTACCCAATAAATTACATCTTGACATTATGTTAATGCGGTTAAGCTAAATTAAATATTGCGAAGATTCAATAATAGCGTTGAGGGTGAGTACAACAATCCAACATTCAATTTGCTTTGAACTTTCGATTGGACGAATGTTCTATATTCCATGCCTCTTGTTCTGTATAGTATGCTTGGTGTATACGAATTACAATACTTTTATACCCCATCCATGTCAGAAGCATATTACAAAAATTAGGCACATGGTTCAAAAAAACGTGCCTGATTTTGAACAATATGCCCTGAACAAGCGGTATGCACCCATGTAGTATACTCGCCAATGATGTAACAGACACGCAAGACTACTGATCTTGTTGCCGAATCAATTATACCAACGGTACTCTCGCCAAAGCTGCAACAGACACGCGAGACTACTGATTTCGCTGCCAAATCAATTATATCAACGGTACGGTATACAACGGTATAGCTACTATTTCACAGCTGGGAAATGAACTCAACTGCACGACCGAAAACACTGCCGATCTTGTTAATTGTATCAAACAAAAACCAGCAGAGGAAATCGCAACAGGGTTACGTGTTTATGGAGTTCTGAAAATATCAAACTTAAATCTTCCATGGGCACCTGTAGTTGATGGGTAATGTATCTTGACGGCTAGAATTCAAATGAGGGCGTGCGCTCAATTTTAGAAAGTTTAAATGAATACTCTGGCTCAAATGCGGAGGCCTGGCTCGGTGCGGCTGTGAACAAGATAGAAAATAAAATAATTCGAGATCGAAGTTTCACTCAAGCTTTGGGCAAAAATACAACTTTGTCAACAGATGCTAGAATGGAAATAAATCACTGACAAAGGATCCATTCTATTTGGAAAAGCATGCATTTGCATCAATACTATTTAATTACATTTGGATTTCATATTAACTAACTTTCGAACAAAATTTTCACTCTATTTCACTCGACAGTCTGTTATACCACCTCCATTAAACTCTTGAACATATTATGCAATCAAGAAAACCGCTCCATTATTAACTGTATACAAACGATAACATTGCTTGTTGTAGAACTTTTCTGCCGAGTGAACCAGAACTGTTGATTCAAAATGCTGCAACGAAGGATTATCTGATGGGAACCAAGAACTTGGATGGTCATTTCTTTGCTGGACTTGATTTTCCATTTATACGATTACCTATTGTACCGATGACAGAAATATCTTTAGTCAGGGCATCACGTCGACTCAGTCCTTACATAACTCCACATATTTCTCAACTGATTGACTTCCAATATCAAAAATACGCAGGTATTCTCTTCACGTTGAAATATTTTGCAATGTTATTTCTGAATTATTATTATTATTCTGAATAAAAATTTTTCTTTTTTCTTTACAAACTTCACTATCAGAGCCCGAGCAAAACGTTACTCAATGCTCCGGGCCTGCTTCACTCGTACCCACATTTTACCGAATGTATACCAAATAAACGGTATTACCCTATATTGGTAGCATCAAAGGGTACATCACTGATCCATCGTGGTAAACGAAATTTGCAATAAAAAGGCCCAAAACAAACAGTTTTCAAAATTCCTGATTGGAATAGTCTCCGGGATAATTTTGTAGCATTTGATTCAAAAATTCAATTTAAACTGTCTATTTCTATACAAATCCAAACATTTAGATGGACGAGACAAACATTACTACAAAGACGTTCTTGTTGACTTATACACTGATTTTATGTTCACTGCTCCGACTTATTCTATGGCACAACAACACTCTTTCTTGGCGAAGTAAGTTCTTTAAAAATTTTCTGTTTTTCAATTTTTTTCAATATAAGAATGCTTACCCGAACAGTCGGCATCCTCGTTCTACTGACATGCTATTTATTTCATCTCGAAGATCAGCAGATTAATATTCATCTGTTAGGTTTTGTTAAGTCTGAGTCGCTGATGGATCGTGTCGCTTAGGTGCAATCCATGTGCGGCTCATGATAAAAATACTTTCTGATAGCGCAGTTCCATAATCAGTAAACAATGAAGTCATTAGTTATGCACTGTTCGATGATTATTTGTAAACAAACCCTTGTCTTAGTGTCTCTTGTTTACATGTTTTTCGGTAGCGGGGATACAGTTTGGGCAGTATCGAAGTAAAATTGCATTTTGTCATGCATGAACCGCAGATGGCCTGTGCTGTTAGGGTGCAATCCATCAGTGATCACACTTGACAAAGTTTATACGGACGACGTAGTAGGGGCAGCTGAGAATTACTTTCAAGCTTTTCGGAGAAAAGGTATTAGGATCTTCCGTCATAGACCCATGGATTTTCCATGGGCGTTGACATCGCTCGCTGTTGGTTCGTGGCATATGTTTGACTGAATAAAATTTCTGATTTTCTTGTGGTGTGACCGATACCTCAAAGCAAGCTCAAAGCACGAGACGTATGACACATGAAAGTCTCGTCAAACCACTAGTGCCCAGAGAGCTACATAAATGTAGGAACGAAGGTATATTAAAGAATATTCAGTTTTGCTTATAATTGTAATTGGAATACCCTTCTAAGGTTGTAGGGAGAGGCTTTAGAATATTCCTAACGTATTTACTGTGTGTCGTAAGAGCAAACAAAAGAAGTGGTAGATGATTTTATCATTGTTATCAGATAACAGTTACTTTACTTTCCCATAGCGTTCTATTTGGGAGGTTTTCCGCTAGTTGCTGGTACTATATTTGTAGTAGGTCCTTCCTATTAAGTGGCCTTTAGCCGGTCCCATTAGGCACTGTTTCCGGGCTTGCTCAGAGTGAATTTCAATAAAAACGCAACACATATTGCATAACTGTAGGAACTACTACCCAACACAGACTTAGAAAAAAAATAATATAATATAATAGATAATATAGAACTAGCCTGTTTTTTTATTTGATAACCAAATCAAGTGAACACTTCCCTGAAACATTTTAAATGATTTTTACTGTTTGTAATGACATTTAGAAGTCAAGATAGCGGAGCAAAAACCTACGTATATCTTTTTTCTGAACCAAAAACGAGAACTTTATTAAATGGTGAATTCGACGGGAAACTTGATGGAGCGGAACACGGAGAGGAAGTTCAATATGTCTTTGATATTCCCAATCGTGCAGCACTGCGATACAGTAGATCAGAACAAAAACTTGCAAACTCAATCATGAGATATTGGACAAATTTTGCACGGACAGGGTGAGTCAATCAGTGTACTAGTTAAAAATAGGTGTTGTATAAATATATATATATATATATATATTTGTCCAATCAATGTGTGGTGAGATTTTATGGGCCCTTTTTATTATCGCTTTAGATAATTTTAGATAATATTAGCGCTTCAAAAATCCAAACGAAGGCTCAGATGATGCACCGCCAGCCTACTGGTCTTGAAATTGTCGTTAGCCATGAAATCAGTCTCCACTGTATTCAAAATTAAATTCAGCAAACAGTAGATTAAAAAATTGTCAACCAATTTCCAGAAATCCAAATGAAGGCTCAGATGATGCACCACCAGCCTACTGGCCCGAATATGACGTCACCACACGACATTATCTTGAACTGAACACAAGTTTAGAAGACAGTGGTAATAACGCAGTTGGATACTCGTTTCGAAGAGATTACTCTGTTTTCTGGAGTAGAATGGTGCCTCAAATATACGGATCAAAAAAAGGAATCTGTGAAGGCGTCGTCACCGATGAATATTCGCGCTCAAAGTCTCTCAATATGATCGGAGCTGAAATCGCCCCGAAACGACCAAAATTCAAGCTCGGCGAACCTGATTTGCATGATATTATCAAACTCAGAAGCTTTCCGAAGCAGATAATCAGCCGTGAAGGAGTTGTATGTGACGGCAATGGAGACTTCATAAGAGCAACGAGGTAGTCTATTTATTCAGCGTACGGTAATTTTATTTTAGACTGTAGTACTTTTGAACGGAAGGATGATAGCATTTGCACGCATTTCTAATCAGAAATTTCATTTTGTCCAGTATAAGCCACGGCGGCGGCGCGATCCATCAGTGACTCATACGCAACAAAATATTTTTACTTTCTGACTACCTTCTAAATCGAAACCACTGCTGTAATGCTAATCTGGCGTTCATTGTCAACTTTTGCATGCTCAACTGGATGATGGTCGGTGCCACGTATTACGATTTCTCATGACCAATACCTATTTTGAATAATAAAAATTCGTAACATTTTGGTTAGCTACAATGATTACTCCAGAATTGAAATCTTCCATTTGTTAAAATTTTGAAATAGATTTCGATATGAAGTGAAAATGTAAAAACAGTCGCATCCTGTACTACCTTACATCAGTACTGTTGTATGGGGGGGTCTTTACGCAAATCAGCATCAACACAAAGATGCCTTGTATAAAATATACCTGATATGTATTCTGCTTTTTCTCGAGCTTATTCTAAAAACTTTCAGTTACGGATGTATTCAGGGAGAGATGGGAAAAGTGAACGGAATGTTATATTCAAGATATCTTGGAATACCTTACGCAAATCCGCCCATTGGAGAAGGAAGATTCGAAAAACCATCAGAGCCAACGCCTTGGACAGAAACTAGGTACTTTTGATTCGCATCGGTGATTCGAATCAATCCGAAGTGCAAATTATTCAAATCTGCCGTGAATCGTTCATAGGAATAAAAAAGGAATAGAAGTTTTATACTATATGAAAAAAACACCTTAAAATATCTTTGATACCTAACTATATTAGCGAAGTCAAACTTTATTGATTTATTAATAGGAATGAAGAAATTGTAATGGTAGCAACGAATGCGTTTGCTATTCATATGAAATCAGCGATTCGATCGAAAAATTTATTCGAATCAGCTTCGAGACAGACTGTAGGTGGTACTTTAGGTAACCTTGTTTTATACCTTTTCCCGGTCAGAAAAATGGTCCAAACATGTTGTGAGTCTGAATATTGAAATGTTAGTAACTGCAATTTCAAAGATTTGTCAATTTTCATAACATTTGTCAGTTTTGATTTTCTTCCTCTTGTTATATTAATTTAAATTCGCTTGATTTAGCGTCAATCTTAAACGAATTTTCATAGATCGATGACGACATTCCAAAAAGTCTGCCCACAGTCTCCCTACGATGCTTCAACCATGAGTGAAGATTGCTTATATATGAATGTTTATGTTCCTATCGATTCGGTGAGATTTTTAGATAATCATTTTCAGCTTGGTCTATATTGTAATACTCATTTGTCAAAAATCATAATAGGCGTGATCGTCAAAGCGTCGAAACACTATAAGTGGGTGGTCAACCACTACTGCCACGGAGAGAGGATATAAATAAATTGCGTCTCGAACATGACATAAACATTTTTTAACATCTGGATAATGATCGAGAATTAGCGACCCATGTAGAAAGCCAAATATATTTAATACCTTGATGAACGCCGGCCTAGTGAATAATCACTATAGATATTCGCAGTAATTTTTTTTGTTAATGTGAAAATTCCAAATATGTGGGAAAAATCAATTCAGACTCAACCATACGATCAAGTAGTTCCTAACAAGTATGCTGTAATGATCTGGTTGCATGGTGGTGGATATATGACCGGAGACGGTATGGAAAGTTATATGGGTGATGTTCTTGCAGCTGATGAAGAAGTCATTGTTGTGACAATGAATTACAGGTAAAGAGGGAAATTATTGTATTCATTTTTCTGCTCAAAAATTTTCTTCTCGGACAACAACAATTTGTCCTCACCAGAAAAATTGTGTAAAATTAATTTCGTCAATCTTGATCCACTGATGGATTGCGGGTCAAGGACTAGAATAGCCACTTTCAAACGCGATACTTTTCCGCATCTGAATATATTTTTAGAAATGTGAAAAAAAAATGAAATTTTATATAGGCAAAAATTTTGAAAATATATGTAAAATGTCAGCATATCTAATAAAAATTCGAATCATCCAAATCAGAGATAAACCTGAATAAGTTCGAATCTTGATTTTAAATAAAGCATCCTTCTTATGACTAGCGGTTTTGAACCTGGTAGCGATGCATTCCTTTATTGTAAAACAGGCTGGGCGCTATAGGATTTATGAGCACTGGAAATAGATTTTCACCCGGAAATTACGGTATGTGGGATCAGAATCTTGCTATGATGTGGGTTACTAACAACATCGCTGCGTTTGGTGGAGATCCAGCAAGAATTACTATATTTGGACAAGGAGCGGGAGCTGAGAGTGCTCAGGTTAGATAGTCCTTGTCAATTTGTCATCGAATCGGAAATCGATTAACTCTTAAGATAACATCATTTCGAATCCAAGAACAAACAACTTATTTTCGAACATCAGATGATTATTTTGTAATTCTTTTGTGTTCTGGGTTTAAACTGTGCAATCGAAGATTTTGTTTACTAGAAATGGATGGTTGGGAAGAACGCTCTAAAACTATATATAACCTACACAACGCCCTACCACAGGTGAAATTATAGAGTTCGGTGATAACAAAGCTCAACACTTCGAATGACCGCGAATCATGATAATTTCGTTTTATAAAATAATGTATGATCGAATTTTAAATACGCATTATATTTTTGTCAAATACGCTCAAAGGGTAGATTTGGCAATGTAGCGAATATATTTATAATAAACCAACATGGAATATGCGAGGTGTCGCGGCAACACCTACTTGAATATTCTTCGTTTTGGGCAGAAGAAACCTACCTGCCTGTCTGCCTGCTCTATATGTCTTTCGATAAATGTTTACTATTCCAATTGTTCTCATGTTGTCATTATAAGTTCAAATGAACTTTGTTACTGTGTGATTCACTGGGTCGTCCCGAAAATAACTGAGAGAGTAATGTTTTAATCTCAGCTACACATGGTCAGTCCTTCCAGCAGGAAACTTGGTGCAAATCAAATCATTCTGCAAAGCGGAACATTATTTGGATTCTACGAATATCCGGATCAAGAAACTGTTTCTTCAGAGTTAATTTCCAGAACTGGATGCAAAAGAGCGAGCACGAGTGACTCAGTGAGATATCATTTTAATTAGCAAAATAGCATCTTAGTTTTTTGAGTCCATTTGAATGGATCACCACGGAAAATCGCTTATAGAAACGGACGCTGATTGGTGTTAGAAATATAAATATATTCGGGGTTAGATTAGCCTATATTCAGAAACTTTATTTTGACAAAAATAAGCGCAGATGGGCCGCTCCCCAACGGCGCGATCCACCAGCGACTCATACTTGACAAAATTGGTTTTGAAACAATTTTTGATTGGCTAGCCGTCTTACATGCTACACGGATTCATTAACCGAAGATCTTTCAACGCTGACACTAACGCAATAAAGTTAATGTGTCTGTCGCTTACTCCTACATATATTTCACGTTTACCCTTTGCTGATCTCGTTTACCAATTCCCTACTCATCATGCCGTTTCGTTTGTAATAGCAACTTATATTTTTGAATTCAATATTTTTAACCATTACCAATACTCCAGCAGTATTTTTAATATCCTCATAGTGATTGCTACCTGTTGGTCACGATATTTATTTGATAATACTTCGCGACATGGACCTTACATTAATGACGTCCAATATTTATTACTCAAAATCCTCAATTTAATTGAAAGTTTATTATTTTTATCGCGAGTCACAAATAGGTACGCACTTTGTACAATTTAGTGAATGAGTTGATCTATTGTATTTGCATAGGTCGATTGTGTAAAAGCCCTCCCGATCGAAGATATTATCTCTGCACAAGATGGATCTTCTGGAGGTTTACCATCTCTGCAGTTTGCACCAGTAGTTGATGGAAGTTTCTTAATGAGAGATCCTAAAAATCTGCTGACACTCAAAGAATTCAGGAACTGGAAGTTTATGATAGGTAAAATACGTATTTGCGTCACTGCATTAGCCTAGTTCAAGTAAAGTTAGCTTGCCTAATCGACGATTTCAATAATAAATATGTACATTCTGTGCTTACGTATATGTACCGACAGTTGTACAATAAAGTGGCCCAAGATTCCCATTCTCTATCTAACATCCATATTACGGTTACGGGTTGATTATAGAGTGAACAACGTTCTGTTGAGGTGATGCTCAAACCTCAATCAATGAACTAATATCTTAAAAATTGTAATAACGACGAGCTATGTAACTGAAATAGAAAAATGAGATAACCTATATTAATCATGATGTTTCACTGAGACTGATGTCCATGTGACTTGTTTTGCAGGTTCCAACAGTGGGGATGGGACCCCATACTGGGATACAGTAACCAGCGTTGATGATGCCGCTCAATTCCGTGATGCAATTCAAACTTCATTCAGAGATTCGTACGGAATTGCATCTGATGACATTGAATTCGAATACACGGAATGGGCAAACGAGTATTTTGATTCCGATTCTTCAGTAAGTGAATAAAGGGGTTAATGAGGAAATGGCTCATACGTTCCTTTGAGATACGTTAAAAAAATGACATTTGTACCTGATAGAAAACTTGTGGATATCATGAAGAATGATTTTGCTTCCCAATGTCTAATTTCTAAGTATGAGTTTGAACCTCCCAGGTTTTGAAAACGTGATTTTTCATGGTCTACGTTGTTTTACAGTATCTCTCGCCACGGTTATATTGAAATGAGAAGTTTCCAATAAATAGTGAACAATTGTGCTATGCTCTAGTTTTGCTATTGTCCAGTGCAGATACCACTACTTTCTAAGTACACTGTATGAAAAGTACAGTAAATTTATCGTTGATATGCAGTACTATAATTACCAAGGTTAAAAACTGCCTTGTCGATGAGATTTATGCCAAGTATCGACTATTGATGGTCCGGTGGTGTATATTTGGTATAAAAATTTCTTTTTATGATTTTATATTTTGATATCACTGTCAAAGAATGGCGATTTTGCTGCAGTTTTGTCATAGTTCAGGGTGCAGTTATTGATTTTACATTTAACGTGGCTCTTTTCCATATATATGTTGTCCTTAGTTCGCACATTTTGGGGACTCCTTTCGGCATTTCCTAGAGCAAACTCAAAATAAATGAAAATTAATGAAATGTACGATGGGTATGGATAAGCAATATTTTCATTTGTTTGTTAGATAAATCAGCAAACTATTTCTCACGATTTTCACCTCTATCAGCAAAAGCTTTGATATTAATTTAAAATGCTCTACTAGTGAGGTGCAAACGATGTTTTTAACATCGTTTGCACATCACTGGTAGAGCATTTGAAATCACTATGAAAACCTGTTCTAGCAATCGCTCAATCTTTAAAATTATTTACGTTTAAAGGAAATGCAAAAGCAATTGTTCTCCATGTATACTAATCAAAGATACAGATCTCAAGGTGCAAAACTTGCGTTCTCTGCTTCAGGAACATTTACAGATGTTTATATGTATTCCTTGGATTATCCGTATCAGACTACAGAGCAACAACAATATCCGAGCTGGACAGGTTAGTTACCTCGCAGTTTGGAATTTACACCCTAATTAAGCGACGCTGTAGACTCAATATCGATACCGCATCCTCGGTGGTGCGGATCAAATGGCTTCACAAGTCTATTTCATAGTATATATAGTTTTCAATATCACGCAGTAAAATTGCTGTTAAAGAGCGATTTTACTGCATTTTATTAATGTTATATTGCATCTGGCTGAAGAGGTTTTGCGTAAAATACTCGATTCACAATTCCGGTAGCGCTTAGTGTCTGTCATTAACGAGATTTGATATTTTTCTTTGCTGTATCCTAATATTAGACTTGCCACTTTCGTCAAGACTTTTTTTTTAATAATGTATGAATATCAAAATTAGAAAGTTTTTACTTGCGAAATACACAATGTGAGTTCAGCTGTGGCATTAAAAATATGTTTCCAGTGTATGTGCGTTGTTTTATCAAAAATTCGCTCAAAGCAAGGCTGAAAGAGACATATCACACTTGGAAGATCTCGATTAAAGTTTTTCAATTTATGAAACCCAGAATACGTGGACTAGAGAACCTAGTTTTCCCAATCAGCTTTAATGGTAGGCCCAATCACTGATGGACCACGTCTCGGCGACACCATCCGTACCGTGTTCAGGCAAATTTTTCGAACTGGCTTAGGTTTGACAACACAACTTTTTAGGTGTTATGCATGGTGGAGATATACCTTACATCTGGGGAGATATTGTGAGAGATCCAGCTACCCAAGGTGCCAATCCCGAAGCAGCTATTCTAAGCTTCAACATGATGACATACTGGGCTAATTTTGCTAAAACTGGGTATGTATGTAATCTATTCATTGATGCAATCAAAACTGTGACATAATTATAGGAAATATAGTTGGATGTTAGTTTGTTATTGTAGGCTACGTAATTAACTTTGGCAAAAAGTTCGGGGTTTTTCTATTCTTCAATACTTTTGTAAACGTCGGCAATTCCAAGTAAAAGTATCGAGTTTTCTCGGTCTTTAATTTGTTAGATTCTCCGATAAAAATATTACCATAAATATATCGCGCAAACCGTGTTCCTTGTCCAAAGTTTTCTCAGGTGATTTAACTAAACAAAATAAGTCAGTGTACGTAGTTTTCAACTAAGTATTCTACAACAGCTAAACTGAGTAAATAGGTCTAAGTATTTAAATACCTAATAAAAAATCATATTTTAATCTATGCCCACCACTCCACCCAGGGTGTAATGACGTGGGTAGGCGAAGTCGAACAGAAAAAGATAATATCTTTTGAGCAATTCTAACCCTGTCCGTTTTTGTGGTCACTAGGACCGAGCCATGGTTAGGGTGTGGCAATATAAAAATCAGCTACAAAAAATGAATCAACGGTTAAATAATATGGCAAAAAGCAACTATCCCCTCTTTTTAAATTCACCAAAAATTGTATACTAGGTTCTAGATTTTTATTTTATGACGATGATGTTGTACTTCACCATGTATGTAAGTAAAAATAACGTTGCAACAATGAATACTAAACGCCTTTGAATGTGCAATGTATATCGCTTTTTTTCTTCTAGAAATCCAAGCACTAGTGATACGGGAGTGACAACTAACGTGGATTGGCCCCAATATCAAAATTTGCACAGGCAATATCTTAAGTTGGATGGAAATGGAATTTCTGCAAGTTCTTATCTTGGTGGCAAACAGACAGCATTCTGGAATTTTATTATGCCCACGCTTAGGGTGTCTTGTCCGCTGTATCTGCCTAGTTAGAAATAATATGAAAAAATTGAAATTAAGATTGTTGGTAATTCGTTTTAATGTCACTTTAATTTACCTCTATAACAAGGAATAAATAAATATTGAATGCTTTCAATCAGCCATTGTAATTCCGAGAAAGTGGTAGGTACATCGGTTGATTAAATAAATTACATACTCAAAAACGTATGAAATTCCATTTTCGATTGTTTTTATAATATTAAACCCGAATTTCACCCCCCCGAAAACTGGTAGAATTTTGGTTATCTACTCTGATTTAAAGTGAAAATGCAGCTTCAAACTTAACATTTTGTACTTGTCGGAATGCATCGACATCGTCTTACAATAAACTTCAATTTTGCAGTCTTAAGTCCAAGTTCCAGGATATAGGTGATGGCAACGAAAAAGATACTTTGATTCAGATAAGGTTGGAATCGAACCCATGCGGTTTTAGTCGGCTCGATAGCAAGCAAAAGAGTCGATTTGCTATTTGTTAAAATTTAATGAGATATTGCTGAGATAAATGAGAAAAAGTCGGCTGATTTATCAGGAGTTGAAACATTGGCATTGCCAGGAGCGCGAATAGGCCCTCCCCGTTCAATTTCTGGGAAAAAACCACGGCGATGCCTTCACCTCAAGATTTTTTGAAGGGAGACGCAGTCCCTCAAGATATTGGAAGTTTGGGCGGAAATATCTTTAAAAATAAGGAAAATAATACGCAACTATAAATGATACAAGGTCTTTGCTGGCAGTTGCTTTTATCCTATTCAGATGCTAGATTCAGATTGATTCGAGAGAAAGAACCAATAATTAAAATGGAAAGAAATATCAATTGAAATGGATAGAGAATTATCGGTATTATATTATAAGTAAATATTTCGTGATCAGTTATCAATACATCAGTGTTCGTGACTATTATATCCGGTGAAATAATGTTTAAAAATTCGTTAAAAACATTGTTGATATTCAAACGAAATTCGAAGTTATTTTACTAAAACGTTTTTCTTATTTCCGACTGTGATGTGTACAACAAATACACTAAATAAATAAAAAAAATAGAAATAATAAATAAAAAGCTGTACAAACGAGGGCACATCCATCAATATTCCGTTTTGTTTTAACCCGTGTTACCTATTTTGTTGACCATAATAACATATCTAATGCAAGCTTACTCCCTGAGTTCATCAAAATTCAAATTCGCAAACATGAATGCATTGTTAAACATAGGTGTTTTCGTATATATTTACGTAACTTATTTTAATGGATCTCATTCTGAGCAGCGAAGCAAGCACAGCTTTAGATGATGAGCAGAAGGCAGGAAAACGGTTTGTGAGCATCAGTAATTTTAAGTCGTAACCATATGTACATGGGATTTTTCGGGAGTTTGAGTTTGCCGGCCCCGTGAAAAATTATTTAGAAAAACTTGACGACTATAGCGCAGAGATGTTTTAACTTGTTGCTATTTAAAATGAGTCGAAGTTTAAAATACTTCTTAAGTTTTAAACTCAAAATCGTTGATTTTCAGATTTTACAAAGTTCGAGCAATTAATTATAAGTTCAAAAAACTATCACGCGTTCATTGTATGTAAAAAGTGAAGTCTTTGTAAATAAAAATAAATAAAGACAGATGGCAAATTGTGGTCGCACCACTAGTCGGTTAGAAGTTCATCTTTTGCGCGTTCGTTTGTGTTCAACAAATTGCATCTTGGCCTTGATAGGTATCCGTCCTAGGTGATGATAAAAACATCTACCACTTCTGAAGAGTTTCCCTTTCAGTTTATATTTATCGGGATATAAAAATTTAATTAAATCTCAAAATATCTCCGAACTACTGCGACGTGAGGCACTATGAATATATTTCTGTCTAACGAATTTCGACTACGTTTATCCCAATTCCTATTCTTTCTGCTAAATTTCCCACCTTTAGTTTTAAGTCGGAAAATATTTTGGAAACACTTTAATTTTCTAATTTGTATATTCACGCACAATGACGTTCGGATGATATTTTCAAGATTGCTCAGTCACCTGCAATAGTTAAACTTTTCTTACACACTTGGACAATATTAGAAACTTGAAGATTTGTAGATATACTTGATAACTTTTGTAGATTTGTCAGCGCCAATATAGGTAACAAATTGCATGATTTGGATTTAAATCAACAATTGTAATATTTCAAAGATTCTTCAAGAGCAAGCAGTGAAATAGAAGTTACATTTATAAATCTGTATGAAAACACGTTGTTTAAAACATGTTTTCATGTCTCTTTTTTATCCAATTTCGCTTTGAAAGAGACGTATTCTACCAGAAAGAGCCCCGGGAAACCACTAGTGTGAAAAGAGATATATATAATGCAGGAATGAGAACTGAGGAATCCTCATCCCTAAAAGATGTCTATCCGCGAGCTGTGGATCAACACGATCAGGTGAGCTATGGAACAGCGAAGAATTCCGCCGCCAAAGTTTAGAAATTTCTAAAAAAATTCCTGCATGGAACTGTCTATGTTACTCCTACACAGTGTAGTTACACCATTATAGTGATAAAGTGTGATAACTCTTTCCTTGTTCCTAAACATATTATGTACCTACGTGGACGCGGAGAAAGTCACCGAATTACCAGCAGTAGTAAAAACATTTTTAATAACTGGTAATAAGGCACTTTGTCTACACCTGCTGCAATTGGGCAGCAGCGTCTAAAAATCTGAACTACACCGGACTTCCAGGATATGATGGTAAAACTTAACTTGATCCGTCAAGTCCGCGCTCTGATCCGAATAAAAAAAAATAATATTCTTGTTCTACAGGAATGTTAGCTTATTGTAAACTGTCGTCAGAACATAGTCTAAATTCTTCAGACAAGAGTAAAGCGCAATGAATTTGAAAATCAATCGGATCATTTCCAGATTCATTACACTTTTATCTTGTCTGAACAAAGTGGGCTATGTTCTAACGAAAGCTTACAATAAACTTATATTTCTGTGAAATGACAACATGATATTTTTGTTCTGAACGAGCTTCACATTTAGCCCATATCTCGCTATTTTGACATAACAAATCTTTACCATCATTTTCTTGAGCGAGGACGTTTTCATGTTTTTTTCATCTCAAACCTGCAAACGGTGTCTTATTTTAATTGGAACACTTCATAAAATGTATAAAACCAGCAACCGCACATTAGGCAGAAAACATTCTATAGGAACTAAACTGACATTGTGTTGAAATGAGAATTGCGTTTGATTCACATCCTGTCTCTAGAACTTGCTAATAAGAATGACGCTATTTGGAAAATAATTCCTCAGCAGTATAGCGCAAAAGATTACAGTTGGGAATATGATTAATGTTCGTGTTCCTGTTTTTTGTATCTGAATGCACAGAATGGAACTAAAAATAGCAGCGAAAAACGGCACATGCAGATCGTTTGAGACATTCTAGGGTCCCTACCAATACGGTGACTAGACCTGGCTTTATCAAAAACAGTTTTAAGATCAAGAACCGTTTCTTCGAAAAGCCTTTGCCTAATGGATGGAGAAAAGGGCCACTTCTGAAAGATTTCGGACTTAAAGATGTCAGCTGAGACTGGTTGAAACAATCTTCAGCTAACTCATTCAACTCGTGTAGAAATTCTGCAAGGCTTTCCCCCGATTTCTGAGAGCGGGTCACTAAGAGGTGAGGGCATAGATGGCGTTTTTAGTTTTGAGGTACACCGATTCCATAAGTTGTATTGCTTCATCAAAAGACTCTGCCTCTTCAACATAAGTGTACACCAGAGGAGATAAATATTTGATCAACAAGGCAAGTTTATCTACTTCTGGGGGAATAGATTTCTCTGTACTAGGTAACGCTGCATGGGGTGCTGTGACGAAGTCCAAGAAAGCTTTGAATCAATGTTTATGAATCTTAGCTGCTTCAGGTTCGTTTGGAAGTACCTCAAGTTTTGCTGGTTTCAACAGCCGGTCCATATTATTGAAAAGCTCATTAAATTGTGGTAACTTATTGCAGTATGCAATTCAACTTACAACTCTAGAATCATGACTATGCTTTAATCAATTTATTCACAGCTAAGCAAGTAGTGAACTAAATAGTAAATACTAGACACAAGGCAAAAAACAAGTGAGCCAGACGTAAACAAAGTAATCAACCAATTTAGAGTCACGTAATCATGGCGGTAGCTCAGCAATTACCAACTAAACAGACAAGATTCAAATTCACATAAACAGCATTGGAAATTAGATACATCACGATAATGTACTGAATTAATTTTTACCACAATATATAACTTATTATCTGATGCAAGTTCATTCCCTCATTATATCAAGTAGTCCCGCTTATACCAAGATTTTAATGGCCAAAAAATGAATGCATTATTTCATATAACGACAATTCCTAGTTCCAATGTGCTACCCACTCCGACGACGGCAATATGATTAATGTTTGTATCTCCAAACTATTGAGGCTGCGGATCACTATGAATATTACTCTGTTTTAACAAATTCGACTACGTTTGTCATGATCCCTATTATTATAAACTTCCAAGCTTTTTGTTTTTAGTCGAGTGGAATTTCGTGCTATTATTTTTCATTCATTGAAACGTGATTTAAGCACACAGCCTATGTTGATGCCTAGGCTGATTTTTTACATCAATATTAATCGAATCCCATGTGGCATCCGGATCAATCAACTTTTGTTTTCCCAACTCCAAGAGACACCTCTGCTGCGGTAAGCTTGCATCGAGAAAGTCATTGCTTGCCAGGTAGACAAAATGATTACAGATAACCAGTCATCTTTTAAGTATTTATTGGTTGACAGAAAGGATTATAAGTCGCTATTTTGGAGAATCAATTTGATTCCCTGATTGCTTAAACACTAGAACAGCTGTTGTAAATTTCCATAGTTTAATATTGTGAGTCGGAGGAATACCCGCAGTATACGTATGTGTAGGAGCATACACACAAAAAGACCAAATGATTAAACATGCAAACGCATCAAAAAAAGAATTAATCGAAATAGATTAAGATTAAAGCTGTAGATCAACACGATCAGGAAAGGAGTGGAATGGTAAAAAATTCCGACAAGTTTGGAAATTCTTAAAAAAAATTCTCTCCTAAAACTGTCTGTGTTACTGTGAAACGACCACAGTGTAGATACACTATAATGGTGATAATGTGTGATAACCCATTCCTTATTATTAAACTATATTGCACCTGCGTCGCGTGGATCAAGCCACCGAATTACCAACAATAGTAAAACATTGTTAATAACTGGTGATAAGGCACTTGGTCTACACCAGCTGCAATTAGGTAGCAGCGTCAAAAAATCTAAACTCCACCGGACTTACTGCGAATGACAGTAAAACTGTCTTGATCCGTCAAGTCCGCGCACTGATCCAAATAACAAATTCATGTTCTTGTTCCAAAGGAATGTTAGTTTATTGTAAACTTCAGACAAGATTAAAGTTCAATGGAAATAAATATGATCATTTTTAGATTCATTGCACTTTAATTTTGTCTGAACAAGTTAGACTATGTTTTAACGGAAGCTTGCAATAAACCTGTATTTCTGTGAAATGAGAACACGATATTTTTTTTAATGAACGAGATTTACATTTAGCCTATATCTTGTTATTTTGACGTATTAAATATTTAATATCATTTTCTTGAGCAAGGACATTTTTATGTTAATTTCATCTCAAACCTGCAAACCATGTCTTATTTTAATTTGAACACTTAATAAAATGTAAAAAAACCAACAACTGCACACTAGGCAGAAAAATACCAATGGAAACTAAACTTCCATTTTATTGAAATAAGGATTACATTTAATTTACCTCTTGTCTGTAGAACTTGCTAATAAGGATGACGCCGTTTGGAAAAATATTTCCCAACAGTTTAGTGCAAAAGATTACAGATGGGAATATGATAAATGTTCGTGTTCATGGTTTTTTGTATCTAAATGTACAGACCGAAACTGAAAATAGCAGCGCAAAACAATCCGATTTTTTTAAAATCTGTTAATGATTTATTTCTCCAGATCAAGAGAAACAAACAATATCTTACGTATCAACATTTGGATCTTTTAGATATCAGAACGTTTATTATTGAGAATTTGAGAGATAACTCTTTATAATGCTTGATTTAAATCGAATCTCCGATATTTTTTTATCGAATTAGACTACGTTTGTCATAATCCCTATTATTATAAACTCCCCAGCTTTTTGTTTTCATTCGAGCAAAATTTCGTGTTATTATTTTTCATTCATTGAAAACGTGATTTAAAACCCAGCCTATGTTGATGGCTAGGCTGATTTTTTATATAAATAACAATGGAATAGTGGCATCCGGATCAATAAAACTAACATTATAACTTTTGTTTTCCTAGAACCAAGAGACACTTCTGTTGCGGTACGCCTGCGTCGAAAGTCGCATCGAAATGGTGGTAGAAAAGATTATAAGTCGCTATATAGCGCAGAGATGTTTTAACTTGTTACTATTTAAAATGAGTCAAAGGTTAAAATACCTCATAAATATTAAACTCGAGTTCGGGGATTCTCAGATTTTAAAAAGGTTTGAACAATTATTTATAAGTTCAAATAACTCACTCACGTTCATTGTAAATAAAATCTGAAATCGTTGTGAATGAAAATAATTCAAGATAGATGGCAATTTGTGGTCGCACCGCCAATTGATAAGAGGTCCATCTCTTGCACATTGTTTAACAAATTGCAACTTGGCCTTGAGAGGTATCCGTCCTAGGGGATGGTAAAGATGGCCGTCCTTGGTGAACATCTACCACTTCTAAAGAGTTTTACTTCAAAAGAGCGATCGAGACAAAATACAATTACTACTGATAACTTTATTTTACAGCTTGATATTTTCATGCATTTTTGAAGACTTTTGCTATCATAAATAAACCATGAGCAAGACACCACTCGCAGTCTTTCAACAAATACTATTGTTACTTATTTTCGTTCAAATACTCCTGGTACACGACGTGTGTAAGTTTTGTTGTAATTTTACGTTACTCAGCTACACGAGGATTGAAAGCCATTTTACAATTTTTTATTTATTCATTTTATTTCTTATCAAAAATTCAAGTTTGACATCCTTTAATTTTGGGCTCTTCTGCAGTTCCTCCATTTGTTCCGGATTTTAATTTCCCAAAAACCTATTCATTTATTTGTTATGAAACAAATCATAACTAAATTTACGATTTCAGAAATTTATTTTCGAAAGCTTTTCAAATTTTCCCATTTTCTTTGCTATCAGAACAAAAATGTTGTTAACGTCCGTGACAGAACCTTTTTATGATATAACCATTCTCATATAGAATAGCATGCAATATTTCTTATCTAACAGATGGGGCACCCAGAGGCATATTAGAAGATGTTTCGATAGAACTCATTCCAGGTGAATATCCTCGCAATAAAAAAGGCTTAGGAAAACACGACCAGCAAAATAAGAAAATACCCAGGCGACGCAATAGATATATAAAAAGCATTGAGCGAAACATCACAAATTGTTTCATAAATTCCTTCAAAATAGATCACAAAAGCACCATCTCTTTAAGAAAAATAAGGTCCAAACATGTTTTGTAAAGTGCTTTTGCTGCTTATCCACTTGTGACTAAGGCTGGGCAGAACCGAATCGTATAGAATTCCATTCCAATTAGAATAATTTTTTTCGAATCTGATCGAACCACAAATTCCATATAAACAACAAATACATCGTTTTAATATTACTTGTATTCACTATGAAAAACAAGAAATTGATAATCACGAAATACGAACATCATGACGAACAGATTTGATAGAATTGTAGTTCAAAATTCGTACTCCATGCCTAAGAGCAGGAATTTTCACATTTTTCTGTTAAAAATAATTGAATGTTGACTTCACGAAAGCTTTTGTCCATATGACGGATACACGATTAATTCGAATAATTTAGGCTTCGAATCACCGAATTACAATGCCCAGCCCTACCCGCTACTCATGCTTGACAAAATTAGGAAAGGCGAAAAGAAATGAGAAAGCATTGATTAAATACTTAGCGTGAAAATTTGTTTACACGTTAAATTCTGTCACGAATCTTTTCGTTTATGGTATAAGTTATGGAGAAAACTTAATCTTGTGTTAAGTCTGTAGCTGCGGAACGATTTTGATGATAAAATTACAATACAATTCAAAAAATATTCAGCACAATTTGAAATTAACCAATAGTTCGATGTTTTGACAGCTAGTTTTCATATCTGGCCAGAACAACTTTCTAGACGCAATAATATGAAAGATCAAACACCCATTTATTCTTGTATTTCTTCTAGACAACTGCCAAACGGAAGATATGTTTGAATGAAGAAATGTATAAAGATATCAACGTTTCATATAAACATTTATTCTTGAAATGCTGTTAAATATATTCATAGCATAATATAGCACACAAAATCTAAATAGATATATAAAATTTTGTCTAAATTATATTTTGCTACAGTCTTCTGGCTCGGCATTGCCGTGTGGCATCACTTCGTCATTTAGTAACATATGAACAATAGCGTATTTACAACCTTGAAAAAAGGGAGTAGGGGCAAAATTTAAAAAAAGTTAGGACGCATTTATGCGCGCTGCAGTTAAAAATGTTTCACTTTAAAAAAAAAACGCTCACATGGTTTATTACTATAAAAACTGTTCGAAAAAAGAGCTATCTAAATTTAACCTCAAACAAGGCGTAATATCCTATGCGTGCTGAAATCGCGTAAACATTTTGAGATTTTGTACGTTTTGAAGCAATTGAATTGAGTTTAATCAAGCATGACTCAAAAGAGTGTCATGCCTCGACAGCGAGATTATTCCGTCAAGACATATTAACTGCCTGAACGCGATTAAACAAAATGGGGAGAGGAAAGTAAGTTGGCCCACACAATACTCATTGTTTTCCTGCAAGAAAACAAAAACTAGTTACATGCTTTTGTGTAAATCACACCTTTATTTTTAATATTGGGGTTAAAACTTTTTACTTTGACGTAAAGCACTTCACAAACTATGTCTTCATATACTTCTATTAGCTATAGTACATTTTCAGCTTCGATCACGAAGGGCACACTTGAAAAAATTGACTAGCATTGAAACGTGGCATCCGACTCCAGGAAGTTTGGTGATAAGTCTGTAAAACACACACACAGTCACTGGCGTACTTAAGGGAAGGGACCACGGAACAATGCCCCGTCGCAGAATAGCTGTTTAAAGATTTTGGAACGTAGGAAAATTCCGATGTTACACTTATTTAATCCCTTTTTGTCTCGGTTTCGTTCTTTGTTACAGCGGCCGTCTGATTTCAAACAAGCAATGGATAATACTTTAGCTTCTATCGTTGTGAATTGCTTTATCTTTACTTACGACTAAAGCTGTCGACACTAGTGCGAATAATGAACATCACATAATACGGTTCGATAATTAAAAATTCTTATATTTCATAAAATGATTATCGAAAATTGTATTTATTTTGTATGTAATATACACCGATAGACAGGTTAAAAAGAAAATAACAGCGGGAAATTTTTTCGATTTGTTTGAACAGCCGTATCCATAGTTTTAATTTTGATCATAATTTGTTCGCGAAATCAAGGCACAGAAATTCGTATACATTTGTTATAATTTCAGACATCGATACAAAAACAGTGAGTAAATTAAACATCATCAAACATTCGTATTTTTATTATGTTTGGACGGATTTCTTTTCTTTCTTAAAGAATTAAATAATGCATTGGTTCAAATCTGTTGCTTTAAATCTCATAATATCTCCGAACTACTGCGACGTGAGGCACTATGAATATTTTTCTGTCTCACGAATTTCGACTACGTTTATCCCAATTCCTATTCTTTCTGCCAAATTTCGCACTTTTAGTTTTAAGTCGGAAAATATTTTGGAAACACTTTAATTTTCTAATTTGTATATTCACGCATCATGACGTTCGGATGATACTTTCAAGATTGCTCAGTGACCTGCAAGAGTTAAATTTTTATTACACACTTGGACAATATTAGATACTTGCAGATTTGCAGATATACTTGATAACTTTTGTAGATTTGTCAGCACCAATATAAGTAACAAATTGCATGATTTGGATTTGAATCAACAAGAGTAATATTTCAAAGATTCTTCAAGAGCAGGCAGTGAAATAGAAGTTACATTTAGGGATATGTATGAAAACACGTTTTTTAAAACATGTTTTCATGTGTCTTTTTTATCCAATTTCGCTTTGAAAGAGACGTATCCTACCAGAAAGAGCCCCCTGAAACCACTAGTGTGTAAAGAGCTATATATAATGCAAGAATGAGAACTGAGGAATCCTCATCCCCAAAAGATGTCCATGCGCGAGTTTTAAAGCTGTAGATCAACACGATCAGGGAGCAATGGAACGGCGAAGAGTTCCGCCAAAGGTTGGGAATTCTTCCGAATTGTCAGCAATAGTAAAACATTGCTAATAATTGGGGATAAGGCACTTTGTCTACACCTGCTGCAATTGGCCAGCAGCGTCTAAAAATCTGAACTCCACCGGACTTCCAGGATATGACGGTAAAACTTACCTGATCCGTTAAGTCCGCGCTCTGACTGAAATGAATTTGAAAATCAACCTGGGTCATTATCAGATTCATTGTACTTTTATCTTGTCTGAATAAGTTTGGCTATGTTCTAACGAAAGCTTACAATAAACTTATATTTCTGTGGAAAGTGAACATGATATTTTTGTTTTGAACGAGCTTCACATTTAGCCTATATCTTGTTATTTTGACGTAACAAATCTTTACTATCATTTTCTTGGGCATGGAAATCTTCATTTTAATTTCATCTCAAACTTGCAAATCATGTCTTATCTTAATTTGAACACGTCATAGAAAGTAAGAAACAGCAACTGCACACTAGGCAGAAAACATTTCATAGGAACTAAACTGCTATTGTGTTGAAACGAGGATTGCATTCAATTTTCTTCCTATCTGTAGAACTTGCTAATGAGGATGACGCTGTTTGGAAAAATATTTCCCAACAGTATAGTCCAAGATTACAGATGAGAATATGATTAATGTTCGTGTTCATGTTTTTTGTATCTAAATGCACAGATCGAAACTGAAAATAGCAGCGCAAAACGGCATCTGGTACATGCAGATCTTTTGAGACATTCCGGGGCCCCCACCAATACGGTGACTGGACATGGCTTTATTAAAAGCAGTTTTAAGATCAAGAACAGTTTCTTCGAGAAGCCTTTGACTAATGGATGAAGAAAGAAGGCCACTTATGAAAGAGTCGCGTATCATTTCGGATTTATAGATGTCAGCTGATACTGATCGAAAATTACAATCTTTGGCTACATCTTTTAAATCGTGTAGAAATTCTGCAAGGCTTCCCCCTGATTTCTGAGGGCGGGTGACTAAAAGGTGAGGGCATAGTTGAAGTTTTTAGGTACACCGATTCCAAAAGTTTTATTTAATTTTCCTCTCCAACATAAGTGTACACCAGAGGAGATAAATCATTGATCAACAGGGCAAGTTTATTTACTTCTAGGGGAGTAGATCTCTCTGTATTAGGTAAAGCTGCCTGCGGTGCTGTGACAAAGCCCGAGAAAGTTTTGAACCAATGTTTATAAATCTTAGCTGCTTCAGGTTCGTTTGGATCTACTTCAAGTCTTGCTGGTTTCAACAGCTGGTCCATATTATTGAAAAGTTGATTAAATCGTGGTAACCTATTGCAGTATGCAATTCAAATTACAACTCTAAATTCAAAGCTAGGCTTTAATCAACTTGTTCACAGCTAAGCACGAAGTAAACTGAATAGTAAATACTAGATACAAGGCAACAAGTGGGCCAGACGTAAACAAAGTAATCAACCAATTTAGAATGACGTAATCATGGCGGTAGCAATTACCAACTAAACAGACAAGATTCAAATTCACATAAACAGTATTGGAAATTAGATACATCACGATAATGGAGTGAATTAATTTTACCACAATAATCTCAATAACTAATTATCTGATGTAACTTTATTCCCTCATTATATCAAGTAGCCTTGCTTATACCAAGATTTTAATGGCCAAAAATTGAATGCATTATTTCACATAACGACAATTCCTAGTTCCAATGTGCTACTCACTACGACAATATGATTAATGTTTGTATGCCCAAACTATTGTGGCTGCGGATTACTATGAATATTTCTCTGTTTTAACAAATTCGACTACGTTTGTCACGATCCCTATTATTATAAACTTCCAAGCTTTTTGTTTTTAGTTCAGTAAAATTTAGTGTTATTATTTTTCATTCATTGAAACGTGATTCAAAACCCAGTCTATGTTGATGCCTAGGCTGATTTTTTAAATAAATAACAATGGCATAGTGGCATCCGGATCAATAAAACTTACATTATAACTTTTGTTTTCCCAGAACCAATAGACACTTCTGCTGCCGTACGCCTGCATCGAAAGTCGCAACGAAATTATGATAGAAAGAATTATAAGTCGCTATATAGCGCAGAGATGTTCTAATTTGTTGCTATTTAAAATGAGTCAAAGGTTAAAATACCTCATAAGTATTAAACTCGAGTTCGGGGATTTTCAGATTATAAAAAGTTTAAACAATTATTTATATGTTCACAAAACTCACTCACGTTTATTGTAAATAAAAGCTGAAATCGTTGTAAATAAAATAATTCAAGATAGATGGCAATTTGTGGTCGCACCGCCAATTTGTAGGGGGGGGGGGGGGGGGGGGGGGGGGGAGGGGAGGTATCTCCTGCACATTGTTTAACAGATTGCAACTTGGCCGTGAGAGGTATCCGTCCTGGGTGATAAAACATTTTAAAGAGTTTCACTCCAAAGGAGCGATCGGGACAAAATATAATTACTACTGATAACTTCATTTTGCAGTTTGACATTTTCTTACATTTTTGAAGACTTTTGCTAACATTAATAAACCATGAGCATGGCACCACTCGCAGTCATTCAACAAATATTATTACTACTAATTTTCGTTCAAATACTCCTGGTACACGACGTGTGTAAGTTTTGTTGTAATTTTACGTTATTCAAATTATAGAGGATTGAAAGCCTCGCAGTTTACTATCATTATTTATTCATTTTATTTTTTAATAAAAATTCAAGTGCGGCATCATTCAATTTTGGGCTCTTCTGCAGTTCCTTTAATTGCTCCAGATTTGAATTTCTCAAAACCTATTTAATTATTTCTTATGAAACGAATCACAATTAAATTTACGATTTCAAAAATATTTTTTAGAGAGCTTTTTGAGTTTTACCGATTTCTTTGCTGGTAGAGCAAAAGATTGCTGTCATTAAATGAATGAATAACTTCCATTTAACTTCCGTGACAAAACATTTTTGTGATATACCCATTTTCATATGTAATATCATGCAATCTTTCTAACAGATGGAGCATTCAGAGGTATATTAGAAGATGTTTCGATGGAACTCATTCCAGGTGATTATTGTTGAAATAAAATAAATTTTGAAAAACATGACCCACCAAAAAATAAATTACTCCGGCGACGCAATAGATATATAAATAGCATTCAGCGAAACGTCACAAATTGTCTCATAAATGCTTTCAATAGTTTTTAGTTCTTTATTCGTTCGTAGTTCTGTATTTCCCGTATAGGAGATTTTTCCGTTTTATCGAAATTCACTCTGAGCAATAAGGCCGGAAGCAGTGCTCAAAAGGAACCAACTAACGGCCTCTTAGTAGCCTAGAGCTAGTTAAAGATGGAGTTTGTGCTTGGCGATTTGATTCGATGATTCGGCCATTTTTAAATTTTTGTGCCTATGAACGATTCAAGATTTACGATTCTGTCACGGATCTTTTTGTTTGTGGACATAAGTCATAGAGAAAACGTAATCCTGGAAAAACTCTGTTTACATCGGTCTATTCTTTTTAGACTGACAATAACTCTATGTGTTAAGTCTGCAGCTACGGAAATATTTTAATGTGGAAAATTACATTACAATTCAAAGATTATACGCCACAATTTGAAGTTAACCGTTACTTAGATTTTTTAACACCTATTTTTCATATCTGGCGAGTCTATTCGTACAATTTTCTACAGGCAATCAATGATTTATTTTTACATTTCTTTTAGACAATAGCCAAACGGAAGATATATTTGAATGAAGAAATGTATAAAGATATCAATGTTTTATGTAAACTGTCGAATATATAAAATTTTGTCTAAAATATATTTTGTTACAGTCTTATGGCTCGGCATCGCTGCGCGGAGTCTCTCCATCCTTCAGTAATCAAAAATGCCAACCATTCCTATTGGCTGGAACACTTGAAAAAGTTGACTTGCATTAAAACGGGGCATCCAATGTCAGGAAGCTTGTTGACCAGCCTGTATAATATACCCACAGTCACTAGCGTATTTTAGGGAAGAGACCATGGAACAATGCCCCGTCGCAGAATAGCCGTTTGAAGATTTTAAAACGTAGGGATAAAAATAGTTGCTTTCAATCTCATAATATCTCTAAACGCTAGGCACTTTGAATATTTTTCTGTCTCAGAAATTTCGACTACGTTTATCACAACTCTTATTCTTTCTGCTGAATTCCCCACTTTTTGTTTTAATCGGAAAATATTCTGAAAACACTTAAATTTTCTAAATTGTATAGTCACGCACCATGATGTTCGGATACTTCTTTCCAGATTGCTCAGGAACCTGCAAGGCGTTAAAATTTTCTCACATACACGCTTGAATTCTTTTAGATACTTGCAGAGTTGTAGATGTAGATATATACTAAATGACACGTAGATAGACTCGCGCCAATATAGGTAACAAGTTGCATGGTTTTGATTTGAATCAACAAGACTAATATTTCAAAGCTTCTTCAAGAGAAGATAGTGAAATAGAAGTTACATCTAGGTTTTTGTATGAAAACGCGTTGTTTAAAACACGTTTCTATTCCTTCTTTTTCATTCAATTTCGCCTTGAGTAAGGTTGCAAGAGACGCATCCTAAATGAAAAGCCCCCTATAACTACTAGTGTGTAAAGAGCTACATGAAATGCAGGCATGAGAACTGAGGAATCGTCATCCCTAAAGGTGTGTATTGTCGCTAGTTTTAGGAGAAGGGTTGGTAGCCTCATGTCACCAGAGGTGCAGATTTGTCACAACTCATGAGTATCCCTCTGTCATCGGAGATGCGGATTTGTCAAAACTCATGAGTATTGCCATGTCACCATGGATGCGGCTTTGTCAAAATTCATTGGTATTTCTATGTCACCGGGGATGCGGATTTATCACAAATATTCATATGAGTATTGCATGGCATTGGGGACGCCGATTTGTCACTAGAGATGCACCGATACTATATTTTCGCCGATACCGATGCTTTAAAATGAGCCGATACTGATAATGCCGATGATCAAATTTCTCTATACCTGACGATACCGGCCAATGCCGATACTCGTGTTAGAACTTATGAATGAATCTTGAAAAATCATTTTGGGAAACACAATATGAGCATCTTAGTCTATTTATACTTGTGAGGTATACTTGAACAATATTTAAAATTGAGAATGTAGAACAGAAACTGACATGAGATAATGATTATGAAAGATAATAATATTTAGACAACAAAAGTGGAATTTGTGTCAATTTTTATGAAGTTACTTTCGTAATGCACCATGCTTTCGATACACATTGCATAAACTTATAGTGGTTAGGTGAGGAAATATACTTCAAACAAAATTCCGAAACTCTGCTAAGATATTCCTAAGCTACAAGTCTATATTGTAGTATTTAAGCCAAAATCGAGTTTAATCAAAAATAAATAGATGATAATTGCCGTTGTGATTTATCACATATTTTTAAAATGATCAAAACACTACAGAAATTTTAATCAGAATTTCGAATTAAAAAAATGAAGTCATTCACATACCCATAATTCAAGACTTTGCCCTTCTCAGCAAAAGACGAGCTCAATCAAACATAAATCGAGGATAATTTTTAAGTTCAAACCCGATATCGCAGGGCTTCCAAATTTTACGTTCACGTTTCATGCATGAATTGACATATTTTGACGCTAGTAAAAAATGTCGCGAGCAATTTTAGAAAATGCTTGCGTATTCGATGCACCCTAGCCATTCAACGCGTGATTAGCCATTTATTAAGACAATTCAGTTTGGGAAAGCACCTTTGTCCGGGGACAATACTGCATGTATGCAATACCGCTGTGTTCAACTCCGTTGAGGACAATGCTGTGGCCACCCCTGAAAACACGAGTAAATCAACTTTTGACCTAAATTTTCTCTTCCCTCTCGACATGACAATTACTTCCGAGGAAAGCGGAGGGTTCATAGTACGAAGTACTCATAGAGGACTTGGTAGGATGTTAGACAATTTCTTAACTTTACAGACGGCCACACAATATTGAAGCAGAGCCTTAGCTCTATAATGTACGAATTTATAATTTGGGAAAATGAAGAAAATTTTTAACTTAGAATAAAAAGGTGAAAAATAATAGCAAGAATAGGAACTGGGACAAACATATGACAGGAGGAGATATTTATAATGGTCGCATATCTGGATGAATGACTTGGTGATGACTTGGACACATTCGCGACATCATTCGGACACATTCGCAACATTACTTGGACACATTCGCGACATCACTTGGACACATTCGCAACATCACGTTACCAACCCCTCTCCAATGATCCGAATAAAAAAATCATGTTCTTGTTCCATAGAAATGTTAGTTTATTGTGAACTGTCGTCAGAACATAGTCTAACTTATTCAGAGCTTTACATTAAGCCTATATTTTGTTATTTTGACGTATTAAATCTGTAATGCTATTCTCTTGAGAAAGGACGTTTTTATGGATATTTCATTTCAAACTTGCAAACCATGCGTTATTTTAATTTTAAAACATCATATGATGTAAAAAACAGCAACTGCACACTGGGCAAAAAACTCTATAGGAACTAAACTGCTATTGTGTTGAAATAGGAGTGCAATTAATTTTTCTCGTGCCTTTAGAATTTGCTAATAAGGATGACGTTGTTAGGAAAAATATTTCCCATTATTATAGTACAAAAGATTACAGACGTAATGAGCCTATCCGCTTCAACGACGGCAGTATGATTGATATTCATATCTCCAAATTATTGTGGCTGTGGAGCACTATGAATATTTCTCTGCCTTATCAAATAAGACTGCGATTGTCATAATTCCTATTATTGTAAACTTCTCAGCTTTTTGTTTTTCAGATGAGTGAAATTTCGTTTTCGTGTTATTCTTCTTCATTCATTGAAAACGTGATTCAAAACACATCCTATGTTTTGAAACAGGCTGATTTTTTAAATCAATAGCAATCGAATCCCTAGTGGCGTCCGGTTCAATATAACTCACGTTATAACTTTTGTTTTCCCAACACCATGAGACACCTCTGCTGCGGTAAGCTTGCATCGAAAGTCATTGCTTGCCAGGTAGACAAAATGATTACAGACAATCTCGATCTCATTAATTATTTATAGTTATGTTAGAGAGAAAAGACTATTCTGGGGAATAACTCTGATTCCCCGGTTGCTTAAAAACTGGAACAGCTGTGGTGAATTTCCATAGGTAAATATTGCGAGACAGAGGAATATCAATAGTATACGTATGTGTAGGAACATTCACACAATTTGATTAAACATGCAAACACATCTAGTAATTGGAATTAATCGAAATAGATTAAAAGTTGGAGTTGAATAATTAAGATATTTGGAATATTGACCCAATGAGAATAGTAGAAAGGAAATAGTAAGAATATAATATAATAAAATAATGTATATAATAGAATATAATAAAATAAAATAATGAGAACAATTATGTTGAAGATTCTTTCGATGAAGCAATAAAACTTATGGAATCGGTGTACCACAAAACTAAAAACGCCATCCTCACCTCTTAGTGACCCGCTCTCAGAAATCGGGGACATATTAATGTAAAAAAAACAACAACTGCACACTAGGCAGAAAACTTTCAATAGGAACTAAACTTCTATTTTATTGAAACGAAGAATACATTTAATGTACGTTCTGTCTGTAGAACTTCCTAATAAGGATGACGCTGTTTGGAAAAATATTTCCCAACAGTATAGTGCTAAAGATTACAGATGGGAATATGATTAATGTTCGTGTTCATGGTTTTTTTGTATCTAAATGTGCAGACCGAAACTGAAAATAGCAGCGCAAAACAATCCGATTTTTTTAAAATCTGTTAATGATTTATTTCTCCAGATCAGGAGAAACAAATAATATCTTACGTCTTAACATTTAGATCTTTTATATACCAGAACGGTTATTATTGAGAATTTGAGAAGATAACTCTTTATAATGCTTGATTTAAATCGAATCTCCGAAATTTCTTATCGAATATCTTATTAGGCTATGTTTGTCATAATCCCTATTACTATAAAGCTTTTTGTTTTCGTTCGAACAAAATTTCGTGTTATTATTTTTCATTCATTGAAAACGTGATTCAAAACCCAGCCTATGTTGATGCCTAGGCTGATTTTTTAAATAAATAACAATGGCATAGTGGCATCCGGATCAATAAAACTTACATTATAACTTTTGTTTTCCCAGAACCAATAGACACTTCTGCTGCCGTACGCCTGCATCGAAAGTCGCAACGAAATTATGGTAGAAAGAATTATAAGTCGCTATATAGCACAGAGATGAACTTGTTGCTATTTAAAATGAGTCAAAGGTTAAAATACCTCATAAATATTAAACTCGAGTTCGGGGATTTTCAGATTATAAAAAGTTTAAACAATTATTTATATGTTCACAAAACTCACTCACGTTTATATAAAATAAATAAAATCTGAAATCGTTGTAAATGAAAATAACTGAAAAAGGGGGGGGGGGGGGGGGGGGGGGGGGGGGGGTATCTCCTGCACATTGTTTAACAGATTGCAACTTGGCCGTGAGTGGTATCCGTCCTGGGTGATGATAAAAATATTTGAAAGAGTTTCACTTCAGAGGAGCGATCGAGACAAAATATAATTACTACTGATAACTACATTTTGCAGTTTGACATTTTCTTACATTTTTGAAGACTTTTGCTAACATAAATAAACCATGAGCATGGCACCACTCGCAGTCATTCAACAAATATTATTACTACTAATTTTCGTTCAAATACTCCTGGTACACGACGTGTGTAAGTTTTGTTCTAATTTTACATTATTCAACTTATAGAGGATTGAAAGCCTCGCAGTTTACTATCATTATTTATTCATTTTATTTTTTAATAAAAATTCAAGTGCGGCATCATTCAATTTTGGGCTCTTCTGCAGTTCCTTTATTTGCTCCAGATTTGAATTTCTCAAAACCTATTTAATTATTTCTTATGAAACGAATCACAATTAAATTTACGATTTCAAAAATATTTTTTAGAGAGCTTTTTGAGTTTTACCGATTTCTTTGCTGGCAGAGCAAAAGATTGCTGTCATTAAATGAATGAATAACTTCCATTTAACTTCCGTGACAAAACATTTTTGTGATATACCCATTTTCATATGTAATATCATGCAATCTTTCTAACAGATGGAGCATTCAGAGGTATATTAGAAGATGTTTCGATGGAACTCATTCCAGGTGATTATTGTTGAAATAAAATAAATTTTGAAAAACATGACCCATCAAAAAATAAATTACCCCGGCGAGCAATAGATATATAAATAGCATTCAGCGAAACGTCACAAATTGTCTCATAAATGCTTTCAATAGTTTTTAGTTCTTTATTCCTTCGTAGTTCTGTATTTCCCGTACAGGAGATTTTTCCGTTTTATCGAAATTCACTCTGAGCAATAAGGCCGGAAGCAGTGCTCAAAAGGAACCAACTAACGGCCTCTTAGTAGCCTAGAGCTAGTTAAAGATGGAGTTTGTGCTTTGCGATTTGATTCGATGATTCGGCCATTTTTAAATTTTTGTGCCTATGAACGATTCAAGATTTACGATTCTGTCACGGATCTTTTTGTTTGTGGACATAAGTCATAGAAAAAACGTAATCATGGCAAAAATCTGTTTACATCGGTCATCGGCTCTTTTTAGACTGACAATAACTCTATGTGTTAAGTCTGCAGCTACGGAAATATTTTAATGTGGAAAATTACATTACAATTCAAAGATTATACGCCACAATTTGAAGTTAACCGTTAGTTAGATTTTTTAACACCTATTTTTCATATCTGGCGAGTCTATTCGTACAATTTTCTACAGGCAATCAATGATTTATTTTTACATTTCTTTTAGACAATAGCCAAACGGAAGATATATTTGAATGAAGAAATGTATAAAGATATCAATGTTTTATGTAAACTGTCGAATATATAAAATTTTGTCTAAAATATATTTTGTTACAGTCTTATGGCTCGGCATTGCTGCGCGGAGTCTCTCCATCCTTCAGTAATCAAAAATGCCAACCATTCCTATTGGCTGGAACACTTGAAAAAGTTGACTTGCATTAAAACGGGGCATCCAATGCCAGGAAGCTTGTTGACCAGCCTGTATAATATACCCACAGTCACTAGCGTATTTTAGGGAAGAGACCATGGAACAATGCCCCGTCGCAGAATAGCCGTTTGAAGATTTTAAAACGTAGGGATAAAAATAGTTGCTTTCAATCTCATAATATCTCTAAACGCTAGGCACTTTGAATATTTTTCTGTCTCAGCAATTTCGACTACGTTTATCATAACTCTTATTCTTTCTGCTGAATTTCCCACTTTTTGTTTTAATCGGAAAATATTCTGAAAACACTTAAATTTTCTAAATTGTATAGTCACGCACCATGATGTTCGGATACTTCTTTCAAGATTGCTCAGTCACCTGTAAGGCGTTAAAAATTTCTCACATACACGCTTGAATTCTTTTAGATACTTGCAGAGTTGTAGATGTAGATATATACTAAATGACACGTAAATAGACTCGCGCCAATATAGGTAACAAGTTGCATGGTTTTGATTTGAATTAACAAGACTAATATTTCAAAGCTTCTTCAAGAGAAGATAGTGAAATAGAAGTTACATCTAGGTTTTTGTATGAAAACGCGTTGTTTAAAACACGTTTCTATTCCTTCTTTTTCATTCAATTTCGCCTTGAGTAAGACTGCAAGAGACGCATCCTAACTGAAAAGCCCCCTATAACTACTAGTGTGTAAAGAGCTACATGAAATGCAGGCATGAGAACTGAGGAATCGTCATCCCTAAAGGTGTGTATTGTCGCTAGTTTTAGGAGAAGGGTTGGTCACCTCATGTCACCAGAGGTGCAGATTTGTCACAACTCACGAGTATCCCTATGTCATCGGAGATGCGGATTTGTCAAAACTCATGAGTATTGCCATGTCACCATGGATGCGGCTTTGTCAAAATTCATTGGTATTTCTATGTCACCGGGGATGCGTGTTTATCACAAATATTCATATGAGTATTGCATGGCATTGGGGACGCCGATTTGTCACTAGAGATGCACCGATACCATATTTTCGCCGATACCGGTGCTTTAGAATGAGCCGATACTGATAATGCCGATGATCAAATTTCTCTATACCTGACGATACCGGCCAATGCCGATGCTCGTGTTAGAACTTATGAATGAATCTTGAAAAATCATTTTGGGAAACACAATATGAGCATCTTAGTCTATGTATACTTGTGAGGTATACTTGAACAATATTTAAAATTGTGAATGTAGGACAGAAACTGACATGAGATAATGATTATAATAGATAATAATATTTAGACAACAAAAGTGGAATTTGTGTCAATTTTTATGAAGTTACTTTCGTAATGCACCATGCTTTCGATACACATTGCATAAACTTGCAGTAGTTAGGTGAGGAAATATACTTCAAACAAAATTCCGAAACTCTGCTAAGATATTCCTAAGCTACAAGTCTATATTGTAGTATTCAAGCCAAAATCGAGTTTAATCAAAAAAAGTAGATGATAATTGCCGTTGTGATTTATCACATATTTTTAAAATGATTAAAACACTACAGAAATTTTAATCAGAATTTCGAATTAAAAAAATGAAGTCATTCACATACCCATAATTCAAGACTTTGCCCTTCTCAGCAAAAGACGAGCTCAATCGAACATAAATCGAGGATAATTTTTAAGTTCAAAGCCGATATCGCAGGGCTTCCAAATTTTACGTTCACGTTTCATGCATGAACTGACATATTTTGACGCTAATGAAAAATGTCGCGAGCAATTTTAGAGAATGCTTGCGTATTCAATGCACCCTAGCCATTCAACGCGTGATTAGCAATTTATTAAGACAATTCAGTTTGGGAAAGCACTTTTGTCCGGGGACAATACTGCATGTATGCAATACCGCTGTGTTCAATTCCGTTGAGGACAATGCTGTGGCCACCCCTGAAAACACGAGTATATCAACTTTTGACCTAAATTTTCTCTTCCCTCTCGACATGACAATTACTTCCGAGGAAAGCGGAGGGTTCATAGTACGAAGTACTCATAGAGGACTTGGTAGGATGTTAGACAATTTCTTAACTTTACAGACGACCACACAATATTGAAGCAGAGCCTTAGCTCTTTAATGTACGAATTTATAATTTGGGAAAAAGAAGAAAATATTTAAATTAGAATAAAAAGGTGAAAAATAATAGCAAGAATAGGAACTGCGACAAACATAGTTGAATTTGGTATGACAGGAGGAGATATTTATAATGGTCGCATATCTGGATGTTTTGAATTGACAATATTTATGTCCTTTTACTCGGCTAAGCAAATCTTGATCTATATTAAAAACATCTTATTATTTTCATTGTTATGTTTTGCTCTGTTATAAAGGAAATTAGATAGGAACACTGGTGGCGGATCCGGTGAGGGTAATGCTGAAAATTCCTAAAAATAAGGAACAATTTTCATTTTTTGGTGCACAATTAAATTTTCTATACATTTTATTGTTTTTGAACTGAAGATGATTTATTTCTCAAAAAAGCGAGGCTATATTCAAGAGGCGGTGACCATATTTGACTTTCATAATTTGAATTCGCGCTCAATATAACTGAGATGCATCCAAAACATCACTTGGACATATTCGCAACATTACTTGGACACATTCGCAGCATCACTTGGACACATTCTCAACATCACTTGGACGCATTCGCAACGTCACTCGGACACATTCGCAAAGTTATTTGGACACATTCGCAACATTATTTGAACATATTCGCAACATCACTTGGACACATTCGCAGCATCATTTGGACGCATTCGCAACATCACTCGGACACATTCGCAAAAATTACTTGGACACATTCGCAACATTACTTGGACACATTCGCAACATCACTTGGACGCATTCGCAACATCACTCGGACACATTCGCAACATTACTTGGGCACATTCGCAACATTACTTGAACACCATCGCAACATCAGTCGGACACATTCGCAACATTACTTGGACACATTCGCAACATTAACTGGTCACATCGCAACATCACTTGGACGCATTCACAACAGCACTCGGACATATTCGCAACAATACTTGGAGACATTCGCAACATTACTTGGACACATTCGCAACATCACTTGGACACATTCGCAACATCACTTAGACTCATTCACAACATCACTCGGACACATTCGCAAAATTACTTGGACACATTTGCAACAATACTTGGACACATTCGCAACATCACTTAGACGCATTCGCAACATTACTTGGACACATTCGCAACATCACTCGGACACATTCGCAACATTACTTGGACATATTCGCAACATTACTTGTTCACATTCGCAACAATACTTGGGCACATTTGCAGCATTACTTGAACATATTCGCAACATCACTTGGACACATTCTCAACATCACTCGGACACATTCGCAACATTACTTGGACACATTCGCAACATCACCCGGACACATTCGCAACATCACCCGGACACATTCGCAACATTACTTGGACACATTCGCAACAATACTTGGACACATTCACAACATTACTTGGACACATTCGCAACAATACTTGGACACATTCACAACATTACTTGAACATATTCGCAACATCACTCGGACACATTCTCACCATCACTTGGACGCATTCGCAACATCATTCGGACACATTCGCAACATTACTTGGACACATTCGCGACATCACTTGGACACATTCGCAACATCACGTTACCAACCCCTCTCCAATGATCCGAATAAAAAAATCATGTTCTTGTTCCATAGAAATGTTAGTTTATTGTGAACTGTCGTCAGAACATAGTCTAACTTATTCAGAGCTTTACATTAAGCCTATATTTTGTTATTTTGACGTATTAAATCTGTAATGCTATTCTCTTGAGAAAGGACGTTTTTATGGATATTTCATTTCAAACTTGCAAACCATGCGTTATTTTAATTTTAAAACACCATATGATGTAAAAACCAGCAACTGCACACTGGGCAAAAAACTCTCTATAGGAACTAAACTGCTATTGTGTTGAAATAGGAGTGCAATTAATTTTTCTCTTGTCTTTAGAACTTGCTAATAAGGATGACGTTGTTAGGAAAAATATTTCCCATTATTATAGTACAAAAGATTACAGACGTAATGAGCCTATCCGCTTCAACGACGGCAGTATGATTAATATTCATATCTCCAAATTATTGTGGCTGTGGAACACTATGAATATTTCTCTGCCTTATCAAATAAGACTGCGATTGTCATAATTCCTATTATTGTAAACTTCTCAGCTTTTTGTTTTTCAGATGAGTGAAATTTCGTGCTATTCTTCTTCATTCATCGAAAACGTGATTCAAAACACATCCTATGTTGACAAAATGATTACAGACAATCTCGATCTCATTAATTATTTATAGTTATGTTAGAGCGAAAAGACTATTCTGGGGAATAACTTTGATTCCCCGGTTGCTTAAAAACAGCTGTGGTGAATTTCCATAGGTAAATATTGCGAGACAGAGGAATATCAATAGTATACGTATGTGTAGGAACATTCACACAATTTGATTAAACATGCAAACACATCTAGTAATTGGAATTAATCGAAATAGATTAAAAGTTGGAGTTGAATAATTAAGATATTTGGAATATTGGCCCAATGAGAATAGTAGAAAGGAAATAATAAGAATATAATATAATAAAATAATGTATATAATAGAATATAATGGAATAAAATAATGAGAACAATTTACCATCTTTTTTGTAGGCCTTGAAAGATATGTCATTGTAAGTCATTTGCTAAAGTGGATTGATTTAATTCTCATCTCCTATAACAGCCATGTCGCATTATAGATATTCCTTGGTCTCTAACTTCAACTTTTTCACCTCTTATTCTTCCTACTTCCCACGTTTTAGTTTTCAGTCCAAAAAATTTCCAATCTTAATTTTCAGAATTACACATATACATTACGGAGTTATTATTTCTATTCTTAAATGCCCAGTTTACGCTGTTATGAACATAAATGGCTACGTGCATATTCACTTTATTTGCTCTATTTTGAGTTTATAATCAAAATAACATATTATCTGATGCAAGCTCATTCCCGTAGTACAGGCAGAAGCCTTGCTTATACCAAGATTTTAGTGGCCAAAAGCTGAATGCGTTATTTCACACAACGACAATCCCTGGTGTTTCGGGTGATTTGACGACACATTCAAAATTCGATAAATTGTCAATTGGCAACATATATAGCGACGTAGGGCGGGGCATCAAATTCGGTATTTCGAATCGAGTGGAAACGCAAATTATTCGAATCAATTGCGAATCGGTAATAGGAACCAAAACTTCCTAAATGAACCGTTTTAATGACAATATTGAACTGAGCTATCATCAATTTGTTTTGGTATAAATTTACGTGACTTGTTTTAATGCGTTTCATTCTGAGCAGCGAACGCAGCGCAACTTTACATGATGAGCAGAAGGCAGGGAAACGTTTCGTGAATGTCGGTAATTTTCAGACATATCCGAATGAACAGGGAATTTTGAGGAGTTTGGGTTTACGGGCCCCGTAAAATATTATTAAGAAAAACTTGACGACATCTAGCGAAGAGTTGTTCTAACTTGTTGCTATTTAAAATGAGTCGAAGGTTGAAATACTTCATAAGTTTTAGATTCAAGTTCGGGATTTTCAGATTTTACAAAGTTTAAGCAACTATTTATAAGTTCAACAAACTGACTCACATTTATTGTAAGTAATAGGTGAAATAGTTGTGAATGAAGATAAATCAAGGCGCAATGACATGAAAGATCAAACACCAATTTATTCTTGCATTTCTTCTAGACAACTGCCGAACGGAAGATATGTTTGAATGAAGAAATGTATGAAGATATCAACGTTTTATATTAACATTTATTCTTGAAATGCTGTCAAATATATTCATAGCATAGCATAGCACACAAATATAATATATATAGATATATTAAAACTTGGTCTAAATTATATTTTGCTGCAGTCTTGTGGCTCGTCATTGTCGTGTGGCGCCGTTGTGTCATTTAGTAACATATAAATGACAACAGTAGCGTATTTACAACCTTGGAAAGAGTGGTTGGGGCAAATTAATAAAAAAATTATGACGCATTAATGCGCGCTGCAGTCAAAAATGTTTCACTTTACAAAAAAACGCATACATGGTTTATCACCATAAAAACTGTTCGAAAAAGGTGCTATCTAAATTTAACCTCAAACTAGGCGTAATATCCTATGCACGCTGAAATCGCGCGTGAACATTTCGAGATTTTGTACGTTTTGAAGCAATTGAATTGAGTTAAATCAAGCATGACTCAGAAGAGTGCCATGCCTCGACAGCGCGATTAATCCGTCAAGACATATTAAGATCCACTCTAAGAAGTGGCTATAAAAAAAAAAAAAAAAAAAAAAAAAACTGCCGGTACGCGATTATAGAAAATAGGGATACAGAAGTAAGTTGGCCTATGGCAATTTTTATAGTTATCATGCAAGAAAACAAATACTAGTTACGTGCTTTGGTTTAAATCATATACCTTTATTTTTAATATTAGGGTTACAACTTTTTACTTTGACCTTATAGTGAATCGCGTATGAATATGTTAAAAACATCATTTTCTTGTTTTTCTTAGATGTACAATTATTTTGTAACCAAATAGATTTTGTAATCAAATCGTCAATTCCAAGGAATTCTATGACATTTAGCTACTAAATTATACTTTCGAAAACGGTACCAAGAACATTCCGGTATAATCAGGATGTTCAAGTCGATAGATCAGAGTAAGGGTCAAGTAGTTACATGCGTCATCTAGTTTTAATAAGTTTTGTTAAGTTAAATTTAAAGAATTAAGATTATCAGGTATCACGTTGGAAAAGCGTGACAAACTATTTCGAAAACAGCACAATATAAATTATAATGTAAACTTGAACAATTTCCTTTCTTCCAATGACATGTGATTGTATTATCTTCTTCCAATGACATGTGATTGTATTATCTTATGCCCATACATGAAATACATGCTAAGAATATTTTCTTTTATTATTTTATCAGTCGGACAATTTCTCGGTGAGTCATGTGTAATCAAGTATGATCGAGTCAAGATTCATGGTTGATTAATATGTGACAGAATAAGTTTTTGGACTATTAATATACATGTATTGTTTTATATTATTTTTTCTATATCATGATCTTACTTCAGGCAAATAACCACGCCTGTATTTGTGTATAAATAAGAGTTGATTTGTTGAATAAAAATATATATATTCTGCCTAGTGATTAGGTTCAAATACGTCGCATTGGTTCGGGGTTAGGATCAGAAGATATTCATCATAGAACAGTGGGGTAGAGACTTACTCCCTGACTTCTATATTGGTGACCCTGACGTGATTCGTCAATGCTCTTCCCTATATCAGTTCGCCTATACTTACCGTAATATATATTGTGCTCTTCCACCTGGCATTGATTTGGGCAGCAGTGTTCACTTGTATCTTTGTAAAAAGGATGATTACAATGTTTCGCACTGGAATGCATGCTAATTTACATAGATATAGAATGTGGAGACAAAATCAAGTAAACAACAATCGAAATGATGAGATTGAAATGAATGCCTTGAACAATAATCGGCCTGAGCAAGGTAATGCAATCTCACCCATTTATCCATATTTACCTCAGTGACATAATGTATCGCTTCACTTATTTTTGTAAATATTTTTAACTCTTATATATCAAGTCAATCTCATTTTCTCTACCTCTTATATATCTCACATATCTACCTCTTTACTTTATTGTAACCTCCTATACCAGGTTTGCTATATTAAGTATCGTTATTTTCTCAAATATTTTTCAATATTGCAATATCTATGTTGGAATAATAATGCACGTCTGGAGGACTCCGTCCTCTAGGGGTGGAAATAATATAGTGAATCGCGTACGAATATGTTAAAAACATCATTTTCTTGCTTTTCTTAGATGTACAATTATTTTATTTTCTCACGAGAACGGGCAACATTTTGTAGTCAAATCGTCAATTCGAAGGAATTCTATGACATTTAGCTACTAAATTATACTTTTCGAAAACAATACCAAGAACATTCCGGGATAATCAGGATGTTCAAGTTGATAGGTCAGAGTAAGGGTCAAGTAGTTACATGCGTCAGCTATAACCTGACTTCTATAACCTGAAGCGCTTCACAAACTATGTCTTCATATACGTCTATTAGTTATGGTACTTTTTCAGCTTCTTCACGAGGGGAACACTTGAAAAAATTGACTAGCATTAAAACCTGGCATCCGACTACAGGAAGCTTGGTGACCAGTCTGTAAAAAACACCCACAGTCACTGGCGTATTTAAGGGTAGGGGGTATTTAAGGGTCGCAGAATGGCCGTTCAAATATTTTGGAACATAGGAAATTTCCGCACTTATTTAAGCCCTTTTTGTCTCGGTTTCGTTCTTCGTTAAAGCGGCCGTCTAATTTCAAACAAGCAATTGGTAATACTTTAGCCTCTATCGTTGTGAATTGTTTACCTTTACTGACGACTTAAACCGTCGACACTAGAGCGAATAATGCACATCAAATAATACTGTTCGGTGATTAAAATTTTTTGTATTTCATAAAATGATTATAGAAAATTGTATTTATTCTGTATCTAATATACAGGGATAGACAGATCAAAAAAGAAAATAACAGCGGGAAATTTTCCGATTTGTTCGATCGATCGTATCGATGGTTTTAATTTTGATCATAATTTGTTCGACAAATCAAGGCTCAGAAAATTTACGAAAAATTACGAAAGATATATCATAATGCATTGGTTTAAATCTGTTGATTTAAATCTCATAATATTTTTTCTGTATCGCTAATTTCAACTACGTTTTTCACAATTCTTATTCTTTCTGCTGAAATTTCCCACTTTTTTTAGTTGGAAAATATTTTGGAAACATTCTAATTTTCTAAACTGTATAGTCACGTACCATGACTAATAATAATAACTGGTGATAAGTCACTTTATCGACACCTGTTGTAATTTTCCCCTATCTGTAGAACTTGCTAATAAGGATGAGGCTGTTTGGAAAAATATTTCCCAACAGTATATTGCAAAAGTTTTTTGTATCTAAATAGAGATGGGCCGATACCAAAATTTTCGCCGATACCGATACAAGTACCGATACCACCTTCGTAATGTATATTCCGATACCGATACCGAGTACTTTGTTAAATATGTTAAAGGCCGTTTTTTTCACGTACTAATGCCCTTGTTATAGTTGCACGCACGTATATGTGCGCCTACGTACGTTTGCACCCTTGAACTCTTGCATCCATTTGAGTGCGAGCTTTTATGGATGAAAATATACTGAATTGTTGCTGCGTTCAAGCATACATGGGTTCAAATATAAAACCCAAAGTGTAAATAAAATTGTTCACGCGAGGAATGCCCCGTTTTAATTGTTGATCAGAGCAGTGGAATGCGAGGTCTTTTCATTTATTCTCAGTAAATAAAGTGTATTCGTACGCTCTGTTGTAAAGGCGTATCCGGTATCGGTTTTAGTATCGGTGATGGAAATTGTCCGATACCAGTACCGATACCGCAAAAATCACCGATACTTGCCGATACCGTTACATCGGCCCACCTCTATATCTAAATGTACAAACCGAAAATGGGAATAGCAGCGCAAAACGATTCGATTTTATAGTATCTTACGTATGAGTTAGAAGTTTAGAGCCTAATCAAGAAAATTCAAAACATTTGGATTTTTTTATACCAGAATGGTCATTATTGAGAATTCACAGATGGAGGGGCTAAAGGTATATTAGAAGATATTTCGATTATGCTAATTTCAGGTGAATATTCACACATTAAAAGACACGAATTAACATCTTCTCGGTGGAAAGATAAATCTTCGACTTCAATTCAATAAAACATTATTTAAATACAATGCTTGGAATAAATTTCAATCTCTTATTTCAAAACATGTCCATACAGTTAACATTTTCCGTCGTAAATAAAAGGTTTTCTGTTCATTGACTCATATTTAATATTCTCATATCATGCAATCTTGTTCAAGTATTTAGATCAATCTAGGTACATATCGGTTTTAGCTGTTTTGAAATGTTACTTCACCAAAGCACTATATTTTTCAGAACATTGTTTTTCGTGATTATCTAAATTATCAATATCTATTGTTATACATTACCGCCTGAACATGTTTTGCCAAGAGTTATCAGTCGCCGGTAACTCGTGCTTGGACGTGCTCGAAAATATTTTTAGACAGTTAGTCTTGTTACCTTGCAAATGCACAAGTCCATTTATTTTCACCTCTTCTCTAGACAACTGTCAGACGGAAGATATGTTTGAATGAAGGAAAGTAAAAGATATCAATGTTTCAGCAACATTTTTGCTTGATATGCTGTAAAACATATTCATCACATCAGCAGTGTACACAGAATATAAATAGATACCTGATATTGAAAATTTTGTCTAAAACATTTTGCTACGCTGCCGCACCGTGGTTCAGTCGCATATGTGTAGCTGAATAAGGTTCTTGACTGGAACAGTGATATTCATCCTCTAGAACATAATTGACATGCGGGATTCTACTAAATGGAAGTAAGAAAGTATAATATTAAACGAATCTTGCAAGAAAACAAACATTAATTTCATATTTTTGTTTAAATCACACGTCTGTTTTCTATCATTAGGGTTAAGACTTCGACGTAAAATATATAACAAGCTATGTCTATACGTCTATTCGCTATAGTACGTTCTCAGCTTACGACCCCTCTTGAAAGGCACGCTTGAAAAATTGGCAAGCATTAAAACCTGGTATCCGACTTCAGGAAGCCTGGTGATATGTCAGTAAAAATCACCCCACAGTCAAGGGTAAATTCTAAATTACTAATAGAGAGAGTTTTAACTTGAATCGAATTGAAGAATTTGGCGCACCTTAAGTAAAGAACATTTCGGTTTTTACGACAGGTGGTATTTTTACAAATATTTTTATTTCTTATATCCGTTGGTATACAAAAATATCATTTTGGTCGAATCAGAAGTGTTTCAGGAAATTGCGTTTTGCTGGAATATACTTTAACAAATTTCTAATTAATACAGCAAATGTATTAGAATTGCCCCTCGAACCATTGTTGGATCGCTTCTTGCCATCAAAGGAAACACCATGAATCTCTGGATGCTGTTTGAATTGCTCAAAATTGATGGATATTAATTTCATGGAATTTTCTTGGACTTCACAAAAAAGCTAACTTTGGCACAGACTCCACCCTTTTTCTGTAACTCACCTTCCTTCACATAATATTTACAACACATCTTCTGTTGCTGTTGTTACTGCAGTGGGACACCAGTCACCAACCTCACATGTTTTGAATACTGCCTTTCAAGAACAACCACCAACTCATGATCAAACAAGAGTGATTTTAACATGGAATAGATTCTATCGGAGACTCCGTACAATGAAACTTTTCGCCATACTCTACCATGCCGTCTCTGTCGAAAGTCTCCGACTGACCGGGGCAGCAAGCCAGCCTTCTCACAGGCCACAGGCCACAACAATCCAAATATGTTCAGCAACTGTGAATCCTCTGGTGGTCTAATACAGAACGAACAGACGGTGTGTGCGTTGGCGAGATCAAAATAAAAGTTGAAATCATGGAACGCGAATGCGAGAGAATCGCCCATTACAGAACGAATTGACGATCATTTCTCTCCCTTGCGCTCAACCGTGATTTGATATTACGAAAAGTCGTTTGTCACGCTCGATGTCTCGCCTAGTTGCGGGAGCTTTCTATTTCCTGTAGATGTGAATCTGACTAACTTTGTGCTGGCAGTTGCATTTGGCAGATACGACAGGGCTGTGGTTTTCAATCTGTAACCTAAATCCTGCCTTGAATGATAATAAGAGGTTTTGGCCAACTCAAAGCTTGCCTTGAACTCAAGCTAGCTTGAGACACGTCTAGCCTATGTTAAAATACCTCTAATCAAAGATTTTCCAGCGATTTGGTTTGGACTTAGTTTTCATATATATCCATATCAATGGGCCACAATATACGTTCAGTTGTCTCACCGATGCGTTACATTGCGTTTCAGGTAATGAAAAACGGCAATACACGCCTGCATTGTTTCGCGTCAATCGTTTTCATCTGCCTACGAAGCACAAACGAAACGAACACACTGCGTTAGCTTTCATATCAAACCATTCTGTTTCATGGAAACGTAAGGAAATGCATGCAGAGCATTGCGCTTGCGTAAAATATATAGATATAGGATAAACATTGATCACATTTCAAGCAAAAAGGAACGCATAGACGCGCGCAGGAAAGAACCTCCATACAACAATAAGCATCCCAAGGAGTGACGCGCCCAAGTGAACACAGGTGCTTTTATAGTCCTTTAAAATTTCCAAAACGAGAGATGCCTTCGACGCGATGCGACACACCGCTACTGAGCGAGATCCCGGAACCGGCTTAAAGATTAAAAGACTCTTTCTGTAATGGCATTCCGACCGTTCTCGCTGGAACTTCGGTAGGTATAAGTTTCCGGGCTCGCAAACGGGATAGTTCTGTAATAAACCCTAGCAGCGGAGCGCCAGCGGCGAAAGTCGAACCTGCAATGCTAATTATTGCACAACAATGCGATTATGGGATTGTAAACAAAGCTGGAGTTACCGCAGGTTATAAACAAAGCCTTGGTTGCTAGCCGAAAACTGAATAAAATATTTAGTTTAGCCAGGTTTGAAAAAGACCTCACCTGGAATATATAGGTCTAGTTTTAGAGGGAAGTTTTGGTTGTCTCGGTTTGGTGGATGCATGTCTTTTGAGAAGTGGTGGGAATGAGTTGGTATAGGAAAAAAGCTGTGGTTATGTAGGTCGTAATTATGGGCAGTATACGTGTAGAATTCTTATCTACAACTTTGAACCCGCAGTTGAGCTGCCGATCGCAGCGACGTGCGAATTTAGATGAATGACCGTATGAACATTAGTCACACAAGAAAATCTTGGCAATGACAATGTATACTGCCATCGCCTAATGGGAGGGAGTAAGAAGATAATTTTATGACGTTCTAGCGCAAAAAATAAGCCTACTACGCGCGACGGCATTGCGATGGCTATAAAAATTTCCTAAAATAGGTTGATATGACCTATACAACCCGATTTATTTTCTTAATGGGGTAAGTCCATTCTCATCAAATACATATTCTACATAGGTGTGGAACCCGGCACAAAGCTCACCTTCTTGGACACAATTATGAAGGTGTGTGCAGGATAAAGTGGCCAGCAAAAATGCTGACTAGACTAAGTCAAAATTTGTAAAACTTTCAAAGGCCAATTTGACTAATTTATGTTTAATCAATTCACAATCAATCTCAAGTCTACCAAAACAGATGAATGACATTAGTTGGGCCATTATTATTATTCATGTCGCCGTTCCAGCAAATCGAAACCAACGATGAAAAAAAATGATAGATTCTATTAAGGTTTTTCATTAAACGTTTCCTGCGTCAACAGCATTGTTGTAACGGCTACTATACTTCGCACTACAGAAACGTGAAACATAACATTAGCTGAAACACGTTTATTCACCATTTATTCATGCAAAGTCGACGAAAGTCAGTCTCAAAACTCTAGTTTTCAAATTATAAATGACTTTGCTTATTATCTTCAGTTTATTTCTTATTCTTCCTGCCGTTTGTTCTATCACAATGTCTTTCATGTTTGCAGAAGACACAACCGTTCTTGTGACACAAATGTTAGACGGAATTTGAACGGTATGCATATTAGCTTTTTCCGGTAACAATAATCGAACATTAGTTTGTTTTGACTCGCCAGTTCTGCTATCCTGTAGAATAGATTTAGACTTTAGTAGAGTACTTGAATGGTATTTCATATATATATCTGTATTACGTCACTCACCAAAAGCATCGAAGTTTTGAACACAATAGGCGTCAACCAATGTTTCGTATTGAACAAAATATGCATTTGCCGACCGCCAGTTTGCTAATTTGCAAATAATCACAAATTTCAACAATTGGAACGTTTTGAGTTCCAGACGAATTCGAGTACATAAGGGATTTCCTTTTTTATTTGTTTTGTGTTTTATCTATTGATAAAGTTTAACAAATATCACACTGAGAGCGAGCTAGTTAACGCTATAAAGTACGCGGTATTAAAGCCACTTTCCAACAATCGCAAACGTATCTTATTACTGCATTTCCTTCCAGCTCACGTGTGAATGTTTCTCACATTTTATATCTTCTCATAATTTGATAACATCGGCAATTCTCTAACTATAACATCATAGCTATAAATAACCCTACTCGATTTTCCAGTCCGTACACAAATTGCTTTCCAAACACCGATCTTCTCCAGTGTATTGAGATTGAGGATCCGGAACATTTAAATGTCGATACAGTTTCTAAAAACAACGTTCTGGTAAACATCCATCCATCTGAGTCACTGATGGATCGCGCCGCCGATAGGCGAAATATTCGGGTTCACGTATTAAAAGCTAATAAATCTTAGCGGCCCATGCTCAGAAAAATAACATGTTGTTGCGATTCAAAACTTTCCAAGATTCAAATTCAAAACTTTTTATTTTCAAAGGTATTCTGAATATTTTGTCAACCCGAATTACTGATTCCTTAGAAATAACAAATATGCCATTTTTACTATTACTATTATTGTCTCTTTATCGATTGTATTTTGTCGTTGAAATGGAAAATTTTCGCTTTTGGACCGGACTGTAATTAAAAATACATCGTTTTAAAGTCAGTTTTTCAAAAATAAAAAATTCTACTTTATGTGGCGAGTTTGTTTCTATGGCCGATTACAATTAATTCGAAAAATTTGTACTTCGAATCATTGAATCGAATTGCACATCCTTACTTATAATACAGTTGTTGGTACAACAAGATTTTGAACCAAGTCTTTCTTTTATTGAAATTCACTCTTATTTAGGCCAAGTTTGCCCATAAGAAACCAATCAACGCGATGGTAAAACCATCTACGAATTTTTC
>OZ023143.1:2750450-2771264 GCA_963675895.2 Styela plicata
GGAAATTAACGATACCGACCGCCGAAAATATTCAGTGAAAACATCCGAATGTACCCCCAACCATCCGAAAGTGCCCTGCTATATCCCATTGAACAATAGACTATATCCATCTATAAAACAATTTAGGCTAAGTGCCACACAGGAAAACAGTCATGGCTAATTTGTCCTGCTAAATTGTATTCATAATTGTATTTTTTATAAGCCAGTGATCATATTTGGCAATCTTTTCATATTGGATAAAAATGTGCCAATGTAGCAATTAGAGCACTGAAACTGTAATACTTCTGGTACTGTTGATTGCTACTAACTACTTTACGACACTATTTCCAATTGTCTCCCTATTCTGACTCCTAATTCTGGAAGAAGGTTGACTGTTCGACGTGTCCCAACGAACTCCTTTCGTTAGACATACCTAGACGATTTCCACATAACAATTATTGATGATTGAAAGAAGTTGATTAGGACAAAATTTGCATTCCATTTGAATGTTGTAATTCTGTGTTTTTCTTCTTTTCTGCCAAATACTCCATAAAATCAAATACCAAACGTATTTTTTTTATTTGTGTTTATCAAGCCATTTATAATCGTCCAAAAACCGATCACATGAGATCGATAACGCCACCATTTCTGTTTTTGCCAAATAGATGCCGCACTGATGTCAAAAAAATTGCGTATACCAAACAAGAAATAAATCACCACACACTCACACAGCACAGGCAACAGGGTAACTAAGAATGTACAATGTTTATTTGCGTTGCGAAGCGTTGCGTAACTGCAGAGCTCAAACTAAAATAAAATCGCGAAATTTTTCGCGGTAAAATACATATCGTTATTCTTTCGAAACAAAGCTTTTTCTCCCGCAATATATAAAGTACAGTTAGCATTTGCACTTAGTCATGCTCCAATCAATAGAATTGTGAATAATTCTCCGGTACACGATGGTTTGTGCAGCCTACGATAGGCATTACTTGGTGCTTACGGCTTTCTCCACTAACCATATCCATGCATAACAAAAATGAAAAATATGATGAGACAAAAACCTTGATACACAAATCACACGACTCGAAAATAACCTTTGCACGAGAGGTCTTTTTTATCTCTGAGAGGTCGTGATTCGTCATAAAATATGAAGCCGTATTCTTGGTTTTCCTCTCCCACAGGATAAAATGAAATCCTCTCCTATTCGGAACACGAGAGGTCGTTGTTCACCATGTGGTTCAGCCATATGTTCAATTTTTCTCTCCCGCAAGATAAAAATTAAATCTTATCATCAATTTGCACTCGAACATTGTTCGTAAAATAGACTGAAATTTATCGAAATGTTCAAATATAATGCCATTCCGAAAATGCCAAATTGACCGTTTTACACAAACGATATTCATGATTTTTAATTTTAAAGTGACATTTTGAGTAAAAATTGTATGTATGTTATCTTTCAAATCTGTTATATTTAATCAGTGCCAAAACCATTTCGCATAACCATTTATCCAGTGTGTTGGAATCCAAATTAAAATATGTTGTACTAAATTCTTGACTTCACTTCACAACTGTTCTTTGACTGGAGATATATTGCCCGGGATTTACGCATCCGTGTTTATTTGGATACAAAATATTGGTGGCTTGCTAATCACGCTGTGTCTACTTCCAGCGATTTAGTCAAGTCTAGAAGACCACGCACCAAAAACCAAACCAGGCAACATAATGAACAGAATGAAGAAAAAATAGAATAGTACCACAAATATATTTTAGAAAACCACATAGAACATGTTATAGAGAAAATTCGTAAGAAAATGCTCAAACAAGCCGAAACATGAACTGCAGAACAATCTTTGATTCCATATATCGAACCAAGAAAATGTTCAAGTTACCTAAAACGAACCATCTCCAGGCTTAATTATACTACCCGCAATATCAACGCATAAAACTCCAAACTACCAATGGGTGATCATCGAATACTTATAGTAGGTTAGGTAACTCACAAGTACGCTGGATGGAAAGTAAAGTTGATATCAATAAAATAACAACAGCTAAAGTGAAAAGGAGAGGGAGAATTCGATCACAAATGGACTCATGATCTAAGCCATCCAACCAATAGGCATAAGAAGAATGAGGAAGAATTGGCTCAAAGTTTTGAAGAATCGCAAAGTGAATTGAAGTAATGAAGAACGTACGCTTGATGCTACACGTGAAAAAAACACTTCGTAAGTGGTGCGAATGGTGCACAGTGGCACACAAAAACCATTGATGCCAGTGGGGGGTGACTCTAAAATGTACAAGTGCAAGTGGAGGTGACTAAAATGTACAGGTGTGATCTTAAAATGTACACGTGCGAGTGGGGGTAACTCTAAAACGTACAGGTGCAGGTGGTGCACACAAAAACGAGTGGTGCATACCTGTGTTGGGAACGGGTCCCAAGTTAAGTCAGAGGACACACGTTTTGCGATTCGAGTCCAATTTTTACCAAAGCTCAAAATTTATATAGTAACGATTCAAATCGAGTCCCGAGTCGATTAATGCATCAACAGCAATCACCGAATAACTTGTGACTTATCACTTTATAAGTACCCAGTTAGAATCTTCATCTTATCAATATTGGATAGAAGAACATGGATCTCACAGCAGGGTACGTTTCAAATCACGAGTTGATTAGTGCTTTGGATAGCAATCACAGATTAATTAATTTACTACTTCTCACTTTTTATGTATCCAATTAGAATCTTCATCTGATCATTATTGGATAGACGAACGTGGATTTCACAGCAGGGTACATTGCATATTTTATATCCTTCTGAGAGGCGCATTTTCTTCTCTGATGAGTAACCCAACGGCTGACAACGTGAATTTTTTTCAAGGTGATAGCAGGCTGGCTAAATTTTTATCAAGTCCCAGGTAGGGCTTGGCAATTCGATTCGAAGTACAGATTGTTCGAATCAATTATGAATCGATCATAGGAACAAAAGCAAGCTAGATGAAGTGCTAAATCGGTTGCATTTTAAAATAAAAATACATCGCTCTTAAGTCAGTTTATGCTAGTATTTGTAACTGTATTATTCCTAATCATCATAACAGAGACTGTAATAGTTAAAATGGGACATTTGTTATTTTTATGAAATCAACAATTCGATCAGATTCTAATTTCAAATGATTCAGTTTTGCCAAGCCCTAGTTCAAAATCATGTCGCCTCTGCATTTTGTGAAGTCTAGTGCTACTCAGGTTATATAGCTAAGATAAGTCTAGTCAAGTCAATGAAAAAGATGACTCGAGTCTTCTCAGCACGTACACACCAAACAAGCGGCGCAAATGACACGCACAAAAACTAGTGGTTCAGGTGATTTGATAACTGCTCCTGTATTCTTTCAATGTCCATTGTAATCGCCGTGGTAATTACTCACTTCTGCAAATTATTATATCCCCACTTCGTTAAGTTTGCTACATGCCACAGGCTACTCCAATTGGAGTTGATAATATCTTAAGATCTTTAAATGATCATCTCATTTTCCGACACAGGGGTCTCATTTTTTTCATTTGGGTCTCTGTCTTCCTACCTCTTTTTATTAAATACCACAATAACTTATTTTCGAAAAATCATTTACTCGTGATCCTGACATTAATTATACGGGTAAAAATGCAAAAATTACAGTAAATCGAAGAATATACTTTGAAGTAACATTTTATTTCAGATGTCGGAATTCTGCCGCCAAAGTCCAAACCAATATCTAATTTTATAGTGTTTGAATGTACCTCACTTCAATGACACAGTGTAATACGGACATATCCGCAAGAGACATATATATCCACAAATGTTTCCCGATGAATACCGAAAACGTAGGAAGGAGGGCCAGAATGACTTGAAAAATGAACTCGTTGTCTAAAACAGAACTCGAGTCCGATTTTTTCCGCCCATATATGTATAGGATGAACGAAAAATCGCGTCGAATATCCTAAAAAGAAAGCGTTGTGAAATATTGAGAAACAACCGAAAGGTCTAAAAAGTAAAGTAGCCGAAGGGATATTTGACACTTGCATCACACGTTTTTGTGAATGAAAATAACAAAACCTGTCTAAAACAAAATTATACTCGCTTTTATTCATGTTTATCAACGGTAATAAAACAAAATTGCTCGAGAAAGTCTAATATGTTCAGTTTGCAGTACAAATCAATTAAAAGTGTGCTACTTTAGACAAAAGTTTTGAGATTATTGTGTACGCTTAGCACTATATTTCCAGCGAGTTTCAAAGGCTTTTTTAGTATCATTTCAATTCCATTGCATGTTTTAAACTGTTTTGAACCTCTGTTTCGTTTAGCCCCGCCTTTTTTTAGTATCATTTCAATTTCATTGCACGTTTTAAAACTGTTTTGAACCTCTGTTTCGTTTAGCCCCACGCCATTTTCAGTGTGCCCCACCTCTGGGCACATTGTAAGTTATGCCATATATACCCAAGAGTATAGGCTACTCATTATCGAAGTTCGATGACCTAAAATAAAGACTTACCGACTCAAAACGGTTCCATTGTGCCTCAACTTCCCCCATTGATGAAGAACCGAAAAAATCTATGTGTGATTTAAAACCAATAAAAAATTACTGGAATTACTGGCTCGACAAATGCATCCTATTGTAAATTCTAGAAATACATATATTCTATATTAAAAATACTGTTTAAAGAATGTTATATGGTAGGCGAATAGTCAGACGTAACAAGTTTAGGAATAATTAAAATATTTCACAAAAAGGAAAACAAGAATGATATTAAAAACTGACGGCCGATTACCTACTCGACCAAGAGAAGGCGTATGACACTTTTGATAGGGAATTACTGTGCAGATGCATAAAGTGGGATTGGTCCTCGCTATATTGATTTGGTTAGCACATTACATACTAAATCAAAAGCATCATCAACTCGTCAAATATCAAATGTACTATTAATATAATTGGGTTTAAAAACTGTACTAATAATGAAAAGATTTGCTAAGGTTATGCCGACAATGGAGCGCTAATTTTATGTAACCGTGGACGCTACTTGTACGCTAATTGAACTAAATTCTTTATTTATTTGCAAAAGGAGTTGAAATTTAAACAGAGAATTAAAAGAGCGATTTGACAACGATGGGCCACCGTATATATGCGCAGACTTGTTGTCTACGTGTGTAACTCATTGTAGTGCATTTCATAGCTCACAGTGCATTTCAAGTCTACATCGCCATCGCATCCGTGCTCGCGAATGTCGCTTCTGATATTGAAGTTACCATTCTCCCCTCAGCCAAGAATTGTTGTCCTGGATGGCATATCTTTGCAGACGAAAAAGATTATCCGCGGTAGCGGATGTGTTTTAACGCCACTAATTTGATTTCATGTACGCCCCAATGCGCCCTACTTTTTTACCCCGCTCGCTTTATCTTTTTCTCTCGCATCGTTTTATTAGTTCTCTTATCCCTCTGTTGTAGCTCGATCGATCGCGTCTAGACCATTTTTTTACTCAGAATTTTTGTCCATACTGGAATACTCCGATTGCACGTTTTTAATAATAATCTACAATAAAACGAGGGATATTTTAGGCTATGGTCACTTATTCCCAACACAGCACATCATTATTTTGAATAAAACTTTCCAATCCTATTGGATCTTGAAAGAAGCTCGAATAAATCGATTTCATTATTAAGCTCGATGGTGGCCTTCAGTACACTCGCCTCCGCGATTTGTCTGTAAAATGTGTGTGTTTAAGCTTTGAAAATTGGGATTTTGGGGTCTTTAGTGGGTTAAACAAGTGTACTATTGAATTTAAAATTTTGAGATTTCCTACCTTTCGAAGCACTTTGAAGGTCATTTTAAGACTTTTCAGTCGGCGTCAAATACGCTAGTGTGTCCGTCTACAGGTGAAACTGGACTTTTTCTATTTTCAGATGAGTTTGTTTGGAATCTTTGGAATCACAAGAAAAAATCAGATAACTTCTCAAAAAATTAGTTGATTCGTGTACTGCATGGATGTCTGCTCTCATATTCATCAAATATTTTTTTCATACGTAGGCGGAGTTGAAAATCACCAGTGGAAATTGTACGATGACTTCTGTGTATGCACGCCGATGACATTGTCATTCTAAAATTTTCAAAGACAAACTTAGTGGATAGCAATGGCGAGTGTCTTGGATCTGTCAAAATGTCAGGTATAATGCATGCCCTATCATGAGGCATTGAACACAATCGGGTGCCCATAACCTATTGTTAATTTTTTAACTTTTGCTGCGGTATATGACCAAAAGTGTGCCAGCAAGTAAAGTCAAGATACCAATTTAATATCGGAGCCTTTAACCAATAGTTTCCGAACGGCATCACAATTCGTCTATAACTTGTCGATAGTTACGAGTTGACTTAATGTGATGAGATTCGTCCTTGTGGTGAAACCTATATGCAGTAGACAATCAAATAAAAACTCTAGAATCAAGATTAGGCGTCAATCAATTTTCCACAGCTAAGAATAAAGCTGAACTGAATAGTTAAATACTAGATACAAGGCAACAAGTGAGCCAGACGTAAACAAAAAGTAATCTAACCAATTTAAGGATCAACGAAATCATGGCGGTAGCTCAGCAATTACAAACTTGGCAGGTAAGATTCTTATTACGTTGTCAGTATTGAAAATTAGATACATCACAATCATATACTGAATTAATTTTTACCACAGTACTCTAAAACTACATTGCGACCCGAATACTTGTTACCGAGAATCTTAATTGACAATGAAAAGCATAGCTTCCACATTTTCAAAGCACGATGATAAAGTGACTGTTAGTTGGAAATATATTATTTATAAAACAAGATTAGGATCGGCGATTGTAATTAAATGGTTTTTTATTTGATTTTGAAGTGGTGAGATGCGAAACAATTAAACAAAAACATGTTGTACCATCGGGTGTCTCGAAAACTGTACGGGATGTACGGGATGTTACGGGATGTACGGGATGTACGGGATGTACGGGATGTACGGGATGAACGGGATGTACTGGATGTACGGGATGTACTGGATGTACTGATGTACGGGATGTACTGGATAAAATTTTGCGCAAATTACCTTTTGAAGCATAAAGCATAGCAAATTGAATTTTCGGTTAAGAAAAGTGTCGAATTATTTAATATGACACTGTAACGAGAATGCAGTAAAATCGCCGTTCTTTGTTAGTAATGCCAATCGATAAATTAAAAATCCACGTCCATAATTTGGCATTACAAGGCAAACCACAATTTTAAATAGGAAAATTATGCATATTAATGTTAACTTACTGCGTTTTTATCGCAGTGTGGTTAATTAAATGTGGTGGTTGAGAATTGCACTTAAGGTTGCAACCAGTGAACTGCAGTCATGTTACATAAAACCCAAGGCAAATCTTCCACCACAGCGTATGCACACACACCAATATACACCCCAATAGTATTGCCCTTAATAGTGCTTGCTCCCAGAAGAATTGCTCCTCGGTAGAATTGGACCTTTTCCCCTATGGTAAGTAGATTAACGGGATGTACGGATAAATATTTTTCGCAAATTACCTTTTGGAGCTAGAAATTGAAATATCGTAGAAAAGTTCGAATATTTATTACTGGACACTGTAACGAGAATGCAGTAGTAAAATCGCCGTTTATTTGATAGTAATGCCAATCGAGTAAAATTTTTTTTTTAAATCCACAGTCCATAATTTGGCATTCACAAGGCAACCACAATTTTTAAATAGGAAATTTACTATGCAAATTAATGTTAACTTACCTGCGTTTTCTATCGCAGTGTGGTTAATTAATTTGTTGGTGTGGGATTGCACTTATTGGTTTGCAACCAGTTGAATGCATCCTGATTACATAAAACCAGGCAATTTCACCCACAGGATATTGCACACACATCCCAATTACATCCAATGTATTGCCCTTAATAGGATTGCACCAGAAGGATTGCAACTCGGTAGGAATTGAACCTTTTCCATGATTGTAGCAGATGTATACGGTGATGTCGGGAAGTACTGGATGTACGGGATGTCGGATGTACGGGAATGTATGGGATGTACTGGATGTACTGGATGTTGGATGTACGGGATGTACGGGATGTACTGGATGTACTGGATGTACAGGGATGTACTGGATGTCGGGTGATACGGGATGTTCTGGATGTACGGGAAGGTGTAACTGATAAAATTTTGCATAAATTACCTTTTGAAGCGTGCAAATTGAAATATCGGTAGAAAAGGTATTCAAAATATTAATTCTAACTCTGTAACGAGGAATGCGTAAAATCGCTCGTTTCTTTGATAGTAATGCCAATCGATAATATTAAAATCCACAGTTCTATGTTTGGCATTCACAAGGCAACTACAATTTTTAAAATAGGAAAATTATGCAAATAATGTTTAAATTACTGCGTTTTTATCGCAGTGTGGTAAGTAAATTTGTTGGTTGTTGAATTGAACTGAATGGTTTGCAACCCAGTTGAACTGCAGTCATGTTACATTAAACCCACGGCAATTTCACCCACAGCGTAAGTGCAACACACATCCAATTACACCCAATAGTATTGCTCTAATAGGATTGCACCAGAAGGATTGCACTCGGTAGAATGGTCTCTTCCCATGATTGTAGCGATGTACGGGATGTCGGGATTGTACTGGATGTACGGGATGTACGGGATGTCGGGATGTTCACGGGGGAATGTACGGATTTACTGGACTGTACTGGAATGTACGGGGATGTAGGGGGATGTACGGGATGATACGGATGTACGGGATGTATGGATTGTATGGAAGTGTACGGGATGTACTGGTTGTACGGGGATGTACGGGATGACGGGTATGTACTGGGATGTAACGGGAACTGTACCTGATAAAATTTATCGCATAAATTACCTTTTGAAAGAGAAGCAAATTGAAATATACGGTAGAAAAGTTTTCGAATATTTTTTACTAACACTGTAACGAGAATGCTGTAAAATCGCGTTTTCTTTGGATAGTAATGCCATTCGATAAAATTAAAAAATCCACTGTTCATAGTTTGGCATTCTACAGGCAACTACAATTTTTTATAGAAAATTATGCAAAATTAATGTTAACTTACGGCGTTTTTATCGCAGTCGTGGTTAATTTAAATATGGTGGTTTGTGAATTGCACTGAATGGTTTGCAACCAAGTTGAACTGCAGTCATAGTTAACATAAAACCCCTAGGCAATGTTCACCCACAGCGTAGTGCACACACATTCAATTAACCATTAGTATTGCCTCAACTAGGATTGCACCCAGAAGGACTTGCACTCCGGTAGAATTGGACCTTTTCCCATGATTGTAGTAGATGTACGGGATGTACTGTATGATACGGATGTACTGTATGTACGGGATGTACGGGGTGTACCCGGGGTGCACGGGTGCGCGGGGTGCACGGGATGCACGGGATGCACGGCATTGCACGGGGATGCACGTAATGCACGGCATGCATCGTGGTGCACGCATGCAAGGAATGCACCGTGATGATGTACGGATACACGGGTTGTACGCCCCATGTTCTGGATATGCACTGAATGTACGGGCATGCACGTTGTGGGAATACACTTAGATGGTATGACATGCACTAGGGGATGTACGACTATGCACGACTGTCACGGCCATGCACGACATGTACGGCATGCACGACATGTACTGGCCGATGCACGTGGTGTACGGTATGCCACGGGTTGGACGGCCATCGAACGAACATGTGCCGAATGCACGGAATGTACTGATGAAACGGCATGACCGGGAATGACTCAAATGTGTTCACGAGGAATGCACATGATGTACGGCATACACGGGAATGTACGGGCATGATACGGACATGTACCGGATACCGGAATGTACTGGATGCACGGAATGTACTGGATGCACTGAAATGTACGGCATCGCACGTGGTGCACGGAATACTCAACTGGATTGTACGACATGCACAGGGGATGTACGGCATGCAACGACATGTACGGCATGCATTGGTGTTCGGGAAATGCATTGGGTGTACGGCAAGCAGAATTTGGATGTACGACATGCAACGATTGTACGGGTGTACGGGCAGGCACCCTGATATAGGGAATGCTACGGCATGCACTTCAATGTTCGATGCACGCAATGTACGTATGCACTGGATGTACGGCATGCTCGGTTGTACGGTTTGAACAACGACATGTGCCGAATGCACGAATGTACTGCATGAACGGATGGCAGGGAATGCACTCAATGTTCGGAATGCCGTGATGTACGACATACTCGGATGTACGGCATGTACGACATGCACCGGATGCACGAAATGTATGGATGCACTGAATGTTCGGCATTGCACGTGGTGCACGGAATAAATGGATGTACGACATGCAAAGGGGATGTACGGCATGCACGACTGACACTTGGTGTTCGGAATGCATAGGAGTGTACGGCAAGCAGACTTGGATGTACGACATGCACGACTTGTACGGATGTACGGCAGGCACCTGATATAGGGAATGTACGGCATGCACTCAATGTTCCGCATGCACGGCAATGTACGGTATGCAATGGATGTACGGCATGCTCGGATGTACGGTATGAACGAATGTGCCGGAATTGCACGGAATGTACTGGGTTGAACGGCATGACGGAATGCACTCAATGTTCGGAATGCACGTGATGTTACGACATACTCGGGAGTACGCATGTTACGACACTGCACGGATGCACGAAATGTACTTGATGCACTGAATGTACGCCATGGCAAGTGGTTCCGGAAACACACTGGATGTACGACATGCACAGGGGATGTACGGCATACCGACATGTGCGGCAGGCATGTGATATACGGATATGAACGTGATGTGCGGCATGCACGACAATGTACGGCAGGCAAGTCGTTATACGGTATGATACGGGCATTGCACTGGATGTACGGCAGGCGCATGCGTGTTTTGAGGTATTTGCAATGATATGTATGGTATATAAACGATTAGCAAGGAACAACAGGTAGTGACATGTAAGGGATCCATTGCATACAGCTCCAACTGCTCGGCAACGTCCTATGTGAATGAATGATATATAGTATTACATATGGGATTGCTCAGGGAATGTACTGAATACTGTTAATTTTTCTTTAAGAGGGGGAAGCAACAACATTTGCTAAATAAAAAAAAAATAAGTTTTTTAATTTTTTAGGGCGAATCGGTACTACTTACACCGATAATAAAATGCCTCAACCTAGCAGGACTACGCACACAGTCAAATTACATTCTGTAGGATTGCTCTAGTTCACTGAACTCCTGAAGGATTACCAACCCCCATTTAGTTGCACTGGGCAGGAATTACACCCTCTTTATTGTGATTGTGAATATTTGCGCCGATACTTGCCCTATGAATAATATTTGACTGAAAATAGTGTTTTTGCGAAGAATTTCAAATTAAAGAATTCTGACTGGTTATGGTCTTATTATGTAACATGTATCATATGTGTTTTTTGTACGTTAAAATTTGCGCAGATTTACCTCTTGAAGCCGCTAGTTGGTTCCTTCTACAAACTGACTTCGGCCTTGAGTTACATGTTCAATAAAAAAAAGGCATAGCAAATGAAATATCAGTAGAAAAGTTTGGAATAATCATTACTAACTCTGTATACATAAATGAAGTGATGAAATTTCCGTTTTTTCGATGGTTAATGCCAATCGATAATATTAAAAAATATACATTCGACTGCAAATTTGAAATATAAAATTTACTGAACGGTAATTTACTGCGTTTTTATCACAGTGTAGTTAATTAAATATGAGTGGAAGTTGATTGCACTCAAATGGTTTGCGTCAGCTGAACTGCAGTTTTGTTATATTATTCACAAGCCATTTCCACCACAGCGTATTGCACGAACATTCAATACACCAGTAGTATGCACCCATCCATGTTCAGTATAATAGCTTCTTATAGGGTTGTCTCAGGCAGAATTGCGCCATCTCCTGTTGATTGTTAAAAATATAATCATCCTAGTTAGAGTTGTACCCCGGGTATTACACCTGTAGAATAACATATTGTAGAAACATATATGTACGAACGAATGAATTAATGTTGTAGAGTGTTTTTTTTTTGTTTTTTTTTTTTTTATTTTATGTTTTTATTTGTTCAGAGTTATTTTTTTTCTACGCTATGTATAGTTCAAAATTGCTTATGTTATGATGATAAATTGCCGATCGCTGAAACAAAAATACGGAGAATTTGGCACAAAAAAATAGTCTAAAACTGAAATATCAGCCAATGAGTCCGGAATATTTTAACTACGAACATTGTAACAAAAATCCAGGTAAATTACAGTTTTTCAACAGTCATTTTAATCGATGTATTGAAGTCCACATTTCCTAATTGAACTAATAATCGCACAACGATGGTCTCGACTCGCAACTCAAGTGTTTTTTCGACTCGACTTTGAGTGAAATGATTTCTCCCCAACTCGCGTATGTAGGTACTTATTAAGCAACCCGCGCCGGGGGTTTACGATGTAAATGGAATGCTATAAGCTTGTAAGAATGCATTGCATAAATACCAGCAACGACAGCGGGATTATGTAATGGTGTGCGGTAAGGGGATGGGGAGCTCATGACAAAATCAGAATTTTACCGCCAATTATCTGTTATAGATTAGCAAATTTAAGTCAATTCAAAATTATACGAAATAAAACGAAGTGAACTGGTACAACAACCAGTCACGAAGCAAAAAACAAAAAACTTTTTGAATGCCAACAAAGAAGGTTTTTCAAGATATGTTAAATGAATTTTTTCCACGGTTATATTTCGTTGAGGAAGTGATGGGTCATGGCAAATTTACTATTCATGTTACTAAAAAAATGTCATGGGCAGTTACTAAGTGCACTGTAACAAGAAATGTATTAAAATCACCGTCCTTGAATTTAATTTACTCGGTGATAATGAAATAAAAGAATAAAAATTATTTCTCCCCGATTTACCACTTTAAATTGCAACACACCACTCTGTCCATCAACATTCCATTCCAGGCATATATCGCATCAGGGCAAAAAAAATTGGAAACATAAACATATGCAAATGAAACAGTAAATTAGGCGCCCCTTTGTTCGCAAATGTCATAAATTCAATTGATTATATAACATAAACAGTTGACGAGAGGAGCACTTTAAATGAGTGGGTTTCAAATGTTTTAATGCAAGAGCGTTTAAAGCTATCACGTAGAGGTGATTTGTTTACTATTTCTAGTATAACATTGTTCTTTTTGATTAATAAGCACCAGGTTTTGCCTAATGAAATCTTAAGCGTTTTTTTGTTTTCGACCGTGATGACTGACAGGGTTTTCTTCCTGCTCTTTCAGGTGGTTTGGCTTAAATCAATTTTTCAGTCACTTCAAAACTATTGTGCTTGAAACTGGCCTTGCTAGTTGGTGTTCCACTATTAGGGACAGACGTTTGAAATACGCTTCAATAGCTTTTTCACGGTCTTCAGGTTCGACATATCTGCCCATCTGTACGGATTTGTGTAGTGCATTTGGAAACCAATTTGCATGTTTGTAGGGTCCTGTTTTCTGAATTGGCGGATATTATGTCGCATGTATGATGAAGTTACGGACTACGTATATTAACTCAATCACTTCAGGAATTTTCTTCACTTGCCAATTGGTTTTCGATTTCACATGCATGATTTATTGGACTCGTTATTATTGTTTGTCCGAGTGACTAAATTTCACGCGCACACTTTTTCTCGATGCAAGGGGAATATTCGATCTCGGAGGAATATCAGTTATTCTGAGCAATGGTAATGGCAAAATAACAATTATCTTGTCTAACAGACGGAGTCAAATTCTTTCGCCATTGGATGATTTTGTTCAATTCCATACCATTGCAACAACATTTTTCCGCAAATCGATCGAGTGCACCAACTTTTTCTCGAAGTCAGCGACTAATTTTTCTTCTAAAGTACTTGCAGCATAAAATATGTTCGGGGTTCAGGAATTGACTTACAACACGCAGTGTGCAGAGGCAACATTCGTCATCGCTACCGGATGAACAAATTATGCAGTTATTTCAAACGACTTTTATATGCTGATAACGTACGAGAAGGTTTCCTCGTCGACTTATGGTGAAGTAATATTGGCCATAATATTCGGGTTTTCTTTGTTTTGATGTTTTCGACGCCAAGATGTTTTATCACGTCACAGTAGCATACATTCTAGCTAAATTAAAGGTTTTGTCAACTCCTAGGGACGGTTTTGCGCCGCAACAGCAGAATATTTCAATATAATTCTAATTGTTTTTCAATATTATATTATTATTTTGACAGAGCATTTTTGCTGTACCAACCCTTTGCACCAAATGGGTGGAGTTTGTGCCATCCCGATTGTGTGTTGGATTTCATCTGCAAAGTTTTTGTCTGTATTTTGTATCTTCATTTGTAATCAATTTCTTTTTTTTTTGCAGTTATTTGTGGTGATCTTAAATTTGAGTGGATGCGCGAGGTCGTTTTGAAATCATTACAATCTTAATATAAGATCATCATAAGAGATTTTTGCTTTTTGAATTGTGCTATCGGTTCTTTAATTTTATCCAAGGACTTTTGGTTTGTTCGAACATATGTCCTGTCCACTTTTTACTGTTTCCATGTGGATCATGGGACGCTGGAAAGATCCAGCCATGACTCATACAAAGCAGAAGGCTCTTTATCGTTAGAATTTCGATTCCATGTGATACAGGGTTTGTAGGTGCGCTGGCGTTGCAACTGACTATGTTGTTGTTTTAGCTAAAATATTCTCATGATTTGGTTGAGGTTCAATCGGTTATAAACTCATTCTATTCCCCTTCGGCAGTATAAAACCATCACACCTTATGTATTTCAACAAGTTTCTTTTTTCGACATAAAAAAAATGAAGACCTGGCACTTGTTTCGAACCCAAGCCCCGCATTCATCGAAGTACGACGCTTGAAGCCCTCATTCTCCCTTGTTCATGTGTACGAATTTTTTGCAATGGAATATACATCCTCTTTTTTCCCCTCGGGATCTCCGTTTAGAACTGTTTTTGTTAGTCTAAGAGCTTTTGTAACACTTTTTGAATAGGCATGAATGCTTTTGGTATCAATGCCTTCGATATACGCTCAGGTGATTTATTTATAATTATTATTTGAAATATTCTTTGCTATTACTCGCTTCAGTTTCTTCTTAATTGTCGTTCTGATAATCTCTAAACTATTTAGTGACTGACCAAATTCTTTTTTATCTTCTCCAATTTGATTCAGATTAATTACTTCCATTTTTAGTTTCAAAATCACTGTCCGATTCCAGTTCTACTTCTATTTTGTCTTCGGTAATTGTACTGCTTCATTTTTTAAATATGTGATTTTCTTTGTTGAAAGATTGACTTTTGTTCTGTCTCTATGTATTGCCGTGAGTTCGTATTATCTTCAATTTTTTCCTGTATTTTCTCGTTGATAATTCACTGCATTTTGCTGAAGATTTTTTTTTTCTACTTCCTCATACAAGTGATCTTCTACGTCTGATTTTGTTACAGTTTTATGTATTCGCATTATTCTTGAAACATCCACCGCCGCTCGGCACCAATGTTTTTTGTGTAATCCCTTGCGGACGCCCCATGTCCTCATGTGTGTGGATGCCTTTTTCTTTTTTGCAAACGCCGACCTCCCCGCCGCGTCTTCTGTTTTATTTATGTTTTCACATATATCTATTTGTATCCTCTTTTGATTCTTCATCTCCGCCTCTCTTGGTCAACAAGTTGCCACACAAATATGATTTGGTGGGAATGTTTGTAAAATTGTCCAAACATAATAACGCATGCTGGGGTCTTCGTGCGTCTAACACCGCGACCCACGATCTTTTCTGGTATTGTGGATGCTCTCTTGTCTAGCAATCCGGAGCTTGCCATGAAAGATTGGATGGGAAGCTGTGAGAGCAGCACTGGCTGCGTACAGGTGTATAAAATCTTTGTAGTATATAGCCTTACTGCCTCGAGGGACAATTTGGAAAATCCACCGTTCGAAATTACATCTTCGTCGTTGTATTTAATCGTGAAAATGATATGACGAAAGAGTCATATTTGGATGATTTTCCATGACCTCTTTCACCGTTAGAGTCGAAGATATTTGTGTATCTTCTGGGATCCGAACAATGACAGTGATAAGCTCTGTCCATACAATTTCCGTCCCAAACGACCATGGACGGGGCAAGTATTCTTTTAAATTACACGGGTTGCAATTTCTTCAGTTGATCATAAGAAACATGATCCTTACGTTTTTAATTCAGCAACACACAGTTATGGTCGATATACTGAGTTTTATTCATATGTCTTCATGCATATTCTTTCTTGTTTTGGCTGCCTTCCAACCCTCTGCGATCGATCAATATCAATTTCCTCCTCAATGCGCTTTAACGCGGCTCGAAGTCTAACCTTGTCTGAAAAGCAGCAGCTATCCAAACAATAGATGTACCATTTGTGCAGGGTTCTGCACATACTGACAAGAAAGAAATTTTTCTTTTCTTTATTGTAGCTTTGTTTACCTAAACCTGTCTGCCGAATTCTGTCTAAACTAACGTTGAGCGTTAAACCGCTTCGTTGACTTTTTGTTGACGAAAAATCTGTCTGTTGATTGTGACGTCATAATAGACATGCAATTTCGTTGTTGCAATGAAAAGACAGGGTTAATATTCCAATATTGAAAAACCGTAAAAACCTTTGGGTTGAAATTCAAAATTCAATTTTTTTAAACTCAAAAACTTATTTTGGCAGTCAAGAAAATTTCTGAATCTATTCAGTAAATTTAACGTACGTCACATCGTCGTACTGCAACATAATATCCGGCCATTGAAGTAACAGGAACAAGAAACTTGGAAATGCACTCTATAAATCCCGCCCACGGATAAACTCACTGAAATATGCTTGGATAAGTTATTTAAAGCATATGTCACGCATGTCGGTCGCGTAAAGTGAAACACCCACGGACACGAGCAAGACCAATTTTTCAGTCACAAAGTGACAAGTGACAAAAAAATTGAATGGAAATACAAAACACCTGATAAGCAGAACGAAATAATGAATGGTCAGTCAGTACGATGACGTTAGGGTTCATTAGACAAAGTTATGTTTGCGCCCCATGTATGATTTTATTATATATATTTAATTAACAAACTGTGACAAAATGTACACTAAATTTACGCTCGTTTGATGGAATTTTATTTTATAAATTTCACTTAGTTGATGCGATTTATGTCCATTTTGGTAATATTAAACTTGAATATCACCGGAGAAGTCGATTTTTTTACCGCATTTTTGTTTACAGTCGATTTCAATTTGTCATGCTGTAAAGAGATAGTTTGCTCTAAATTCTCCGTATTTTTGGCACACTTTTCCGCAAATTTATGATCCAGGAAGTTTCAGTACACCCGGCACATCCATTTTCAAGATTGCAACCTCCTGGGTACAAACTCTACTGGAATTATTGGTTACTCTGCTATTATAAGAGATGCACAATATTACTGATGTGGTATCATACTGTGCACATCCATACTGGATGTAATATCTACGGCAGCTTTCCCCTGGTTATAAAACTCTACTGTGTGATATTTTTCTACAATCATGCCGTACATGTCGTGCATGCCGTAACATCCCGCTGGCATGTCGTACATCCAGTGTATTCCGTGCACCACTGTGCATGCCTACATTCAGTGCATCCAGTACATTCCGTGATCCAGGACATTCGGGATATCCGGTACATGTCGTTACATGCCGTTAATACCGTGGTATGCCGTGACATCATGTGCATTCCGAACATTGTAGTGCATTCCGTGCATTGCCGGTTCATCCAGTACATTCCGTGCATTCGGCACACCTTGTCGTTCATGCCGTCCATACCGTGGCATACGTACACCAAGACCCCTGCATGCCGTACATGTCGTGCATGCCGCCATACATGTGTTGGCATGCCGTACATGTCGTTGCGCATGACGTACACTGTCGTGCATGCCGTACATGTCGTGCATGCCGTACATGTCGTGCAGCCGTACATGTCGTGCATGTCGTACATCCCCTGTGCTTGTCATACATCTAGGTATTTCCGTGGCACAAACGTGCATGCCGTACATTCAGTGCATCCAGAACATGCCGTGACATCCGTGTTCCGTACATCACGTGCATTCCGTGCATGCCGTGCACCACGTGCATGACGTGCATTACGTGCATCCCGTGGATGCCGTGCATACCGTGCATCCGTGCACACGCGCACCCGTGCACCCCGTCACCCCGTCATACCGTACATTACAGTACAATCCCGTACATACACGTACATCCCGTAACGTAAATCTGCTACAATCTTGGGAAAATGTCCAATTCTACCGAGTGCAATCCTTCTGGGTGCATTTACTATTAAAGGGCAATACTAATGGGTGTAATTGATTGTGTGTGCTTACGCTGTGGGTCAAAATTTGGCTTGGGTTTTATGTAACATGACTGCAGTTCAACTGGTTTAAAACCTTCAGTGCATCAAAACACCATATTTTAATTAACCACCAATGCGATAAAAAAACGCAGTAAGTTACATTAATTTGCATAATTTTCCTATTTAAAAAATTGTAGTTGCCTTGTGAATGACAAACTATGAACTGTGGTTTTTTAATTTTATCGATTGGCTTTACTATCAAAGAAGGCCGGATTTTTACTGCATTCTCGTTTCAGTGGTTAGTAATAATATTCGAACTTTTCTACGATATTTCAATATTGATACGCTTCATAAGGTTAATTTATGCAAAAATTTTTCCAGTACATGCCGTACATCCAGTACTCCCGTACATCCCGTACATCCGTAATCCAGTACAATCCGTACACATCCCGACATCCCGTCATCCAGTACATCCCGTACATCCGTACATTCCCGTACCATCCAGTACATCCCGTACATCAGTACATTCCCGTACCTCCCGTAAATCTGTTCTACAATCATGGGAAAAGGTCCAATTCTACGAGGTGCAATCTTATGGGTGCAATCTATTAAGGGCAATACTTTATTGGGGCGCCGTATTGGATGTGTGTGCAATACGCTGTGGGTGAAATTGCCTTGGTTTTATGTAACATGACTGAAGTTCAAACTGGCTTGCAAAAACCATTAAGTGCAATTCTCAACCACACATTTAAGTTAACCAACACTGCGTTAAGAAATGCAGTAGTTAACATATAATTAGCATAAATTTTCCATTAACAAAATTGTGGTTGCCTTGTGATTGCCAATTATGGACTGTGAGATTTTAATTTTATCGATTGGCATTATATCAAAGATCGGCGATTTTACTGACATTCACGTTTCCAGTTTGTCTAGTAATAAATATTCGAAACTTTTCTACCGACTATTTACAATTTGCTATGCATTCAAAAGGTAATTTGCGAAAAAAATTTATATACCCAGTTACATCCCGTACATCTACTACCATAATGGGAAAAGGTCCAATTCTACCGAGTGCAATCTTTGGGTGCAATCCCTATTAAGGGCAATACTATTGGGTTGTAATTGGATGTGTGGTGCCAATACGCTGTGGGTGAAATTGCCTTGGGTTTTTATGTAACATGACTGCAGTTCAATGGTTGCAAACCATTAAGTGCAATTCTTCAATCCACCACATTTAATTAACCACATGCGATTAAAAACGCAGTAAGTTAACATTAATTTGCATAATTTTCCTATTTTAAAAATTGTGGTTGCCTTGTGAGATGCCAAAATTATGGACTGTGGATTTTAATTTTACGATTGGCGATTTACTATCAAAAGAAACCGGCGATTTTCACTGCATTCTCGTATACAGTATATGTCAGTAATAATTATTCGAAACTTTTCTACCGATATTACAATTTTGCCTATGCTTCAAAAGGTAATTTGCGCAAAATTTTTTATCAGTACATCCCGTACATCCAGTACATCCCGTACATCCCGTACATCCAGTACATCCCGTACATCCCGTACATCCCGTACATCCCGTACATCCCGTACATCCCGTACATCCCGTACATCCCGTACATCCCGTACATCCAGTACATCCCGTACATCCCGTACATCCCGTACATCCCGTACATCCAGTACATCCCGTACATCCCGTACATCCCGTACATCCCGTACATCCCGTACATCCCGTACAGTTTTCGAGACACCCGTACCATCTGGTTAAATTATAGGCGGTAATTGGGATACTTTTTATTATTCTTTCGTACAGAACAAATCATTTCCAACTGTAACTATCGCAACATCACATATGCGCACATTGAGTCCAACTGTTTCTGGAACGTTGGAAACAGCTAATTTAACTGGAACTACGTCGACGTGTAAACCTTATGGATCAAGTATTCCTCGAGGAAGTATATCTACTGAACGTACTGCAGCGACCCCACTGGTAGCAACACACGGTATAGTTGTAATTATTTTTTTCCTCATCGTAGTGAAATTTCCCATCCAGCCATTTTGTTACAGTCCAACGAAAAAATTAGAGATTCGTATTGTCAAGCGTGGGTTTCTGTCACTCAGAATAGAAAAAATAAAAATAGCCATAGGAGTATTGTCAGTGATAGAAAAAATGGGAGTCCCTTAAGTGCCATCCATGAGGAGTCATTTTCTGATTGCATGAAATTTTCCACGTTTGTTATTCCTAAATCCACTATTTCTACAGTTTCCTTTTAGTCACCCCCTACGACACGCAGGAATTGCGTCATGACAATTATAATGCCCGACGTCCACAGTAAAAATCGAACATGACCGTGACACTATATTTTTGCTCGAAAATTTTACAAGTGTCATTTTTCATTTAAAAG
>OZ023143.1:2771364-2783008 GCA_963675895.2 Styela plicata
CTAGGCCCGAATTTGGCAATTCAATATATCCAGGTGTAAAATAAAGTTCGAAGCCGATCCCATGCCCGTCCCAAACGCATGATCAGAAAAATTAAGAAAAAAGTTTTCTTGTAAGCAATTAAAACCGCCCATAATAGCTTCAAAACAAGTTTTAGGGGGGGGGGGAGGGAAATCTTTTTACACCCAGAAATTATAACTCTAATTCGGAACCTTTAACCCCTTTAACACAAATCGGCCAGTATCGCAGTGAGAGTCATAAACAATTATGATTAGCACTCCGAGAACTCTTTAAAGAAAATTGAAAGAAATTATAGTTTAGATTGTCCGGTTAATTGCCTCGTCGACGTGCACGACGATTATGTTGTGATCACGTCCGACGAAAAGCCTGCCTTAAGGCTAACTTGGATGGTCACAGAAAATGTATAAAAGCTAGTGCATTTTTTATCAAGGAATAAGATTGCATCGTGAAATTATTCTTTTTGCTGGAGTATAATAAAGAATATCAAATTTGGTCATCTATCTCGTCCTCTATCTTGACCCTCCGGGGTTAAGATATATTCCCTATAACTGGTAACCTCTTGGAAGAATAGTGCCTTCTGATTTGGAGTTGAAGATTGCCGCATCGTTGGAGCACGGAAGTCAGGACGAAACTTCAAATAAGAGTTAAGTAACGTTTTTCACGATTATATTAAATAGCGTATAGGGCCATTGCTAACATTAATCTGTGTTCGTATTTTTTCATCCAGCGTGTTCAACCACAATTCAAGAATCGATGTTCTGCAAAGACAAAGGACACAAAACGATGATGTTACTTTGAACAGAAGATCGAATCAAAATCAACAACAAGAGCGGACGTGGATCGGAAAAACAATGCAACATGTTGGACTGCTCCAATACGATTTTTAAAAAACTCTCTATTCAAGGTGAAAGACTGTCTTAAAAAAATGTGCAACACTAAAAGTTGATAAAAAACAACATTATTCAAAAAAGTGAACAATCAAATTTATAAGAGATAAAGACATCGCTGACAAAAACAAAGAAACTATATCGCTCGGATGTCAAATTTGTTATAAATTGTGCTCCGTTTGTATTTCTTGCCATTATATTGTTTATTTTACAGTTAAAGAATTATAGAATTTACTTCCTTCCTCTCTGAGAACTATTTCAGGTATTTTCATTCTTTTCTTTATGGCGTTAAAGTTCGGCTTATCAATTTCTTAAAGAAATTGCTTAAATTGATATTTTAATCATGCATAATTTTTCTGATCAATTAATTGTGCGTCGGTGGTGATGTCAGTAAAGTTTCTTTCTAAACCAAATTAATTGAGAGTGACAGATACAAACAAATAGTTTTTGTTGAATAGATTTTACGTTGATAATGAAGAGTTGAAAGATGATTTAATCGAATCATCTTTTAACAAAAAAAAACATCGCTACAAAAAGCGGTAAACGCGCCAGGATGTATTCGCAAAAAGCGAGTATCAATCCAAAAACTTTTTTTTTATACAAGCCCAAAGATGGCAAACACTAAAACGACTACAAAGGCAAACGATGCCACATTTTTTTACTTATAAGGCGCAAAAGCTATTCATTGTGTAACGAAATATATTGAAATTCAAACATTGTTCAATCTGTCAAAAAATCAATTTAAATGATTAAATAAAACGCCTACATCTCTTACATCTCTCAAAAACTACATTCTCTATATCTTTACTTTACTCTTTACTAAAAATTTTCACCTATCTTGGTGATATAAATTTTTTTTGTTTTAGATGTGTGAATTTTACGTATGTATGCTTATTTTACTGTTGTTTTTTCTTTATATAATCGATATATATCCAGAAAAGCTGACCATTCATGTTCCCTAAGCAAAGCCACTCCGTGTTTAGGGCGGCCCGACATATTATAGGGGACCATGGGCAAAAATCATAACCACTAGGAGAATTTGGCATTCAATATATCAGGTTAAATAAGTTCGAGCATCATGCGGTCCAACGCATGATCAGAAAAATTAGAAACAAAAAAAGTTTTTCTTGTAGCAATTTAAAAACCGCCCATAATAGCTTCAAAAACAAAGTTTTAAATCTTTTTACACCCAGGGGGCCACAGGACAATTATAACTCTAATTCGGAACCTTTTAACCCTTTAACACAAATCCGGCCAGTATCGCCAGTGAGAGTCCATAAACAATTATGATTAGCACTCCGAGAACTCTTTAAAGAAAATTGAAAGAAATATACCAGTTTAGATTGTCCGGTTAATTGCCTCGTCCGACGTGCACGACGATTATGTTGAGTGATCACGTTCCGACGAAAAGCCTGCCTTAAGGCTAACTTGGATGGTCACAGAAAAATGTATAAAAAGCTAGTGCATTTTTTATCAAGGAATAAGATTGCATCGTGAAATTATTCTTTTTTGCTGGAGTATAATAAAGAATATCAAATTTGGTCATCTATCTCGTCCTCTATCTTGACCCTCCGGGGTTAAGATATATTCCCTATAATATCTTTAAATGAAAAATGACACTTGTAAAATTTTCGAGCAAAAATATAGTGTCACGGTCATGTTCGATTTTTACTGTGGACGTCGGGCATTATAATTGTCATGACGCAATTCCTGCGTGTCGTTAGGGGGTGACTAAAAGGAAACTGTAGAAATAGGTGGATTTAGGAATAACAAACGTGGAAAAATTTCATGCAATCAGAAAATGACTCCTCATGGATGGCACTCAAGGGACTCCCCCATTTTTTCTATCACTGACAATACTCCTATGGCTATTTTTTTATTTTTTCTATTCTGAGTGACAGAAACCCACGCTTGTGACAAAACGAATCTCTATTTTATTTTTTTTTTGTTGGACTGTAAACAAAAATGGCTGGATGGGAAATTTCACTACGATGAGGAAAAAAAATAATTACAACTATACCGTGTGTTTGCTACCAGTGGGATCGCTGCAGTACGTTCAGTAGATATACTTCCTCGAGGAATACTTGATCCATAAGGTTTACACGTCGACGTAGTTCCAGTTAAATTAGCTGTTTCCCAACGTTCCCCCAGAAACAGTTGGGACTCAATGTGCGCATCGCATATGTGATGTTGCGATAGTTACAGTTGGAAATGATTTGTTCTGTACGAAAGAAATAATATAAAAAGTATCCCAATTACCGCCTATAATTTAACCAGATGGTAATGATGGTACAACATGTTTTTGTTTAATTGTTTCGCATCTCACCACATCAAAATCAAATAAAAATCCATTTAATTACAATCGCCGATACTAATCTTGTTTTAAAATAACTATAATGCAAACAACGGTCACTTTATTCCGTGCTTGAAGAATGTAAAGCTATGCTTTTCATTGTCAATTAAGATTCTCGGTAACAAGTATTCCGGTCGCAAATTGTAGTTTTAGAGGACTGTGGTAAAAATTAATTCAGTACATGATTGTGATGTATTTAATTTTCAATACTGTACACGTGAATAAGAATTTTATCTGCTAGTTGGTAATTGCTGAGCTACCGCCATGATTTCGCGATCCTAAATTGGTTGATTACTTTGTTTAGGTCTGGTTCACTTGTTGCCTTGTATCTAGTATTTACTATTTAGTTCACATTATGCTTAGCTGTGGAAAAGTTGATTGAAGCCTAATCTTGATTCTAGAGTTGTAATTTGAATTGTATACTGCTATAGTTTACAAGGATGAAGCTCAACACATAAGTCAACTTCGTAACTATCGTCAAGTTATAGACCGATTGTGATGCGTCGGAACTAGTGGCTGGGCCCCGATATTAAACTGGTATCTTGACTTTAATTGCTGGCACACTTTTGGTCATATACCGCAGCAAAAGTCAAAAAATTAACAATAGGTTAAGGGCACCCGATTGTGTTCAATGCCTCATGAATGAGAATGCATTATACCTGACATTTTGACAGATCCAAGACACTCGCTATTTCTATCCACTAAGATTGTCATTGAAAATTCCAGAATGACAATGTCATTGGCGTGCATACACAGAAGTCATCGTACAACTTCCACCGGTGATTTTCAATTCCACCTACGTATGAAAAAATGATTGGATGAATGTGATAGCAGACATCCATGTAGTGCACGAATCAACTAAATTTTTGACAAGGCATCTGATTTTTTTTGTGATGCTCTTTCTCTTGTGATTCCAAAGATTCCAAACAAACTCATCTGAAAATAGAAAAAGCCCAGTTTCACCTGTAGACGGACACACTAGCGTATTTAACGCCGACTGAAAAGTCTTAAAATGACCTTCAAAGTGCTTCAAAAAGTAGGGAATCTCAAAATTTAAATTTAATAGTACACTTGTTTAACCTATTAAAGACCCCAAAATCCCAATTTTCAAAGTTTAATACACAACATCTTACAGACAAATCGCGGTGGCGAGTGTACTGAAGGCCACCATCGAGCTTAATGATGAAATCGATTGATTCGAGCTTCTCTCAAGATCCAATAGGATTGGAAAGTTTTTTTTCAAAATACTGATGTGCTGTGTTGGGAATAAGTGACCATAGCCTTAAAGATCCCTCGTTTTATTGTAGATTATTATTAAAAAACGTGCAATCGGAGTATTCCAGAATGGGCAAAAATTCTGAGTAAAAAAATGGTCTAGACGCGATCGATCGAGCTACAACAGAGGGATTAGAGAACTAATAAAACGATGCGAGAAAAAAAGATATAGCGAGTGGGATAAAAAAAAGTAGGGCGCATTGGGGCGTACATAAAATCAAATTAGTGGCGTTAAAACACATCCGCCACCGTGGATAATCTTTTTCGTCTGCAAAGATATACCATCCAGGACAACAATTCTTGGCTGAGGGGAGAATGGTAACTTCGATATCAGAAGCGACATTCGTGAGCACGGATGCGATGGCGATGTAGACTTGAAATGCACTGTGAGCTATGAAATGCACTACAATGAGTTACACACGTAGACAACAAGTCTGCGCATATATACGGTGGCCCATCGTTGTCAAATCGCTCTTTTAATTCTCTGTTTAAATTTCAACACCTTTTTGCAAATAAATATAATAGAATTTAGTTCAATTAGCCGTACAAGTAGCGTCCCCCACGGTTTACATAAATTTAGCGCTATCCATTGTCGGCATAACCTTAGCAAATCTTTTCATTATTAGTACAAGTTTTTTAAACCCAATTATATTTAATAGTACATTTGATATTTGACGAGTTGATGATGCTTTTGATTTGATTTTATATATGTAATGTGCTCAAACCAAATCAATATAGATCGGGGGAGGGGCACCCCCGAGTTACAAATTCCCATCTCCTTATGCATACTGCACAAGTAATTCCCTATCAAAAAAGTTCATCCATCTACGCCTATCTCTTGGTCGAGTAGGTAATCGGCCGTCAGTTTTTTAATATCATTCTTGTTTTCCTTTTTGTGAAATATTTTAATTATTCCTAAACTTGTTACGTCTGGACTATTCGCCTACCATATTAAACATTCTTTAAACAGTAATTTTTTAATATAGAATATATGTATTTCTAGAATTTACAATAGGATGCATTTGTCGAGCCAGTAAGTTCCAGAAATTTTTATTGGGGTTTTAAATCACACATAGATTTTTTCAGTTTCTTCATCAATGGGGGAAAGTTGAGGCACAATGGAACCGTTTTTGTAGTCGGTATGTCTTTATTTTAGGTCATCGAACTTCGATAATGAGTAGGCCTATACTCTTGGGTATATATATGGCCATAACTTACAATGTTGCCCAGAGGTGGGGCACACTGAAAATGGCGTGGGGCTAAACGAAACAGAGGTTCAAAACAGTTTAAAAACGTGCAATGAAATTGAAATAGAGATACTAAAAAAAAGGTGGGGCACTAAACGAAACAGAGGTTCAAAACAGTTTTAAAACATGCAATGGAATTGAAATGATTACTAAAAAAGGCTGTTGAAACTCACTGGAAATAACTAGTGCTAACGTATCGTACACAATAATCTCAAAAACTTTTTGTCTAAAGTAGCACACTATTTTAATTGATTTGTACTGCAAACTGAACATATTAGACTTTCTCGAGCAATTTTGTTTTATACCCGTTTGATAAACATGAATGAAAAAGCGAGTACAATTTTGTTTTAGACAGGTTTTGTTATTTTCATTCACAAAAAACGTGTGTGATGCAAGTGTCAAATATTCCTTTCGGCTACTTTCCTTTTTAGACCTTTCGGTTGTTTCTCAATATTTCAATCACAACGCTTTCTTTTTAGGATATTCGGACGCGATTTTTTCGTTCATCCTATACATATATGTGTCGGGCAACTCCCATCTCAAAAAAAAAAAATCGGACTCGAGTTCTGTTTTAGACAAACATAGAGTTCATTTTTCATAGTCATTTTCTGGCCCTCCTTCCTACGTTTTCGGTATTCATCGGGGATGGGAAAACATTTTGTGGATATATATGTCTCTTGCTGGATATGTCCGTATTACACTGTGTCATTGAAGTGAGGTACATTCAAACACTATAAAAATTAGAGATATTGGTTTTGGACTTTTGGCGGCAGAATTCCGACATCTGAAATAAAATGTTACTTCAAAGTATATTCTTCGATTTACTGTTAATTTTTTTTGCATTTTTCAACCCGTATTAATTAATGTCAGGATCACGAGTAAATGATTTTTCGAAAATAAGTTATTGTGGTATTTTAATAAAAAGAGGTAGGAAAGACAGAGACCCAAATGAAAAAAATGAGACCCCCTGTGTCCGAAAATGAGATCATTTTTAAAAGATCTTAAGATATTATCAACTCCAATTGGGGAGTAGCCTGTGGCACGTAGCAAAACTTAACGAAGTCTGGGATATAATAATTTGCAGAAGTGAGTAATTTACCACACGGCGATTACAATGGACATTGAAAGAATACAAGAGCAGTTATCAAGTCACCTGAACCACTAGGTTTTTTTTTGTGCGTGTCATTTGCGCCGCTTGTTTGGTGTGTACGTGCTGAGAAGAGACTCGAGTCACCTTTTTCATTGACTTGACTAGACTTATCTTAGCTATATAACCTGAGTAGCACTAGACTTCACAAAATGCAGAGGCGACATGATTTTGAACTAGGGGCTTGGCAAAACTGAAGCATTTGAAATTAGAATCTGATCGAATTGCTGATTTTTTCATAAAAATAAACAAATATCCCATTTTAAACTATTACAGTCTCTGTTTATGATGATTAGGAATAATACCAGTTTACAAATACTAGCATAAAACTGACTTAAGAGCGATGTATTTTTATTTTAAAATGCAACCGATTTAGCACTTCATCTAGCTTGCTTTTGTTTCCTATGATCGATTCAAAATTGATTCGAACAATCTGTACTTCGAATCGAATTGCCAAGCCCTACCTGGGACTTGATAAAAAATTTAGCCAGCCCCTGCTATCACCCTTGAAAAAAATTCACGTTGTCAGCCGTTTGGGTTACTCATCAGAGAAGAAAATGCGCCTCTCAGAAGGATATAAGATATGCAATGTACCCTGCTGCGAAATCCACGTTCGTCTATCCAATAATGATCAGATGAAGATTCTAATTGGGTACATAAAAAGTGAGGAGTAGTAAATTAATTAATCTGTGATTGCTATTCAAAGCACTAATCAACTCGTGATTTGAAATGTACCCTGCTGTGAGATCCATGTTCTTCTATACAATATTGATAAGATGAAGATTCTAATTGGGTACTTATATAAAGTGATAAGTAACAAGTTATTCGATGATTGCTGTTAATGCATTAATCGACTCGGGACTCGATTTGAATCGTTACTATAAATTTTGAAATTTGGTAAAAATTGGACTCGAATCGCAAAACGTGTGTCCTCTGACTTAACTTGGGACCCGTCCCCAACACTAGTGTGCAGCACTCGCACGTGTACATTTTAGGACCACACCTGTACATTTTATTCACCCCCACTTGCACTTGTACATTTTATTCACCCCCACTTGCACTTGTACATTTCAGAGTCATCCCCCACTTGCACCAATCGTTTTTGTCTGCGCCACTGTGTACCATTCGCAACACTTGCGAAGTGTTGTTTTCACGTGTAGCGTCAGGCGTACGTTCTTCATTAATTCAATTCACTTTGCAATTCTTCAAAACTTTGAGGCAATTCTTCCTCATTCTTCTTATGCCTATTGGTTGGATGGCTTGGATCTTGAGTCCATTTGTGATCGAATTCCTCCCTCTCCTTTTCACTTCAGCTGTTGTTATTTTATTTATATCAACTTTACTTTCCATCCAGCGTACTTGTGAGTTACCTAACCTACTATAAGTATTCGATGATCAGCCATTGGTAGTTTGGAGTTTTATGCGTTGATATTGCGGGTAGTATAATTAAGCCTGGAGATGGTTCGTTTTAGGTAACTTGAACATTTTCTTGGTTCGATATATGGAATCAAAGATTGTTCTGCAGTTCATGTTTCGGCTTGTTTGAGCATTTTCTTACGAATTTCCTCTATAACATGTTCTATGTGGGTTTTCTAAAATATATTTTGGTACTATTCTATTTTTCTTCATTCTGTTCATTATGTTGCCTGGTTTGGTTTTTGGTGCGTGGTCTTCTTGACTTGACTAAATCGCTGGAAGAAGACACAGCGTGATTAGCCACGCACCAATATTTTTGTATCCAAATAAACACGGATGCGAGAAAATCCGGGCAATATATCTCCAGTCAAAGAACAGTTGTGAAGTGAAGTCAAGAATTTAGTACAACATATTTTAATTTGGATTCCAACACAACTGGATAAATGGTTATGCGAAATGGTTTTGGCACTGATTAAATATAACAGATTTGAAAGATAACATACATACAATTTTTTTACTCAAAATGTCACTTTAAAATTAAAAAATCATGAATATCGTTTGTTGTGTAAAACGGTCAATTTGGCATTTTCGGAATGGCATTATATTTGAACATTTCGATAAATTTCAGTCTATTTTACGAACAATGTTCGAGTGCAAATTGATGATAAGATTTAATTTTTATCTTGCGGGCAAGGGTGGCAGTACGGTACGGTACGAAATTTTTTATCGTACTTCGAACCAGCAAAATAATTTCGTACCGAACTTCGTACCGTACCTTTCGAAAATTTTTCGTACCGTACCGTACGATATTATTTTTTTTCGTACATCGTAACCGAAAACTTCGTAACCAGTACGAAATGAAGTTCGATTTAATATTTTTTCATTTATCGTACTAAATTTTCGTACTAGTACGAAAACAGGTACGATTCCGCTGGGCAGCAATTTCGTACCGTTACCAACCACCAATGTCCCCAAATTAGCTTTTATTTGTAAGAGCTGGCCACGGCAAGAAACGTCACCAATATCTTACATCAAAGTGATGTAGTTTTATGATATCTGGGTTTTTAAAATCCAGGACAGAAAAACATGCGCGTAATTAAGCAATATGTCACCCAAATATCATTGTTCACATTGCGTATATAATATGAGAATGGTAGACCGGTGGTGAAAAATGGTGGTAGGATGAGCACAGTTTTTTTTGCGAAAAAATCTCCGGCATGAAGCAATATTTAGAATATTAGCAGCATTGTGTCGTCACAAGAAATTCTCTCCTCTCGACAAAAAGAATGTTCGTTGTGCACCACACATTATCATTGTGCATCTGGGTATTTCTGGTGCAATTTTACGTTCTCTTCACATAACTGAATAATGCTATTTATTTTTTTCATACCGCACAGACGTATTGTCGGACATGCCATCGTTGTCTATATTGTGAAATGGCTGCTTTTTTTACAAAATATATCTTCTATTAAGATGAGCATCAGCTAACATTTAACTAAAAACAGCCTAAATATATCATAATATTCTGATGTTTCTGCTCTGATAATATACTTCTGCGTGTCTAGAGAGTACACCTACAAAACGCAATTAGCGGTGGTTACTGGTTAGCTTAGTTGAATAGTTGGTCAGGGGGAGAGAGTTTTTAATTTTAATTTTTCACACAAAAATTTTCGCGCGCCCACGTTGCGCAATATTTTTCCCTGATTAATTTCGTAGCATTTAGCCTTTAAAGTGAGGAATTTTTATTTAATTTTTACAAAAAAATTTCAGCGGGCTTCCGGCGCGCAGATACATTTTCCTGTCCTGGTAATGTTTACTTCACTCTTAAAACATGTATTTTTGTTTCGTTCTCTCCATAAAGTTTTGCGCGCCCCCGGCACCCTAACCCTAAACTCCTTTGTTGTAAATTTTGAAAGCCTTTGTTTGCATGTTGGAAAAAATGTGCCCCCCTAAATTTTTTTTTTCGGGATCCGCGCGATTGTAGTTGGTATATTTGGGCACCGTGATTTTTAGTATTATGAATGCTGCTTATCTTGGTCGATTTTAATTGGGATATCACAACTTTCGTTATTACAGAAAAATGCATTCAGATTAAGACGTCCATAAATCCAGTGGCCTATTTTGTATTTCCACGCAATCACAAAATTTTTACGCTACTGCAGTAAAACCGATATACGACATAGCTCATCTAAATCAGCTTAAGTGAATCAGTTGCATTTTTATTACCATACCTGCCACCGCTTTTAATCATTTTAAAATTGCCCTTTAGTTTTAAAAATTCGTTGATAGACACAAATTATACTATCAGAGCCCGTTATGAAACGGCATAGATGTTAAAATGAAAATTATTTTTTTTTTTGAATTCATTTGAGACGAATAAAGTGTAATGCGAAGGTACGAAAAAGAGTACGGTACGGTACGAAATAAATACCGAACTTCGTACCGTACCGTACCAAGTACGAAAATTGAAAAACGAATCGTTACCGTACTATCGTACCGGAAAATTCAATCGTACCGTACCGAACTCTCCGTACCGTACCGTACTACCAGCCTTGCTTGGCGGGAGAGAAAAATTTGAACATATGGCTGAACCACATGGTGAACAACGACCTCTCGTGTTACCGAATAGGAGAGGATTTCATTTTATCCTGTGGGAGAGGGGAAAACCAAGAATACGGCTTCCATATTTTATGACGAATCACGACCCTCTCGTGCAGAGATAAAAAAGGACCTCTCGTGCAAAGGTTTATTTTCGAGTCGTGTGATTTGTGTATCAAGGTTTTTGTCTCCATCATATTATTTTTCTTTCATTTTTTTTGTTATTTTTGCAATGCGGGATATGGTTAGTGGAGGGAAAGCCGTAAGCACCAAGTAATGCCCTATCGTAGGCTGCACAAACCATCGTGTACCGGAGAATTATTCACAATATTATATTGATTGGGAGCATGACTAAGTGCAAATGCTAACTGTACTTTATATATTGCGGGAGAAAAAAGCTTTGTTTCGAAAGAATAACGATATGTATTTTACCGCGAAAAAATTTCGCGAGTTTTATTTTAGTTTGAGCTCTGCAGTTACGCAACGCTTCGCAACGCAAATTAACATTGTACATTCTTGGTTACCCTGTTTGCCTGTGCTGTGTGAGTGTGTGGGTGCAGTGTGTGGTGATTTATTTCTTGGTGTTGGTATACGCACATTTTTTTGACATCAGTGCGGCATCTATTGGCCAAAAACAGAAAAATGGTGGCGTTATCTGATCTCATGTGATCGGTTTTTTGGACGGATTATAAATGGCTTGAT
>OZ023143.1:2799861-2820144 GCA_963675895.2 Styela plicata
TACCGAGCTTCGTACCAGTACGAAATTAAGTTCGATTAATATTTTTCATTTATCGTACTAAGTTTCGTACCAGTACGAAAACAGGTACGATTCGCTGGGCAGCAATGTCGTACCGTACCAACCACCAATGTCCAAATCAGCTTTATTTGTAAGATCTGGCCATCGCAAGAAACGTCACCAACATCTTACATCAAAGTGCTGCAGTTTCATGCTATCTGGTTTAAAATCCAGGACAGTAAAACATGCGCGTAATTAGGCATATGTCACCCCAATATCATTGTTCACACTGCGCAGATGATGAGAATGGTAGACCGGTGGTGACGAATGGTATTAGTTGAGCACAGTTTTCGCGAAAAAATCTGGCATGAAGCAATATTTAGCATATTAGCAGCATTGTGTCGTCACAAGAAATTCTCTCTCGACAAAAGAATGTTTGTTGTGCACCACACATGGGTTTCGTGCGGTCTCATTCGAAGGCGTGGGTATAAGAACATTATCATTGTGCATCTGGTATTTCTGGTGCAATTTACGCTCTCTTCACATTACTGAATATTGCTATTTATTTTTTCATACCAGACAGACGTATTCCCGACATGCCTCGTTGTCTATATCGTGACTTGGCTGTTTTTGTTTTACAAAATATATCTTCTATTTAAGATGAGCATGAGCTAACATTCAACTCAAAACAGCCTAACTATATCTTTATATTCTGATGTTTCTGCTCTAATAATATACTTCTGCGTGTCAGAGTACAAACAAAACGTAATAGCGGAGGTTACTGGTTAACTTAGTTGCATAGTTGGTCAGGGGGAGAGAGTTTTTAATTTAATTTTCATGAAATATTCGCGCGCCTGCGTTGCAAAATATTTTTCCCTAATTAATTTTGTATATTTTGTATCCTTTAGCATTTAAAGTGAGAATTTTATTCAACTTTTACAAAAATTTCAGCGGGCTTCCGGCGCGCGGATACATTTTCCTGTCTGGTAATGTTTATTTCACTCTCAAAACATGTATTTTTGTTTCGTTCTCAACAAAATTCTGCACGCCTCCGGCACCCTAATCTTTTTGTAAATTTGAAAGCCTATGTTTGCACGTTGGAAAAAAAGTGCCCCCCAAAGTTTTTTTCTGGATCCGCCATTGTAGTTGGTATATTCGGGCACGGTTTTAGTATTATGAATTCTGCTTATCTTGTCAATTTTTATTGAGCTATCACAACTTTCGTTATTACAGAAAAATGCATTCAGATTAAGACGTCATAAATCTACGCAATCACAAAGTTTTACTCTACTGCGCCTCTTTTAATCATTTTAAAACTGCCCTTTAGTTTAAAAATTCTTTGATAGACACAATTTATATTATCACAGCTCCGTTATGAAATTATTTTTATAAATTCATTTGAGAATAGTAAAGTGTAATGCGAAGGTACGAAAAAGAGTACGGTACGAAATAAATACCGAACTTCGTACCGTACCGTACCAAGTACGAAATTGAAAATGAATCGTACCGTATTATCGTACTGGAAAATTCAATCTTTTTCTATTTTTTTGTGCCAAATAAAATCCAATGCCAATCCGGATTTTTGTTTCATGATATTGATGATGCCAAATGTTTATGTCCAAATTCAGATTGATTAATCAAACCACAAGCCCAATAATAAACAGAATAAAATTTAAAAGCACAATATTATTAAACACAGATTTATTACCATTATCGACGAGTTAAAACCATTCCATATGAAGTTGTTGCATTGAATTTTTTATGTTCATATAATCCATCCATTGTTGTGTCCATGTATCCAGCAGATGGGAAAAAAGAATTCGCTAATTAGATAAATAACCAATTCATCAGACCTTGTATGGGGGCTTGTCATGTTCCATACCATTCCTGATCCAAAACCTTATACAATACTATTTAGTCTGCCCCATGATATAATATCATACTTCAAGTACATTCAACATAAAACATGGGTTGCTGATGAAATTTTATGTCGTAAATACATCCGCGATCCACGATCACAAAAAATACATTCACAGTATTTAAATTGGGTTATATCATTACTGATTTCCCTAACAAATGTAATACTGTCCAGTCCCAAAACAAAAAGTTGGGGAGCTTTTGGGACAATTCAATGTTAGTATTTTAACATCTAAACATGAGCCACTGATATGACCATGCCATGAAATGTTTACATTGAAAAAGTATAACATTGATTTTTTTTTTCTTGAATTAGCACATAATTTAATGATGCAAGACATCAGTTATATATTCATACGATAACATATCTTCCCTATTCACACTGTTCATAAGTTGCAGGCATCCCAACAACTTACAGTTAAACAGCGCTCTAAGATTACTTTTCATTTTAGGTATATCATCATATTTCACTATATTACGATATTGCCATATTGCTGATTTCCCACAAATTACGGTTAACAACATTTCTTTATTATCGATTCTACTGCCTATAATCTGATCAGGACCAAAATAATCAAGTACAACCAATTTCAAAATTCTTTGGCCCACTCACAGTTAACAAAGAGGTGTAAACAGGATTCCTCAATATTGAAATCGCACAAAACACATATTCCCGGTTCATCATCGAACCAGTATTTCATTTTGTCTGCTGTCGGTAGTCCATTATGGATAATTTTCCAGCAGAGCTCTTTATATTTATTGCTGACTTTAGGTTCCCAAATGTTTTTCCACCTTATTGGTTGTGAGAGATGCAATTTGTTTGTCACATAATTAACATGAGTTATAACTTGTTCATCACTTTGATTACCCTAGTCCGTTTATAGATATCTTTGGTGGTTATTTCACCAGGAAGCACATATCGATCAATTTCATTTCTTACTTGACGCATTATTTGATTCTGGGCAAGAATTTCTTTCCAATTCCTTGGGATGTGTCTGTTAGGAATGTTTGCTACCTTGGTATTACTCACCAATATTAGTTGATTTTACCTCTATGTTTTATTCTGGTTTAGCACAATTGCTACTATTGCAAAGCAGATGAGAATTTACGACTTTCTTATCTCGTGTGTGACGTCATTGGACGCTTCTTTAATGCCTCTCGTGTTTCATTGTACAGTCACAGTTGAAACCTGCCCGCAGTATTTAATCCCTGCATCGAGTAGTTTGTCAGACATATTAGGTAGTTCTATGTAAGACTGTTAGAACTGTATGGGCCGCATATGGTGCGAGCCTTTGATGCGCGATTCATGTAAGGGTCATACTAATTAAGTGTTATTTATGCTCTGTAGGATTATTAATAATCACCGTATTTTTCTTGTTTAGTGTTTGTTATGGCTGTTTTCTAGTCCGTGGTCAAACACAGTTAATTTATCGTACTTTAAATCCGTACACAAGGCTCAATCGTACTAGTTGTAATTAAACCTGCATTTTGTGACTCAATTTCAACTGCATCATCTACAGCTTGTGGACTGTGAACAGAATAAAGTTTCTTTCAACCCAACTGTATGTTCATTGAATATTCGAGTGTGCTGCGTTTACAAGCAACAGTAGATTTGAGAGGGTTTAAAGGCGCATAGATTGAAGACCATCTCGCACAGTCTAGAAAATAGAACGCGATTTCAGTTACACCCTGTAACTCGGAGTCGTAGTGCAAAATAGTACCGAGTTGATTGCACATCGAAATAAATTAACTTATGGCATCTTCAAAAGATGGACTGCTTCAATCACAAGCTGATATGAACGATACCGATGTTGTTTTTTCTACTGACACTATTGTTTATAGTCAAACCTTGGAAACGATTCACATGGTTCATAACCAGAACATTTCCACATTGTCAACTAATCTCGACCGATTAATGCATACTGCTGGAAACCATAAAAGTGTAGTTGCCATGAAGGATAAACTGGACACAGCAGTTGCTGCTTATTAACAATATTTGAAAGATTTCATTTCGACATCTGCATCCGATCAAGCTATGAATGTGGAAAATGCCTCATTATATTTAACTCAAATTGTTAACTTGAAGAAATCTACTGATATGCGATATAGATTTTATCAAAGGGAAAACCTGGCTCGTACACACAAATCACCTCATTCAAGACATTCTTCAGTATCAAAACACACAAGCACGACTTCATCGAAACGTATGGCTGTGCAAGCAAGATTATTAGAATTGTAAGCGGCTGAAGAATTAGAAGAGGCGCAAGTACGGGCTCATTTTAAACGACAGAAGGCCAAGGTATTAGCAGAAGCCAGCAGCACAAAATCATCAAGAAAAAGATCAGTAGCTGAATCTCCTGCTCTTGATGAAACTATGTGTGATCCTCCACCAGCATTGAACTTAGGATTATGTATCACCAGCACCAGTGCAGAACACCAACATTGTGACAACAGGAATGGACAATTTATCAGGTATGGCTCACGTATTATCCACACCTGAACTGATTTCTGGGTTTTCTCCACCCAGATTCGATATGACTCGACAATTTCAAACAATTGATGAGGTTTGTAGCTCATCTTCTGCTTCAGCTACCCAAACCGAAACCAGGCCTATAATTAATTCTCAAATCTGCCGTAGTCATATGGGGTCGGTATCATTTGAAAGTGTACCTAACACAAGTGCGCCCTATATTTCTGAAGTGATTTCAAGTTATCCATATGATATTCCGGTATCAACACATTCTCCTATGGGGCCGGTGCCTATTTGGAGAAGATCTATTCATCCCACATTTTATGAACCTACCCCGACCTTTCCTTGAATCTCTCACCCTATTGCCACTGTTTCTGAACTCCACCGTTCTCTACCTAACCGTCCCATCATGTCAACATTAGCTCATGATGATTGCTGGATGCCATCACCTCAAACACCGAATATTTCTCCTACCTTACAAATTAATCCTTTATCTAATTCTGCTCCCAGAATGCCTACACAGCGATCCAATATTGATTATGCAAGTAAAGATGACTTGTATATTTTAGCAAACACCATGAAACAGGGTTTTTCATTGCCTAAGCTCGACCCTATCACATTTGATGGGGATCCAAAATGTTATCACTCATTCATGCGTGGATTCGACAATATTATCCACCGCCATGCATATGAGCCTGCTGTGAAATTAGCTCAGCTTGTGCAAATGTGCATAGGCGAAGCTAAGGATGCCATAAAACATCTTGTTGTTGTTGATTCACCTAGTGAAGGATATCAAGCGGCCAGAGATACATTGCAATATCGATTTGGGAATCGAACACTTGTCATTGATGCCCATATAAGACAACTTACTGAAGGCCTACGTCTACGAGTCAATGACAAAAAGTCATTGTGTAGACTTGCTTCACAAATGAGAAATTGTTACATTATTCTCAGACAATGGAAAGCAGAGCAGATGTTAGATGCTCGGGCTTATCTCAAAGATATTTTTCGTCGCCTTCCACAGACATTGCAAACAGATTATGTTCATGATATTTCTTGGAGAAATAATCCGATTCCGTCGTTCACTCATCTTCTGGAATTCATCGAGCTGAGAGCACATCTCAGTAATAACTTTTATGGACGTTTAATGGTTGAATCTGATTATAAACAGCGGCCTGTACCAAATTACAAGCCACGAACTGGTAAGATGTCAGCTTACTCTACGTTCAATTCCCCAGCATCAGAGAAAAGGAACCTATCATCAACTGCGGAAACTTCAACACCAAGAGAAGGAATTCAACGACAAGGTGCTAGTTCGAAGCACTCACGAACTGTATGCTTATGTTGTAAAAATGATCATCCTCTCTTTCGTTGTACAACATTCAAGCAGTATGATTTGAAACAACGTCGCGAATTTATCTGGAAAAACAATTTATGCTTCAACTGTATGAGAGCAGGACAGATTGCTAAGGAATGTTCCTCTCAGAGATGTTGCCAAGCCGAGGGGTGCGGACGTAGACACCATACGATTCTTCACCAGAGTGAGATTCAATCAAGACCTCATTCACCATTAGCCGGAAGTAGACCCACAGACACTAATAGTAAGGTTGGCTCGCCAAATGTAAGTTCTTATTTTGCTAACCTTAAAAATGTTTTTGATGAAAATTGTTTAGTTAGGCTCATGGTAGTACCAGTGGAAGTACATGGTTGTAATTCTGATTATAAATTATCAACATATGCTTTTCTTGATTATGGAGCAACCAGATCTCTTTGCTCCACACGTTTAGCAAATGATTTGGCTCTCAAAGGGGAGCCTGAAAGATGTACATTTCATACAGCTAATGGTCCAAAACCTCATAATGGCATGAGAATTTCCTTTAGTGTAAGAGGAGTGAATGAGTCGCAAATAGTAAATGTTCACCATGCCCTGACTTTTGACTCGATACCTGATGTACGAGATTCGATATCTACGACTGACACCTTAGAGTATCCTCATTCGCTAGACCTAGATTTCCCTCAATTGGATAAGCCAATTGAATTACTGATAGGTGCAGACGTACTTGGACGTTATGCAATTACAGAGACACGAGTGGGTGCAGATGGAACCCCCACTGCAGTACATACTGTTCTGGGCTGGGCACTGACTGGTCCTGATAAAAATGTTACACGAGATGATGTTGAAATTAATTTTGTCAAAACTATTGATGGACTCAATTGTAATTTTATAAACCACTCTGAAGCTACTAAGCCTATTTGTCACATGTGTTCTCATGATTTTGCTGATGTCAATGCCAACCCGTGTATTATTCAGCCATCCCAAAATGACATAAGAGCGCTTGATATAATGAATAAAACTAATTAAAGTTGAAGGCCGATTTCAAGTTGGTCTCCCATGGAAGTCAGATACTGTTAAACTTTCAAACAACCGATACATGGCTGAAAAGCGGTTGATGTATCTGAAACGCAGGTTTATAAGGGATCCTGAATTGTTCAGGAAATATAGGGATAAGATTCAGGAGTATATTCAGAATGGTTATGCCGAACTAATCCCATCACATTCACTTGCATCCACAGACAAAACCTGGTACATTCCACGCCACGCCAGACGACAATCGAAATTCAGGATAGTCTTTGATAGTTCTGCAGAATATCAAGGCACATCACTTAATAAAAATTTACTTTCGGGTCCAGATAATAACAATGTACTAATAGGTGTACTTATGCGATTCCGACAAGGGTTTACTGCATTTGTTTGCGATATAAAACAGATGTTTCATAGAATAAAAGTTACACTAGAAGATGCTGATGCACAGAGCTTTCTGTGGTGGGAAGATGACAATATTGACAAAGTTCCATCTGAATATAAAATGGTCTCTCACATCTTTGGAAACACATCATCCCCATCTGTTGCTACATTTTCTCTTGAGAAAGTAGCTCATGATAACTTATCAAACGCTGATGAGATGACAGTTCGCACTGTCATGCGAGACTTCTATGTAGATGACGGGCTTAAGTCAATTGATAATCCTATAGAAATAATCAAACAACTCATTGAATTGTTGGCAACAGCAGGTTTCTACCTCACGAAATTCATGAGTAATGATATCAATGTTTTGAAATCTGTCCCGGAAAATGATCGTGCCCCAGCGATAAAAGATCTTGATCTTGAAAATAATTCACTCAGTCGTACACTAGGCGTTCAATGGAACATGCACACTGATGAATTTATGGTTTATGTCAATATCGAACCAAAACCTCTTACAAGAAGAGGAATTTTATCCATGGTAAGTCAGATCTTTGACCCGCTTGGATTTGTCCAGCCATTCATATTGCCTGCAAAGCGTCTCCTTCAAGATCTTTGCATAGAGGGATATACATGGGATGATGATATAACCGGATCTATGAAAGATCGGTTTGAGAAGTGGATTCAAAGTTTATTAAATTTGAATGGATTAGCAATTCCTCGTTGTTATAAACCACCTGGATTCGAACCTAATAATGTACAGTTGCATTGCTTTTGTGATGCAAGTACAACAGGCTATGGAGCCTGTGCTTATTTACGCCTTACTGATGATGAAGGAAAAGTTCACTGTTCCTTCATCAGGGGTATTTCTAGAGTTACTCCAAAACAAACCATTACTATACCTCGGCTAGAGTTGGTCTCAGCAGTTGTTGCTGCTGAGCTTTCTTGTTCTATAGTTCGTGAACTCGACTACAAAATCGATAGTGTCAACTTTTGGACGGACTCTATGTCAGTTATCCAAATGATCAACAATCGCTCAGAACGATTCAAAACCTTTGTTGCAAACAGGATTAACAAAATCCATCTATTATCGAAACCGAATTAGTGGCATCATATCGAATCCAAAATCCATCCGGCAGATATAGCATCGCGTGGTCTTATGCCAGATAAGGTCCACAAAGCTGATCTATGGTTTCGAGGTCCACATATAATATGGGAAAGTTTGGATACATGGACTGACAGTTTTTCAACTGATCAGGCCTCTTGCGATCCACAACTTGCTCCTGAGATGAAACTTCATTGTACTGATCCTGTGAAAGAACTCTCAGATTCTCCACCATTACATGACTTGCTTTCACGATATTCTTCATTTGAGAAACTTCGCAGAGCAGTAGCATGGTTACTCCGTTTTAAAGCTTATGCAAAATGGAAGTTTTTGCATCGTGACAATTCTCCCCCAACTGGATTCTTACTGGTGCGGGAATTAGACCAATCAACGGACGAAATTGTTAGACTTGTTCAACAATCTTCCCTTTTATCTGAAATGAAATATTTTCAGGACATTACAAGTGCAGACACTGTACCTCTTTATCCCAAAACTAGGAAGAAACTCAAATCACCATTTGCAAAAGCTCTTCTCAAATGCAATCCATTTGTTAAAGAGCAGATTCTTCGTGTTGGAGGTCGTCTCCAACATTCAAACCTACCAACTGAACAGAAGCATCCGATTATACTTCCGCCATACCATCATGTAACTAGACTTATAATTGACAAGTATCATTGTATGACTGGGTCACTCGGGCACCTTACATACACTCGCTTCTGTTCGTGAAAGATATTGGATTCTTAGGGGACAGTCTGCTGTCTCTAAAGTTCTTCGAGAATGCGTTTCATGCAATAGACGTTCCGCCAAAGTGGGAGAACAATGGATGGCAGATCTTCCCTTTCATCGTGTAAGTTCGGGTAACCCAGCATTTTACAGTACTGCAATCGACTTGTTTGGTCCAGTCAAGGTGAAAATAGGACGCAGTGAACACAAACGGTATGGTGTTATTTTTTCATGCATGGCTACTCGTGCCATTCATCTGGAGGTTGCAGAATCTCTGGATACTTCAGCGTTCTTACAAGCATTCTTCAGAATTACATCTAGACGAGAGAAACCGGCACATGTCTATTCAGACAATGGATATAACCTGGTTGCCGGGTGTAAGACACTTAAAGATGGTATCAATAAATGGAATTCGAAGCAGATAGATTCTACACTATCACAAAACGAAATACAGTGGCATTTTTCACCGCCTCTTTCCAGCCATCAGAATGGTGTTGTTGAAAGAATGGTAAGAGAGGTGAAGAAGATTCTTAAAGCAATTACTGACGGTCAATCTTTGAATGATTACTCTTTATGGTCCTTCCTAATATGAGTGGAAGGGATTCTTAATGATCGACCACTTACCCCACTAAGTGATGATCCGAAAGACCTCAAATGCTCTCTCACCTAATTCTATCTTGATAAATAGATTAGACCCATCATTACCACCTGATGTATTCTTTAGAACGGATGAACACAGAAGAGGCTACCGACATGTACAGCGTTTACTTCATTTATTTTGGCAACGTTGGATAAAAGAATACCTCCCCTTATTACAATGTCGACAGAAGTGGCTCGATGTTAAACGGAACTTCGGGAAAAGAGATCTCGTTCTGATGTGTGATGATAACACTCCAAGAGGACGATGGCCCAAAGCTATTGTTGAAGATGTGTATCCGGACAAGCAACGAATTGTTAGGAGAGTGAAGGTGCGCACATCAACTTCAACATATTTGCATGGTATCAGGAAATTATGTTTATTAGAGGCTGTCTGACTTCACACTATTTATCACACAATATAATTGTCACAACCGCACTCAGCCACATCATTTCTCACAAACATGTGATTATAAAGCATCCGTTCTGAATTATACTTGAACTTTGGGGAGTAGGACAAGATTGCCTTTTGCATATTTTTGTAGTCTTTGCGCCCCACTGTTAGGGTTCGTCATTGACGATTCTTTGTAAATATAGCGTTGTTGTATAAAGTTTCATTATACACTTCTTTCATGCCACCATTCCTTCTTTATTGGAAAATCATTTTACACGTTTACTTTGTTACATTTCATATAATTTTCGGGGCCGGAATGTTAGGAATGTTTGCTACCTTGGTATTACTCACCAATATTAGTTGATTTTACCTCTATGTTTTATTCTGGTTTAGCACAATTGCTACTATTGCAAAACAGATGAGAATTTACGACTTTCTTATCTCGTGTGTGACGTCATAGGACGCTTCTTTAATGACTCTCGTGTTTCGTCGTACAGTCACAGTTGAAACCTGCCCGCAGTATTTCATCCCTGCATCGAGTAGTTTGTCAGACATATTAGGTAGTTCTATGTAAGACTGTTAGAACTGTATGGGCCGCATATGGTGCGAGCCTTTGATGCGCGATTCATCTAAGGGTCATACTAATTAAGTGTTATTTATGCTCTGTAGGATTATTGTTAATCACCGTATTTTTCTTGTTTAGTATTTGTTATGGCTATTTTCTAGTCCGTGGTCAAACAGTTAATTTATCGTACTTTAAATCCGTACACAAGGCTCAATCGTACTAGTTGTAATTAAACCTGCATTTTGTGACTCAATTTCAACTGCATCATCTACAGCTTGTGGACTGTGAACAGAATAAAGTTTCTTTCAACCCAACTGTATGTTCATTGAATATTCGAGTGTGCTGCGTTTACAGGCAACAGTAGATTTGAGAGGGTTTAAAGGCGCATAGATTGAAGACCATCTCGCACAGTCTAGAAAATAGAACGCGATTTCAGTTACACCCTGTAACTCGGAGTCGTAGTGCAAAATCATACGAGTTGATTGCACAGTGTCGCCGTATTTTTTTAATTTCACTGCAACATTTTTTTTTGCATGATAAGCGCCTGGAATGTGATAAAGCACTGCTTGATGTAAAGTATATTTTTTCAGTCAGCTCATCCACATTCATGTCTATTATTTGTCCAAGTTTCAAAATTTTTGCCTGGATCCACTGGATTACAAATTCAAGATTTGGTAATTTGGTTTTTAACGATAATACTGGATTAAACCATATACTTTTTGACTTAATTTCGTCTGGAGTGATTGGAGGATTTCTGAGAAAATCTAATTCTTTGAATGCATTTATTATCACTGTATAAGACATTGGTATATCGTTGTTTCTTGTGTTAAATACATTCAAATGAAGACATTCCATTTTCCCATTTGAAATAAAGGAGCAATACTTATTAACATAAAATCTAGCTCTTCTACTCCAAGCTTTTTGTTCCCCTTGGAGTAGTTTAATGATCCATTTCAATTGTATTGCTTTAATCTGGCTTCTTAAATCCGTCATTTTAATGCCACCTCCACCTATTTCTCCACATATTACATTTTGTTTAATTAATTGTGGCTTTGCATTCCATATAAATTTAAAAATTCAATTGTACCGTACCGTACTACCAGCCTTGGTGAGGAGACAAAGCGACTCTAAGTGTCCAAAAATTTTAGTATTAATAGTTTATTCAAAAATTTTACTGATAATTGGTAAGAGGCTAACTGGACAATATTTATTGGATCAGCTCGATCGCCACAGTTTTTGAATGTCGGCACAATCGTCGTATTGGAGAAGGTGTATTCTTTGATAAATTTATTAAACGGTTTGGCCAAAATAGCGGAGAACTCAGGTGGAGGAATCTTCAGAATCACAGATTGAATGCAGGCAGGACCAAGAGATATTTTCATTTCGAGTTTGGCAATCATTCTAGAGACAAGTAGCGGAGTCACTGACATGTTTTCCAATGTAACGTCAGTTCGAGGTAACGAGGTACCAGAAATCAAACCAAGGCTGCAGTTATTAGAAGACATCCTGGCAAACAACTCCACCTTGTCTCTAGAAGAACACAAAATTTCAGAGACATTTAAAAGAGGAGGGATACTAGATTTACCCCTGCTCATTACATTATTTGTTATTTTCCAAAAATCTTTGGACCCCAATTTTGTTCTAAAATTTTAGATTCAGCATATAGGCTATAAGGCGCGTCGGGAAAACGTCTGTAGGGTTTGAACAAATAATCAGCAATATTAAGTAATATGAAGAGAATTTAAATCGCGCCATAAATACTAGAGGCAGAAAGGTAAGTTCACGAACAGGCCAAAACCTTTCCCCTCTCGTGGGATAAAAATGAAATCCTGCCCATCTGCCTACAACGGACATGTTTTCGTTTCGAGAAAATTATCTGTGACGACACAGTTTTGCTATTATGCTGAATATTGCCGCATGCCAGATTTTTCTGGCAAAGATAATGCTCATCCCACCACTATTTATTCAGCTAATAGTATACCATTCTCATATTACGCGCTATTCTATATATGAATGGTATCACCAATATTTGGAGGGCATAAGCATATCCGTCCCCCTTGTTGAATTATTTGAGGGGACATGCCCCACTCTGACCCCGCCAGTTGAAAATTCTTTTTCTGTGATACAAGGATTGGTAACCTACTAAAGTATACAATTCAAATTACAACTCTAGAATCAAGACTAGATTTAATCTCTTTCGCAGCTACGCACAAAGTGAATAGAATAGTAAATATTAGATACAAGGCAACAAGTGAGCCAGACGTAAACAAAGTAGGCAACCAATTAGGATCACGTAATCATGGCGGTAGCTCTGCAATTACCAACTAAACAGATAGGGCTCAAATTCACATAAACAGTATTGGAAATTAGATACATCACAATTATGTACTGAATCAATTTTTCACCCGCCAATGTTTAATTTAATAAAATCCCCCAATTAACAGTGATAACTAAAAGTGATTTTAATAGTCATGTGATCAGTTCCATTCGCCGTTTTTTAGGGCTTTTGATTCGCTCCGATCGTCTCAATTCTTGAGTTTGTGGGTGTTGGTCAAGCTCGTCTTTATCATTATGGTTCGAGGAAACTTCATCAGAGCTGGGCCCTTTTAAAGATGGATTATCTACATTCTTGAAGCTTTGCTCTGGTAAAGAAGCTAGATCTTTCTTTTGTAAAAAAAAATCGTTTCTCTGCCATCTGGAAGATGGTGTGAGAAACTCGGGTTGGCTACCAATAATTCAACAGGATAACAAAGTGGTTCGCTTTTTGTTCGAACGAAACGACGCAAAAGGACATGACCAGGTTGGACAAGCCAGCTGGGTAGAAATTTGCCCATCATTGATTTTCCCTATTAAAATTTAAGAATCTTTCATGCGGAGTAGAATTTGTCTTGGTGCACAGCAGAGATCCACTAGCGTGTAAGGCATCTGGGAGAACAAGTTTCCATGATTCATAGAAGAGTTTTGATCCTTCGAAATTAACTTAACTGTCCTCCAAATAGTCTGTTTTACGCGCTCGCATTGGGAATTACCAGTCGGATGGAAGGGGGTGGTTCGACTAGTAGCTACACCCCTCGACGTCAACTAGTCTTTCAGCTTCCGGGACATGACGGAAGATCCTCTGTTGCTGTGTATAAATTTAGCAACCCAAACAAGCAGAATAATTTCACTAAGCGATAACAGAAGAAGTGGTCATGTTTTTGCAATGGAAAGCAAACGGAAATCTGCCATTTTCATCAACCACAATGAACAAGTGAGGAGTACGGCCTTCGGCTGGACTCTTGAAATCTATGCTGACTCTTTCCCAAGGAGTGATTGCGTGGTCAGAAACATCGCATTCGACACAAAGTGCTTCACATACGTAAGTTGATCCAATACAGAGACGTTTTTCTGGGCAATAGTTATCATGTTGGGATCCTCTCCCTCTGGAACTCGACTGTTCCTTTAGTTGAGCCATGAATAGAACGCAAAATGAGATGTTCTTCGTAAATCGAAAAATCCGGCATGACTCCCCTAATAAACACATCTTTGCTACGTTTTGCCTTAACTGCAGCTGCTGCTCGTTCAACTGGAAAGTTGTGACCCGTTGCTTATAGACAGTGGCCTAACAATAGCATCCTTTTCACAACTTTCCTCTCATCTTAATTATAGACCTCTTTGTCCAGACTCCAAACCAAGCAAGGGTAATTTTTGAATATGAATTTTATTTATTTTTATTATTATGAATAGATCTTTTAATATTTTTGTGGAATTTTTAAGGTTCAGTGAGAGCCGCAAGAAGGCTAGCTGGGCGCCGCATGCGGTTCTAGGAGCCGCGGTTGGGAATGATCTAACTTAAAGAGGTTTTCTTTGTCATGGTCATAGAGCTAACATATCATTGCATGTTCCTGTCAGTGACGATGTGATTGGACCTGTTTTATTTGAAATTCAGAATGGCGTAGGGAGCAGTGCCCGAAATATACTAACTACACTGGCGGATCCAGAAAAAAGTTTGGGGGAGGGCACATTTTTTTTAAACATACCAACATAGGTTTTCCAATTCAATTTTTTATTTTTTTGAAAACGAACCAAAAATACATATTATGAGAGCAAAATAAACATAATCAGACAGCTACAGGTATTTGCGAAACGGAGGCTCGCGGATTTTTTTGTAAACATTGAATAGAAGTGAATTATCAGAGCAGAAACATCAGGATATTGTCAGGCAGTTTGAGGTTGAATGTCAGAGTAATTTAAAAAGAACCTAAATTGCACCAAAAATGCCAGATGCGAAGATGCACAAATAAAACGTTATGATGTCCATGCCTTAAAATTAGTATGCGCGAAACCCATTGCCGTTGATGGTGTACAGCGGACATACTTTCACCGTGAGAGGATTATTTGTGACGACACAATGCTACTATTATGCTAAATATCGCTTACGCCAGATTTATTTCGCGAAGACAGTACCCGTCCCACCACCGATTTCCCACTATCATACTGTGACTATATATAAATGAGAACACTAATACTGGGAGAGGGGGGATTGGCATAGCATACCCGTCCCCTGTTGTTGAATTATTGGCGTGGGCATGTTCTCCTGTCCCCTGCAAGTTACGCCTATAGTTCAAAGAAATACTGCGGCTGTATCATTACGACTACATTTAGGAATTTTCCACGGCATGTGAGCCCACTGTTTCCTATGGAGTAGCATCGGAAAGTGGTCTAAAGCATAAGTTCATCGGAGCTTGAACGATATGGGACGAAGACGACGAGATTTGTGAGAAGTGTATATCAGAATATATTCCGCTTTATGTGTTTCGAAACGATTTGTATAAACATAATAATACTTTATATCCATTTATTTGATTTCAATTATTTTTGATTAATTCAACAAAATTAATGTGTTCCGGGTACAATCAATTACAGTACACCAGACGTGTATGGGTTTAATTTTTTAATCAATCTGCGTTTTATTCAAATAGTGTGTACGGTACATAATATTTGTCAGAGAATTGCAGTTGCTCAATTTCAATGCCTACACGACAGAATTTCGCTGACACGACCCAAATCCCCTATTGAACCTATTTTTAAATTTCCAAACACCAAAATTGTTTTTTTTTTCCATGTTTTTTTTTCAAGGGCAGCTTACGGCTTCCTCCAGTGATCAGTTCCATTCGCCGTTTTTTAGGCCTTCTGATTCGCTCCGATCGTCTCAATTCTTGAGTTTGTGGGTGTTGGTCAAGCTCGTCTTTATCATTATGGTTCGAGGAAACTTCATCAGAGCTGGGCCCTTTTAAAGATGGATTATCTACATTCTTGAAGCTTTGCTCTGGTAAAGAAGCTAGATCTTTCTTTTGTAAAAAAAAATCGTTTCTCTGCCATCTGGAAGATGGTGTGAGAAACTCGGGTTGGCTACCAATAATTCAACAGGATAACAAAGTGGTTCGCTTTTTGTTCGAACGAAACGACGCAAAAGGACATGACCAGGTTGGACAAGCCAGCTGGGTAGAAATTTGCCCATCATTGATTTTCCCTATTAAAATTTAAGAATCTTTCATGCGGAGTAGAATTTGTCTTGGTGCACAGCAGAGATCCACTAGCGTGTAAGGCATCTGGGAGAACAAGTTTCCATGATTCATAGAAGAGTTTTGATCCTTCGAAATTAACTTAACTGTCCTCCAAATAGTCTGTTTTACGCGCTCGCATTGGGAATTACCAGTCGGATGGAAGGGGGTGGTTCGACTAGTAGCTACACCCCTCGACGTCAACTAGTCTTTCAGCTTCCGGGACATGACGGAAGATCCTCTGTTGCTGTGTATAAATTTAGCAACCCAAACAAGCAGAATAATTTCACTAGGCGATAACAGAAGAAGTGGTCATGTTTTTGCAATGGAAAGCAAACGGAAATCTGCCATTTTCATCAACCACAATGAACAAGTGAGGAGTACGGCCTTCGGCTGGACTCTTGAAATCTATGCTGACTCTTTCCCAAGGAGTGATTGCGTGGTCAGAAACATCGCATTCGACACAAAGTGCTTCACATACGTAAGTTGATCCAATACAGAGACGTTTTTCTGGGCAATAGTTATCATGTTGGGATCCTCTCCCTCTGGAACTCGACTGTTCCTTTAGTTGAGCCATGAATAGAACGCAAAATGAGATGTTCTTCGTAAATCGAAAAATCCGGCATGACTCCCCTAATAAACACATCTTTGCTACGTTTTGCCTTAACTGCAGCTGCTGCTCGTTCAACTGGAAAGTTGTGACCCGTTGCTTATAGACAGTGGCCTAACAATAGCATCCTTTTCACAACTTTCCTCTCATCTTAATTATAGACCTCTTTGTCCAGACTCCAAACCAAGCAAGGGTAATTTTTGAATATGAATTTTATTTATTTTTTATTATTATGAATAGATCTTTTAATATTTTTGTGGAATTTTTAAGGTTCAGTGAGAGCCGCAAGAAGGCTAGCTGGGCGCCGCATGCGGTTCTAGGAGCCGCGGTTGGGAATGATCTAACTTAAAGAGGTTTTCTTTGTCATGGTCATAGAGCTAACATATCATTGCATGTTCCTGTCAGTGACGATGTGATTGGACCTGTTTTATTTGAAATTCAGAATGGCGTAGGGAGCAGTGCCCGAAATATACTAACTACACTGGCGGATCCAGAAAAAAGTTTGGGGGAGGGCACATTTTTTTTTAAACATACCAACATAGGTTTTCCAATTCAATTTTTTATTTTTTTGAAAACGAACCAAAAATACATATTATGAGAGCAAAATAAACATAATCAGACAGCTACAGGTATTTGCGAAACGGAGGCTCGCGGATTTTTTTGTAAACATTGAATAGAAGTGAATTATCAGAGCAGAAACATCAGGATATTGTCAGGCAGTTTGAGGTTGAATGTCAGAGTAATTTAAAAAGAACCTAAATTGCACCAAAAATGCCAGATGCGAAGATGCACAATAAAACGTTATGATGTCCATGCCTTAAAATTAGTATGCGCGAAACCCATTGCCGTTGATGGTGTACAGCGGACATACTTTCACCGTGAGAGGATTATTTGTGACGACACAATGCTACTATTATGCTAAATATCGCTTACGCCAGATTTATTTCGCGAAGACAGTACCCGTCCCACCACCGATTTCCCACTATCATACTGTGACTATATATAAATGAGAACACTAATACTGGGAGAGGGGGGATTGGCATAGCATACCCGTCCCCTGTTGTTGAATTATTGGCGTGGGCATGTTCTCCTGTCCCCTGCAAGTTACGCCTATAGTTCAAAGAAATACTGCGGCTGTATCATTACGACTACATTTAGGAATTTTCCACGGCATGTGAGCCCACTGTTTCCTATGGAGTAGCATCGGAAAGTGGTCTAAAGCATAAGTTCATCGGAGCTTGAACGATATGGGACGAAGACGACGAGATTTGTGAGAAGTGTATATCAGAATATATTCCGCTTTATGTGTTTCGAAACGATTTGTATAAACATAATAATACTTTATATCCATTTATTTGATTTCAATTATTTTTGATTAATTCAACAAAATTAATGTGTTCCGGGTACAATCAATTACAGTACACCAGACGTGTATGGGTTTAATTTTTTAATCAATCTGCGTTTTATTCAAATAGTGTGTACGGTACATAATATTTGTCAGAGAATTGCAGTTGCTCAATTTCAATGCCTACACGACAGAATTTCGCTGACACGACCCAAATCCCCTATTGAACCTATTTTTAAATTTCCAAACACCAAAATTGTTTTTTTTTTCCATGTTTTTTTTTCAAGGGCAGCTTACGGCTTCCTCCACCAAGCCAAAACCTCCATCCACGATTCGGAACTAGTAACTGCACGAAAGGTAGTGGTTCGCCATAGGCCTAGCCGTATTCTCCACTTTCCTCTCCGCAAGATAAAAATGAAATCCCATCCTTGTGTGAAATGACTCATAAATAAATATGATTTATTGCCCGTTTTGGCGGGAACGTTTACGCATTTTCTGGCCAGAGGAATACTTCAGTTTTACGAAAGTCTAGATCGCTTAAATATGGTTACAATTAATTCTAGCGCGTGATTCATTTCAAGGTGTGTTACGAGTTGATTTCGGAACAAAAAGTGACTGTAGGTGCAGGGTGCCCGGTTAGCTCAATCGGTAAAGCGTTATGAATACGCTACGAGCATCTCTGATCGTTATGACGCAGGTTCGAATACTGTGGGGGATATGCGAGAGGTCTGCTGGACGCCTCGCCGGTGCGCAGTGGTTTACGTAAGCGCTGCTTACGGCTTCCTCCACCAACCAGGTCCATGCACAGAAAAAATGAGAGATACGAGAATCCAAAAAAAACCTTCACCCCAATTCGGAACTGGTATCTGCACGCAAGGGCGTGGTTCGCCGTATGGTTAAGCTGTATTCTCGGCTTTCTGCTCCCGTAGGATGAAAATTATATCCTATCTTTGTACAATAAGTGCCAATATAATCAACCAGAGAGCAAGAAAAACCTGTCAGTCGGTGGTTTGAAAGACAGAAAGTTGGGAGATAACAAAGAGTAGCTTCCAACATGGGTAATTTTTATGATAATCAGAAATATGGTACCGTAAAACCGGGCGACTTTGGGGAAGATATTCGCTCGTTTCCGGACAATAAAACAAATCTGCTTTGGGCGCTTTACACCTTCAAAAATGCTGATAGGTGGCTCTTTTTGATGGATTCGCTGGTGATGCATTCATCTCCCGCAGGATAAAAATGATATTCTATCCTATGGACGACTTTGATAAAATTAGGAACAGAATGATTAGTCACTATTTTTGAAATCACTTGTTGCAGGAAAATAATTAAAATTATTGAAAGTTTACTTACATATATTTTAGCTCCCTTTAAACATGACTAGAGATGGGACGATTTATCGGTATCGGCAAATATCGGTGATTTTTGTAGCATCGGTACTGGTATCGGAAAATTTTCATCACCGATACCGCCGATACCAAAACCGATAACGGATGCATCTTTACAACGGAGCGTACAAATACGCTTTATTTACTGATAATAAATGAAAAGGCCTCGCTTTCCATTGCTCTGAAAAATAATTAAAACGGGGCATGTCTCGCGCGAAGAATTTTATTTACAATTTGGGTTCTATTAAATAAAACCCACCAATCCGCTTACTATATTCTCTTTTTAATGCAGAAAAAGATGTTAAGGTCGCACTACACGTTTGCGTTTTTTCCTGATTTTGTTTGCGCAATCGCAATGCTCTGCATGCATCACCTTACGTTTTCCAATGAAACAGAACGGCTTGCTATGAAAGCTACCGCGGAGTGCTTGTTTCTTTTTTGAGTTTGTGCTTTGTACGCATGTGACCACGTTTAACGAAAAGAAATGCAGGCGTGTATTGCCGTTTTTATTTTATTGCTCGAACGTATGCAACGCATCGGTAAGACAACTTCATGTGTATTTTGGCCTTGGCCTCAATGAGGTGTCACGTTAGTTGTGTAACCACGAACATTTGCACTCAATCTTTAGACCCACGTATGCTTGAACGCAGCAACAATTCAGTATATTTTCATCCATAAAAGTTTGCACTCAAATAGATGCGCGAGTTCAAGGGTACAAACGTACGTAGGCGCACATATACGTGAGTGCAACTATAACAAGGGCATAAGTATGTGGATACAAAACCGCATTTAACATATTTAACAAAGTACTCGGTATCGGCGGTATTGGTATCGGAATATAAATTAC